>NW_004624743.1:11576367-11647764 GCF_000247695.1 Heterocephalus glaber | reverse complement strand
ATATATATATGGTAAGGAATGATGGTGGTCTTAATATTACTTTGACAATTTTAAATCTATATATCCTGAGTTAAAGTCAAGGCAAAATATCCTGAGATCATCACAAAAGCACTGAAAAGCCTGCTTCCATTTCCAATACCCTATTTTTGTGAAGCATGGTTTTCTGCAATGACAACAATCAAAACCAGATTATGGAGTAAACTTGACATAGGCAGAGAACTTCAGGTATCACGATCTCCCATCACCCCCAAATGGAACCAAAATTATTGAAGCAAATGAGCTCAGTTTCACAGTGATTTTTACATTATTGTGAGTTACACAATTACTTCATTACATATTGCACACAGTAAGTCTAATATACTTGCAACATACCAATGCCATTTCACCACTTAAGTCTTTGGAAAAATTATCTTCCAGAAAACCAGTCCCTGGCACCAAAAATGTTGATGACCCCTGACCTAGAGAATTCATGTACCACATGTCTCAATTTCATCATTTTAGAAAGAAAAGTTTGAATTAACCACCCAATTAGCACAGTCCTTGTAAAATAAATCTTTCTCATTTCAATTGAAAAAAGGATTTAAAATCACATGGGACAACAAGGGTTTTCCTTGGGAGAATTAATACTTAAGGTGAAGAATGGTTTGAACTAGATGAATGATTAGAGTTTGTGACTTCCATAGGGTTTGTCCTATAGATCCCAAACCATCTCATCTTAGAAATATTTCTTTGTCAAACAAATATAATTGAAAATAGCAGTATTTCACATGACATCATTGTTTTGGCTTTGCTTGGTTTTTGTTACTGTTGACTGATATACCTGCTCAGGTTCTAGGTGATTTATAAATCAATATATAACCATTTAGTCATCACTCAAATTCTTGTCACAAATAATAGGACACATAATATAGAGTAAGGAAAGAATACTAATAGATAATTATGCTGTTTATTCTTGAATAGTAACTTTTGTTTTTTATTAAAGACAATCTATCAAATTTTTAGACAAGTTGATGATAAATATTCCTTTATATTCTTTAGATATTACTGAAAAGTGTGTGACCATCAATGGAGCTGTCAAGTTGCTGGAAAATGCATAGTTTAACATGTTCTTGTATCAAACTAAAATGTTACCTACAGAGTCCTTTGAATGTGCTCTCTCAGAGGGTTTATAAATTATGCTATAAAATGAATATAATATAAAAATTAAATTTAGTGATTTTAAGACTGAAGTGCACTTATAGCTAAAGTTCTCACTCTTGCATTTAAGTTTTAAAACTTATATAAGAATATATATATAACAATAGATATGACACATTTTGATGACTCAAAACCATTATTTTTTGACTTAAGAATATTATGTAAGGAGGAGGAGATGAAAAGAGAAAGAAAGATATAAACATTTTTCAGAATGTTTTATTTTATTATATTGCTGAAATGTACTGAAAGAGTTGCATCAACATATTGATTCTATTACTTAGGAAACACAGTTTCCCTAAAATGCGATTTTTCTTTGTAAAACATTTTCCAGCACATTGCCTTGTAATCTCAAGAATACACTTTATTTTTGAATTAAAATAGTGATAGTTTGTTTTTCTTTCACTGTGATGGTTCAAAAACTAGTAATTATCTGATGGGTACAGTGAACAACAGATAAAAAGTAAATATGATCAAAATTTCATTCCTTAAATTATCTCTCTAGCTATATATTCTGATACATAGTAGCAACATTACTTTATTGATATAGAAGGGAAGCCATTTCCAGTGGGTAGTCATTTGTGTAATCAGATAGGATTTCCTAGAACAAAATCAGTAGATGGAATGATGGTTTGATTTATAGGCTTATTTATAGTTTTCAAGGGGAAACTTGTGTAAACTGTTGTCCAATTTGTCCTATGAAATGTTGAGTAATTACAGGCTTAACAAAAGTTTTACTAATCATTGTGTGTATAGAGAGAAACCTTAAAGTTGGTTCTTATCCTGTTTTATCATTATCATTATTATTTTTTGCAGCTATTAATTCTGACAGGAAGATCTCTAGGCTGGATGATACTATCTGATGGGATGTAGTGTATATACAGCATAGCAAGTCTAGTGCAAGTTATATGGAGAAAAATGTTAGGTAGTGATCCAAATGACCAATTAGCACATATTTTTTTCCTAAAGGAACAGAAACACCTAAATACAAAATTCAGCTTTACCCTGTAATAGATTAATTGTTATTACCTGGAAACAGTTCTTTAAATACTTGATTCATTTAAGACAAAAAAAAATCACAGAAAAAAAAATCACAGAATCTCTTTACCTAGATAATACGGTGTTTTGCCTATTGATGTACTGTTACAATGCACACATAGTTTGCTTTCAACTCCACTGGTGTTCTATCAACCCTGGGACCTGCAGATTTAACCTATAGAGATAATGTAGCTCTTGCTGCCAAAATCAAGCTTTCCCTAAAGCACACATTAAACTTGCATCTTCTATTCTATGGCATTTCCTTTCCAGTAAAGGGCTCCTAATGGATATTAAAGTAAAATAATAGTATGGCAGTTGAAAATATACTGTTTCTTTTCAAACCTTTCATTACACAGACAAACATAGTACGCTAATTCCCCTTCTTGTATTCTCAGTTAAAAATGAATATTAGCTGAATACTGAATCCCTGGGAATCAACATTCAATCAAACAAACAAATGACTCAACAGAAAAATTATGCGTAAGATAAATGTAATCTCAACTGTCATGCAAAAAGGCCAATGCAGAATTAATTTTATGCAGACCTCACCAACTCAACCCAACCTCTGAGGGATGATTTTCATGGCGGGCTTAACTAAAATGCATATTTTAACAAGGCATATTTACAGTACATAATAAATGTTTAAATTGGATTAATTAGTATGTATAGTTGAGGCTTTCTTGCTGTTTAGAATTATTTTCCTAGCTAACGTAGTAAATCTAGATGAGCTGAGCACTCAAATGATTCTAATAACAACACTTGGCATTTGTACAGTGCATTATATTTTCTAAGTACTTTATAATTACAGTATTAATTAGTTAAGTGACACAGTGATCTTGTGAAGAGGTCTGCATCATTATCCCCTTTTACAAATGAGGAAACTTTAAATGCAAAGGACATAGCAATTCACACAGCAACTAAATGAAGTTAAGATAAAAAATGTTTCTCATAACTCCTGTATGTCTGATGCATTTTATCAAAAAGATTTTACTTTGTTTTCATACACACTTTGTTTCATGTAGTTGGTGAATAACCCCAATTCATGTGGGAGAAGTTTAATATCATATATACATATCTCAGATATATATTTATCTTATATATAATCTGTACATATATTTACCTCATATACCATATATACATGATTTTCTCCAGAATTCTAGTAAACTTAGAAAGGGACAGAAAAAAGAGAGTCTTTGAGCTTCACTATATCTTATCTCTCATAATAAAACTTACTTGTCTCCCTTTACACACTCCACCCTTCCCTATTTACAAAAACTTTGTTTCTATTTTTTCCTTTTCTTATAATTTTTCCTTTGTATACCTGAAATGTACCAATAAAAGAATTTAAGCAAAAAAACAAAGAAAAAAAATACATCCTTGTCTCTCTGAGTCTGAGATATTGAATGTGGAACTATATGAGTGAATTGAGTCACCTCTGGGATGGGCTCTTGATCCCTTATCAGTAGGAAGCTTGGCCTCTTTCTGGTGCATCTCTGATGTTTATGCCTGGGCAAGAGGAAACAATAAACTTAAGGGCTAATGAAGTTGGAGAATTCAGTCAAGTCTCTGGTTTATAATCCCAGTGCAAATGCAACAGACTTTCCAGAATGTTATGGAGTAATTTTAGATTATTTTAAGCAAACAATTTCAGCAAACATTAATCATTTATGTTTGTGTTTCTGAGGGAGACCTGAAAATTAAGACAAGTAAGGCAAGACTTCTATGCTCAAGTGATTTGGAACTCAGTAGAAGTATATAAACATGCAAACAAATTAGAACAATATACAACAAATATTTATTAGACACCACTGTATCTGTTAAGCATAGTTTTAGGGAGGAAAATAGTAAACTAAACAGATAAAAATCATCACCTTATTGCAGCATACTTTCTAATGGGTAAATTAAAAAATGTTACCAGCAGTGTGATACCAGAGGGACAGCAAACTTACCCATGAGATGTGAAGGAAAAAGTGGCCAATACTAGTTTATCTGACAGATATCATGGCCATGAAAGGTTCATTAATGAAGTATCTTTTGAATTTAATATTGTAAAAAATGAGTAAACGACAGCAAGAGAAAAAGGTGTTAGGAGAGTCAAGGGATTGGAGGATGAGGACAGGTGATTGAAGTGAGAAAGTGCTAGATGTGGAGAAAGAACATTATCAGTAGAGGAAGACTGGTGGGTGAACACTTGCCATAGAAACATTGCAAGTAATAGGCTGGGACTTAGAGTAGTTGGGGAGTTGGTTTCAAGAATTAGTGGACAATTATAGGCCCACACAGTCTGGAGAACTAAGAAGACTTTAATGATATCTGTCCAACGAATGGCACAGATGATGGCTTAGATAGATTACCATCTGTGGCAGTATATCTGAATCTATGTAGCAATAATTGGTGAGGCAGTTCTGGAAGTCTTCTTTCATGAATGTGTTTAGTTGTGCTATCATAGCTGCTTCAATGTCCTGAAGTCATTCAAGATGTTTACAACAATTTATATAAAATAAAAGCAGTACAATGTGTCTGCATCCACCTTATTCACTGCATTTGGGCACTATATGTCTTCTTGGTCTTTCCTAAAGTCAAAATGACCATGAAAGGTAAATATTTTAAATAGATTCAGGAGACTGAGGCAGCTATGACAGCACAACTAAGGATACAAAAGACTTCCAGAACTGCTTCAGAAAGTGACAAGAATGATGGGATAAATATATTCAAAACAAGGGGGAGTATTCTGCAGAGGATTAATGGTAATGTGTCTTTTATCATAATAAATTAAAAAAAAATTTTAACACTCATGTATACCTGGTGCTTGTGTAAAACATGTTTGTGGGTTAAGACTGGGACTAGGAGACACATTCAAAAACAAAAATACTCAATTTGATTGTAAGATTAGTAGTAAATTTTTGTGCTGTAATTTTTAATTTTTTAAAAATCGATATACATTTTTATCTTTATATAAATAAAAATGAGGGAGGAACCACAGAAAAAAGAATCTATGTAACAGTTACTTGCGTGGGGTGAAAAAGAATGACAATGAATGAACAGGAGAGCTTAGACTTGCTTTACAATCTTTATGTGCTTTTAAAAAGAACCTTTTAACAACAAAAATAAGCAAAGAATTAAAAGAAAATCATATCAGAGCAGCAAAAAGAAATTCTCATGTATTTTCCTTTATTTGATTCCGTCTGTACTTGTTCATTGTCCTCCTCCAATTATTTGTATTAAGTGATCGATTCTGCATTATTGAAAGTAAAGCAAAGCCAAGCCAACTAAAATCCTTGAAATCGACAGGCTAATATAAAAAGTTGGAATTCACAAGCTATGATACATTAAAAGATTTAAATTAGGGGTCAGGGATTTAGCTCAGCGGCACAGTGCCTGCCTCACAAGTGTAAGGGTCTAAGTTCGATCCCTGGTACCTGAGGAAAAAAAAGAAAAAGACATCCAGACAGGTACCACAGAAACCAATGCAGAGTTCTTTGTGTACTGGTCCCAAGCAAAGTGGAGGGACCCCGGAAAGCCCTCCATCCCGAGTTTTATACTCCAGAGAGACAAGACTTGTCGGGCAAAGGTATTGAAGGGCAACATCCTGGTTTTGGGCTGGGTTGGAGGGGAAGGGAACAGAGAATGGGCTGTTCCAGCCTGCTCCCCTTTATTTCAGGTTGTGCTTCATACACATTTTATAGTCATTCTGGATAAATACATGTGAGAAAACAGGTGAGCTGCTTTGATTCGCTTGGAGAATTGTCTTGCGATTGGCGATTATTACCTGCATAAGGTGTTTTCCACTCCATTCCTATTTGTTTACAGAATGGTGGTGTAATTATTATAAAGGAGGAAAAATAACTTCCTTTGAAATAGATTTGGAGCAGAGCTAAGGTGAGCATTTCCCATATTACTCTCTTCATGATGGAGGAAGAACCGTTCTCGTTCTCTTACTAGGTAGAGTGTATTTGCTTCTGAAAAAATGTGGTTTTAAAACTAGTTTCTAAACCCTTTGATTATCAGTATAATTATAATCTAGTTGTACATGTCTCTTAGCTTGAGTTTTTTGTTTCTTCCCCAAATACAATATGACAACAACACTAGAAAGATTGATGAGTTGTACCTAATAATATAGTGTTATTTTTATTCGACAATAGCTTTCTGTATATCTTTCATCAAGGGACAATTTCTCCACCTCTCATTTTCCTTTCATAAAAAAGTAACAGTATTAGATACATAACTAAGTGTTAATAGTGTTCTTGGAGTACACAGGAGCAAAATTAGAAAAGAAAATATAAGGTAAATATTAACTAAGAAAAATGATTTTTCATAATATATGATTCTGTAAACATGTGTGCATGTGTCTGTTTCTTGGGACTGAACCTAAGGCCACATTCATGTTAGACAAGCAATCTAGGAATGTGCTAAATTTGCAGCTGTGGATTTCATAACTTTATACCTAGAGTAGCCTGGGAACTCCACCACATAACTCTTACCCACTTTAAGAGAATGGCAAATTTATCATTAAAAAATACAAAAATGTAATGGCTTCTGTATAGAAGAAAATATCTTATTTATAATATGATGAAAATTCTGTTGACTGAATTGTGCTCCCAAAATTCATTTACTGAATTTCTTACACATACGTGACTTTATTTGAAATGTGGAGAGGGTGGGGCCCTATTCCCATAGAATTAGTGTCTTCATAAAGATTAGTATCTTTATACAAAGCGTCTTTCTCTGTTTCTCTGCCTGCCGCACTCTCCCTCTTCCCTTCCCTCCCCACCTCCCCCACTCCACAGGAAGTAGGGATGTAGCTCAGTGACACAGCATTTGCCTAGGATGCATGAGGACCTGGGTTCAATCCCCAATAGCACAAAGAACAAACAAACAAAAAACAAAAACTCCATATATTACTATGCTTTCACCTTTTAACTTCAAGGAAGCACTTTATCATTTCTGTTTGGCATATTTGAATTTCTGGCTCCATTTTGCTTGCATTCTGGGGTAGTACTGAGTAAAATAAGTGTTATTTAAATACAAGCATTCAGATATCATGAAACTCCATCTGATAATTGACATGGCTGTTAAATGGAAAACGAGTGGTACCATGCACAGCATGGATATACCGGACGAAGGCAAGATTCCCATCACAGCAAGGATATAGCAAGAGGGCATAAATTTATATCATGCTCCTCAGAATGGTTTGTAATTTAAAACTTACTACTTATTTCTAAAACTTTTACTATTTTTTTTCTTACTGTGGTTGATCAAAGTTAACTGAAACTTCAGAAAGCGAAACTAGGAATGAAGGAGTGCCACTTTGTAAGAAAACTATGTGGAGTGAAGATGTTGAAAAAGTAGTAACCAGAGAGATTCAAAATCTTCAACAAATAAAACTCTTTGGTGCTAAATAAAAACAAGCAAACAAAAAATTTGGAGAATAAATATACGATAAAAATGGCATCAGGATCACATAAAATAAAGATGGAAATTTAATCAGTTGTTTTAGGTGAACTAGCTTGTCATATGGGTACAAAATAAAGTTCTATTACTGTCTCTCTTTCGTACCAAAATTTGAAAAGGAAACGAAATTGTATATGAAGTAATAATTTAAGTTACTTATAGTACTGGAAAGGTCCAGTCGTTCTGAGCTGGTCACAAAACTAGAGTCATAAAGTAAATCATCGATACATTTGAGGAGTCAACCAGCCAGGGAAGGAATCAGGGCTGCATCTCACCGTTAGAGCTTGGGAGGCCCTGAGTTCAATGCCTAACACAGGAAAGCAAAACAAAAACGAACAGAACAAAAAACTGAGGGAAAAAATATAACCACAGGCTACAGTGGTACATTTCTAACACTTTCGAAACAATAAAATTTAAAAACGAGAAAAAGGTATAAGCTGCTAGTTCAGAGAATAGTTATATTTTGCCAATAAACACAGAACAGTTGCTTAATACTTGTCATGACTAAAGTAATACAAATCAAAATAACAACAAGTAATTCCTGTTAAATAAAATTAGCAAGTCATAAAAATTTTATTATATTCTATGGTGGGAAGAGTAGAAAATAGGCAAGCTCCGAAATTATTTCCAGGTGTATAAGCTGCTAAACTCTCTGAATCCTAATTTCACTCAAAAGCTATTTTTTAAAATGACCACAAATTCAATCAGGTATTTTTATAATAAGAGATATACCGGTGGAAAATGAACATGTTTAACATGCTCACCGTCATTTGTCATTAGGAAAATGCAAATAAAAGCCACAATGAATTAATACTACAAAAGTTAAAATATTAAAACTAAAAAAGACATATCAGGGCTGGTGATATGTAGTGTATCCTGTAGTCTATCCATACAATGAAATGAAACTCAGCAATTAGAAAGTTTGAAATGCATACAACACCCTAATTGTATCTCAGAGGCACTTGGTTACGCGGAAAGAGCATGTAAGTGACAGCTCTCTGGAGATGCAGCATTAAGATGCTACCTTGGCAGCACAGAGTTGCCCTCTCAGACCTGCCCACACCTTCAGCTTGAATTTCTCAGTGTCTGGAACTGTAAGAAACAAGTTCCTCTTCTTTATAAATGGAAAAAAAAAAACTTTTCAAATATTTATGCGTGAATTTCTACAAGGCGAACTAAAAATAGAGACAGAAAATGTGTAGGAAAGGGATAACAAAAGAGGGTTGAAGGAATTTGGGGTGTATGAAATGTCCTGTATCTTGATTTTGGTGATGACTATATTACTGTGTATCTTTCAAAGCTCAGTGAATGCTGTATAAAAAGAATGAATTTTGTTGCCCCAAAACTGTATTTTCATAAACCTGGCTAACAGTAAATTGGAAGCTCATAAAAGGATTTAGGGGGATTTACAGAAGTAAATTATAGTTACATGAATTGTGGAGTTCTATACAACTATCAAAAACAATAAGGTAATGTATGCATACAGTTAGGAAGAATTTCTTAGGTGTGTCTTTAAGATATTTTTTAAGTAATGAAAAGCTTGATTCAGCAATTAGGAGCCTTCAAACAAAGAAAACCCTAGGAACATATACCTACACTGGTGAATTCTACCAACATTTAAGGAAAAATTAATGCAATTCTCCTTCATAAACAGTTCATTTTTAAAGTGAAGAGGAGGGAACACTTGGCAAACTGATTCCACGAGGCGGTCATTATCCTGAAACAAAGTTAAAGACACTACATCCAGAGCTACACATCTGTAATGACTACTGTTGCAAACATCCTCAGAAAAATGCTAACAAAGAGAATTCAACAACACATTAAAAGGATTATACACTACGATCAAGTGAAATTTATTCTAGGAATGCAAGACAGCTCAAAATACAAAAATCAATCAACCTAATACACTATGTTAAGAGAATGGAAGCAAAGAAAAAAATATTCATAAAACAAGAGCCAAACAAACATCACATATAAATACTTCAGTTGATGCAGAAAATGCATTTGACAAAATTCAAACCCTGCACTGGGGATTTAGCTCAGTGACACTGAGACTGATTCACAAGTGCAAAGTCCTGAGTTCAATCCCCAGTACTGAAAAAAAAAAAAAAAAGATAAGCAAAATTCAAAACGCTTTCACAATAAAAACTCGCAACATATCAGGTACTGAAAGGAGAATTATCATATGATCCAGCAATTCCACTTTGGGGTATAAACCCAAAAGAATCAAAATTAGAGTTTTTAAGAAACAGAAAAGACTCAATCAAAAGAATGGACAACTGAAATGAATAGACACTTCTCAGAAGGAGTGCAAATGGCTATTAGATACATGAGAAGCATTTCCTTATCCCTAGCCATTAGAGAACTACAAATTGAAACAGCACTGAGATTCCATCATACTCTAGAAAGAATGGCTGTCCTCAAGGAATCAAATATTAACAGATCCTGGTGTGGCTTTAGGGAAAATAAGAACCCTTCTACATTGGTGATGGGAATGTCAACTAATGCAACCACTATGAAAATCAGTGTGGAAAGTCTCCCAAAAACTAAACATAGAAATTCATTTTGACCCAGCTATTTCCCTTATACATATCTTCCCAAAAGAACTAAAGACACCATATTAGAGTGATACATGCATTCCCATATTTATAACAGCACAATTGATAATGCCTAATGACTTGGAAGTCATCTATATGTCCATCAATGAATCAATGGATAAAAAATGTAGTATTTATACACAATGGAGTACTACTTTGCCATAAAGAAGGATAAATTTGAGTCATTTGTAGGAAAATAAATACACATTGAGACCGTAATGTTAAATAAAATAAATTAGACAGAGAAGGTTAAATATCACATGGTTTCTCTTATATGAGTAACTCAAAATGTAAATAATTTAAAGAGCAATATAAAAGACATCAGAAATCACGGAAATAGATATTTTACAAATGGTAAGAGGACAAAGAGATGGAAGGAGTGGAGAGGAAGAGGAGTGTAAGGGGATGTAAAGAGAATTAAGATATGTTCTGCACAGGCACCCACTCCCCATGAGGAATGTAACCATTACGTACCATGAAACTAATTAAAAAGAAAAAAGTTAATTGTGATATCTCCATGGTCATAGTGTTACTAACATCAAACAAAAGGTGGAAGCAATCAAAGTGTCTCCAATTTATGAATAAGTAAAGAAAATGTGGTGAAACATATAGTCTAATATAATTTGGCCCTAAAGAGGAAGAAGATTCTGAAACTTGGACACCAATGTGCTAAGTGATATGTCAGTTATAGGATGCGAATTCTGTGATGCCCACTTACATGGAGTACCTACAGGAGTCAAATTGATACACAGAGATAGTGGTTGTTAGCAAGTTCAAGGTCCTGAGTTCAATCCCTGGTACCAAAAGAAAACCCCAAACAAACAAAAAAACAAACAAATAGTGGTTGTGGCAACTGTAGGGGGAGAAGGGAATGGTGTATTTTTGTTTAATGAGTATAGTATTTTTACTTTTGCAAGATAAAGGAAACCCTGACATTTGAATACACAACTGTGTGAATTTAACACTCTGAACTGCACACCCAAAAGTATGCTTAAGAAAACAATATATTTAAGTGCATTTCATCATAATTAAAATGTTTAAGAACTTTGAAAAAGCAAAGCATAGAATACCATTCATTGTATAATGCTATTTTTGCAATTGAAAATAATTAAGCATTGAATTACTGCTGAAGAATTGAGGATATGGGAGAAAGGAAAGGACTTGTTTCATTATTATCACTGACATAATTTGGCAGTTGGATCATTACTATATGTTACTTCTACATTTAGAAAAAATATTCACAAAGCTAGAAGACATAGATACATGGCAATATTTAGAAATAGATAAATAATTGGATTGAAACAAGCATAACATAATTTCTCTTTGCTCAAATCTGACCCCCAAAATGGGAAACTCATAAAATTCAATAAAATAGAGAAATCAGTAAAAATGTTTTCTAATGTTTTTTTTTTCCTTTCACAAATCTAAAAGAATGATAGCTCGAAAAATAAATCTCAACTTAATTATCAAAGTTATAAGTCTATTGAGTTGTGACATCATGGCCCAAATTATTTCATTTGAAATTCTGCTTGCAAAGTATTGTGCTTCTGGGAGGCATTTTAATGCATCGAAATCTAAAATTGTAAATTTGATCTTACAACATAATTTATAAATAGTACTTTTATTGAGACAAGCAATGTAGACATTTGTAGCTTCTCAAAAACATTTCCAGACCACATTTTCTTTGTTGGTTGATTACTATAGAGTGTTTTCCATGTAATAATTATATCATGAGGGAATATCTGAATGTTTTAGAAATGACATTGCCCTTTGTGAATCTACATCAGTATGAAAGGCCCGGAACAGAAAAAAAAAATTAAAAAAAAACATGATTGTGAATGAGAAGATGCTGATGGGGTTTTGTTCAAATTTTTTTTCTCCTAACAGAGCTTATGTTCCTTAGGCAGATGATGTATAGTAATAGTTGAAGCATATGATGAATATCCTTCCTTTACTAATGTATTACATTTTATTAGCTAGATCAATATTGCTGTAATTTCCACCCATTAGCATCTCATTGCTGTAAAGTACATAAAAATATTTACATTAACACCGATCAAAATTGCAACAGTGTGTATTAAAATATGAATGACATATAATCAGGATTTTCTGTTTCTACTGCCTGCAGTTATTTGTGACCCCAGATATGAAGTTCAAGTTTATACTTAATAGCACAATTATGTAAATCTGTAATTCTAACACTGAATTACAGCTGGTAATGATCAATAATTATATTTATGTATGATGTGAAGTTAATACTGCCACCATAGATTAATGTAAACAACAAAATTATTTCTGCAGTCAAGAGCTAACAAATCATTACAAACAAAGCAAACTGAAACAATCTCTTTAGAGCCTAATTCCTCCAGCAGACTAAACAGATTTTTATATTTCTGGTGAATGTTAAAGCCCCCATTAAAAAGAACGCAACTTTACCAAAAAAAGTCATGGTAGCTGTTTCCCTATACTTTCTTAATCCTTATTTGAGCCTTCAGGAAAGAGAAAAAATTTTGAAGTATCTAATAAAGCTTTGTTGGGAAGGTGCATGGGAAGAAGTGACATATGGTGTGAAGTAGAATTTCCAGAAATATTCAACCAGCTCGTTTATTAAAAATGACAAATGTATACATCTCTTGGTCCAGTATAGATTTTGAGATCTTTCCAATTGAAAAAAATTACTCTTTACAAATAGAACAGACAATTATATAGAGCTAGGAGGTCAAGTCTGACCATTTCCGGAACTGGAGACATTGGTGAAGAAAACAAAGCAGGAAATATATCACAGGAGATACTTTAATTTTCAATAATTAGGGGTTTCTGAATCAGAGAGAAGGCAGAGAAATAAGACATGAGAATTGCGTGAGGCCGCTTGCATCACTTAGTGATGTCCAAATAGTAGATACCTGATAAACATACACTGATATGGATGAAGCATATTGTGATGCCTCCACTCACTGTACAGGTACAGAAACTCAGGCCCAGATGCTGCCTAAAGTCATAAAAGTGGGGAGTGTAAGATTTAAACCAGTTTTGCCTGAAGCTAAAGTCATGTTCTGTGCCTCTGACATCAAACTTCATAATCACAATTACAGGCATTCTGTAGAAGAAGTTTGTTGAAAAGCAATGTTGCATTTCTTAATGTTTGGATCCTAGAGATGAAACTATGCTGTGCTCTGATGTAGGGCTTTTGTCTTTAGTATTATTGACAGCTGGAGGCCAAAGAATTTTTTTTATTCTGAAAGCTGTCCTTTGTATTATGGGATGTATGGGATCATCCCTGGTTTCTACCCACTAGATGTCAGTACATCTCCTCATCCCATCAACAATCCAAATGTCTCGGGAGAGTACAATCACCCCCCCCCCACACACACACACTCTCAGCCTAACAACTGAATATAGGTACATGGATTTTCTAGCAATTTTTTCCACGATTTAAATAAAAAATCAGATATTATCTTTATTCTCAATGTACTTAGGAAACTGCACATATTAATTTTATTCAGGATGCATCTGGGAAATGAAACTGACTGTAGGAATGAGACATTCTACATTACAATTCCTCATGATAATTTTGCAAGTGAAGGGTAGGTCCTTACAGATTCTCATTTCTGACAGAGTTTTCACCTGTGACTACATTGACACTATAGATGAAAACTGAGGAGAAGATAATGTCTGTTCCTTCTAACGAATTGACACTACTTCATAGATTCAAAGATTGACCATTTTTGAGATGGCAAGCTAAAATTTCCTTCAGGAATATATTTATCATTTCATTTTAGGAAAATTTATGATTTCTCTTAAAGGTTTTCTGAAGAGCAAAATTCCATTCACTCTCTTGCTAAATACACTATTTTGGGGTTGACAGAAGGAAGTGCTGGGTGATGGCTCAATTCTCTTCTGAGCAATCCAGCCACCATCTTAGCAAAGGGAAATACAAACCAATTCTAAGGCCATTGAAGATATTTCTTGTGACCTGATATTCCTTTCACACTCTAGATTTTCACTCGTTGACCTGGAAGGATAGATTAATATGTTCTACCTGATCTCTGTGAGAATCCAAGGCTGCTTAGCCAAAGATGATCTTGTTTATGTTTTTAGTACTAAAGTAGTTCATTTACTCATTCAACAAGCAATATATACAGCATTTATTATGTGCCCGTCCGTCACTGATATGGGTCACAAAAATAAGCACACTTAACTCATATAGTCTCTGTAAGTATTACTACTTTCACAATTACCCGAGATTTTGAAGTAAACTGTGGCATAGAAAATTTAAATAATTTGTGCATGATTAATAAGTAGCAAATCAGAATTTGGACATAGGCAATGTTTCCAGAGTGAGCACTCTTAACTGCTACTCTCATGCCTCAGAATGTCATGAATAAGCCCCTTTTAAGAGAGGCTCTTTCTTATCTAATGCATATTTACATTTACCCAAGAAAAAGTACCTTTTCTTAATATTTTATTCATATAGGAATCCCATTTATCTGGAAACTGAGGTTTTTGAGGCAACATTTTACTTCAGGAGTTGCAAAATGCAGCCCATATGTGAAATCTTTGCCTGCAAGAATATGTGTAAATATACGTGCGTGCACACACACTTGTGTATGTATCTTTTTCACCAAAGGTTTTATTATTGTATTAATTGGCAAAGTTTAAAAGGTTGAGAATTTGTTTTTCAGAAAAAGCATGGATTTCCAGTTTCTCTTGAAATAACCGGAAGATAAGAAGAACAACAGACTTAGCTTTCTTATATGGCAACAATCTGCCAGCTAGTCACTTTTCTTTTTATATGGGACATGCAAGCCTGGCTTTTGTTATTGTCTTACAGCTTGTCAGTCTCCCCTCCTATTTCTCGCTTGGTCTCTGTAGGAATGTGAGTGGGAAACACTTACACTCGTCTATGGAAGGCTTGGAAACAGCAAGGCAGATCCTAGTTGTCAGAAGACAAAGGACTTCAGGGAAGGACCAGTTTCTAAAACTCAAACATGAAGTAGAATCTTAGGCTCAGAAAAATGTCCAGAGACCAATGATTAAATCAGGTTTAGACATAAAAATCAATAAGTCTGACTTTATGTAAAATTACTATGGCATTACCCTAGGGTAGGCATCATATCCCTCCCTTGATGAGAAATAGGAATTAACTTAGCAAGTAGGGCAGAGCTGATTGCTAAATTGGCCCAGATGTACAGAATGGAGATTTGTAGAAGAAGGCTCTAATCTTGTCTTCCCATTATTGAACATGTAGAATGTGGATTACGCTGACAAAGACATCATTGTATTTCTGGACTTTGTATGTTACCTGATCTTCATTTTGATCAAAAAATTACACAAAATGTAAATTGTACATGATTGTCTATAAAGAATACTCTCTCTCCTAAGTGGAACACTGTGAAAGGAGAAAATATTTAAGGATTTGGTAAATGGGATGGAAGAGGCTATTAAAAATTTCTTCAACTTCATTTAGCTGGACACTGCAACTTCACAAAAATCCCACAGTGATTAGTTTAATGTGGAATGGTGGATAATTAGCAGAAACAACAGGGAGGTTTTGTAAGTGAACTATAAGTGCTTATATTGTAAGATCTTAGTAGGGCCTTTAATGGAATCCTTTAAAACTAATGCTGGGGATACTTGATTTTAAATAAACAAGGACAATTAAGAAAGAAAGGACCAATGAGCAAAGCATAGAATCTTTAATGTTACACTCAGTCCTGTACACTTTTTCCCTGTAGAAAGGCAAAAACACTGTATAACTTTGAGAGTCACAGCTACATCAGTCAGTCACTTCATGAATGCCATTTTCAAGGAAGAATGTGAAGAAATCCTAGCACATTACAAAAGCATCAGTTGTAATTACACGAATATCCTCAATGATATGTATTCTTCCTGAGTAATAGTTTTTACTCTGCCATCTTGATTAATGACACCTGTGAAGCTGAGACTAGGCACTGAGGAACGGCAGGTAGGCTGAGCCTATCCTTCAATCAGCAAATCAGTCTGAGAACTAGAAGATTAAAATGTGCTTAGAGGATAAAACCAAATGTTTTGTAATAAAAATGGTGTTTCAAGGAAGAATGAATGAGGGGGAGCTGGTTAAAGACCTCACCAAAGTCAAATTGAAGAAAGTTTGGCAGTTTGCCTCCCAACCACGGGACATTTGTCTTTCAAGAGTTTTATAATAATTAGAGGGCTCGTAGTTCAATACTATGGTTTGGTTTATATTTTGTGTTATGTCTGCATATATGTAATGAACACACACACAAAGATATATATATATATATATAATGTATGCATTATCTATTTGATAAATTCTCTATAGTTCCGTTTGTTATCATTTTTGTTTATTCCTCTATATATGACCTTTTAAATACAGAATTAATGGACTTTTCTGAAGAATTAAACAATAATTTTAATAAATTAATGTCTCAGTCACTTTCTTATCCCTGAAACACAATACCTGACACCCCCAACTTAAACAAGGGAGTTTTATTTTGGCTCAGAATTTCAGAAGTTTTAGACAGTGGTTAGGAGTCTCTAAGGCAGGAAGGGCATGGCTGAAGGCTCTGGGTGGAGGAAAGCCGCTCACATCATGGCTGCCAGGAAGCAAGGAGTGAAGGGAGGAGCCAGCGAGGGAGGTGGACCTTTCCAGGCCAAGCTCCCAGTGACTCCCCTCTTCCTAACAAGCCCCGCCTTTCTACCTCATACTCAGTCACTGAACTGACCCATGGAAGATCAGGACATCCCAGGGAAGGAGATAAGGAATAACAGTACTTACTATGGTCAGGGATCCAGGAGCACGAGAGTAGTGATGTAGAGAGTGAATACCTTCACTGAGCACAAAGACGATGAAAAGAATGTTACTCGAGTTGTTTAATATTACATAGTTGAGAAAATTCTGAACTAAGTTAACAATCCAATCTCAGGTCAGTAATTCTAGGGTTTGTTGGGAGACAAGACCACAGGGCCTTGCATCAATTATCAGTTGCTGCCTAACTAACCAACCTAGAATGCAGTGGCTTGAAATACTAAATTTACTATTATGATTACTGTCTGTCACAATCTGAAGGCAATTCTTTTGCTGATTTATTTTGGCCTTGGTTTCTCATGGAACTGCACTCCAGTCAAGAATCTCCTAGGCCAAGATGATCACACTCACACCTACCATATAAGGTGGGCTGTTGGCTGCTGAGGGAGCCCAGTTGTCCAGGTGACAGCTCCTCTTCTGGTCACCTGCAGTTTCAGGGAGCTATAGCTGGAGGTGAAGGCATATGGTGCAAGGAATCAGGAGAACTAGGCTCCAGAACTTTCCGAACCTCTCTTGACATTCTATTAATCACAGTGCTTCACAATAGGAGTTTAGGTGCACTACATGGGCAAATGAACTCAGAGGAGGAGTTATTATGAATCTCTGACCATGCACAACAGGTCTGAAACATTGAGTCTTTAGTGGGCATGAAAACCAGAGACTCAAGAAAATGTTTAGCAGAACAAAATGCTTTCAGTAATCTTTGGGGAAAATTGTGAGTGTCTGTAATGAATGCTGGAAATGTCATTCCTATGCCTAGGTGCTAAGGATTTGGAGTGTGTTGAAAGGTATCTGAACCAGTAAATACCTATAGATTGTAGTTTACATAGAAATCTCCCCATGGCAGCATGGAAACTGATGTCACATACACACACACACACAAACACACACACACACATACACACACACACACATACACACACACACACACCCCTGTGGTTAGATTAGGTATTTACTCATTTCTATCAGTATAACAAGCTTCAAATGCTTTGGTTACAAAACTTTTTCTACTCAAACTGGACTATTTGTTCTAAACTTGTATGAACAAAGGGATTTTCATACTGTTATATAGTTTTCTTTCTGAAGCCAACTTAGAGACAGGTTGTTTTCTCAGAAACAAGAGAAAATTATGTAAGAATCTTAGAAGATTGGGGCATCTGTTCTTCTTTACCAGAATTATAGATTATGTAATTTTTATTTTCTTGTGGCTACTCAGTGGAGTGAAAAGCAGAGATATTTAAATAAAGGTATTGGACTCCTAAGCACTTCTCAATTTAAGTTAGTCTTAAGTACAAATATATAAAACCACACAAATTGAAAATGCCTGATTGGGTGTTTGTGTTGTCCAAAATTAATGGCAGAACAGGGCTGATAGCCCCTGCAAGAGCTGCTTCAGCTACTGAGTTTCTTGGAGTTAACCCCATTCAATTCTAGGGTGTGCCCCTTGAATCCTACATGGCTAGTGGGACTCTGATTGTCCTAGGCTGCAGGAGAAGATGGGGGGAAGGAAATACCTTCCTCTTTAAGTATATAGTGCTTCATTTAAATCATCAAATCCAATCTTGGTCACATAGCCACACTTGCCAAGAAATTGGAAAATGTAGTCTTTTTGCTAAAAATATGTCAGCTCATTAGAAATTAAGATTATATGGCTAAATAAGAAAAGAATGATGTTGGGAGGCAATTATCTGTCTTTTCTGCAGTATTTAGTAAAAACTAATGGAACTGAATAAAAATAACCACATAAAGTTTTCTGATACGTGCTTTGAGAATCATGAAAACTTGATAAGGTATTTGAAATCACCTACCTTCATATTATTTGATGCTTCATGTTATTTAAAATGAAACTTGAATTTAGATTATAAGTAGATGCTATAACCTCTTAAAGTATGAATCTATTTATCTTCAATTTCTATGCTGAAAGCAACAGCTGCATCTTACCAATGAACTCCCATCTGATAGAAACATGTGTCTGATTTCTATTTTAGTCTTGGCATAGTAACCGTGAAAGACTTTGGTTGGCACTTAGTTATATTGCTAATATGTCACCTACTATTATTGCTACTGAACCATCTTTCTTGTCACTTCCCTTATCATCTAGTGTATTTGTAATCCTCCCAAATAAGTTAGAAGTATATTCTTTAAGAAATACATAAATCTTAATCCTATCCATAAACATGCACAGCTTGAATTATTTGTACATTTCACATTCTGTTTCTGTTTTTGGTTAAATTCTGATATTATTATTTAAAAACCATCAAACACTCTAGAAAGATGAAAAAGAAAGAAATCAACTAGAAAATTATACAGCTGGTAGCAATGTGTGAGAGAATGATAAAACCATATGTGTTTGTTACTTTAAAACCAAGATATGATTATTTTATTTGTTTTATTTTGTTTTCTTAGACAGACATTACAATTTAGAATTTTTATCTTCCTCAAAAAAAATTTTTTTTAACTACACTTATGGGATATTTTTTGTGCTTCTGGAGATTGAACATAGGGCCTCACACGTGCTAGCTGAGAACTCAATCAGAATTTACATTGCCTGCCCTCTTTACCTTCTAAAGCATATCAATAACTCCAAATCAGAATTTCATGAGGTTTAAAAACTTCATTTTGAGTCAATTTCTTTCATAGGAAGAAATATTTATTAGAAAATTTCTCAAGACTATTTAATAATTTTGACTACTGCGTTCCTTTGTGATGGTTTTGAGTTTTATATCTTAGGTTAATAATACCAGTGTTATTAATTCTACTCTCTAAGCAAATTAGCTACTGTAAGTTTCTGTTTTATTGACTTTGAACTGAATTTTCAGTTGAGTCCATTTTCTATAATGTAAACTTTTAGTAAAATATATGACACATCCTGAAAAGCTATTTATTCTAACTGTATATCTTGAGTTGGTGCATTTGTGTAACTTCAAGCAAACAGGTCAAAAACAATATTATTGGCCGGGGATTTAACTCAGTGGTTCTGCTGCCTGCCTCGCAAGCGCAAGGTCCCGAGTTCGATCCCTGGTACCAAAAAACAAAACAAAACAAAAAACCCCCAATATTATTAAATTTCAGACACCACCTATGTGCACATTTTTTCTAGGTATTATAGACTTTTTTTACTTTTATCACTAAAAATTGGTGTCAACTATGTTTAAAATAATACAAGTGCAATTATGAAGCACATCCAATTTTGTTCCTGCTTTCTCATTTAATACATGGTTTTAGGTTCATAGATGTTTGTATGTGGTTATTCTCACTGCTGATTAATTTTTAGTTGCCTTTGGTTTGGTATAGCTTGTTTTTGTGATCATTCTGCATAGGATTGTGATTTCTTGAATATATGAATTGATATATTTTCGTAAGTTTTGGAGAATTTGCAGCAGATATCTCTTCAAATAGTAATTCATTCTCTTTTTCTTTCTCTCCTCTCCATTCTGAACCCATTCTGAATTTCAAGTTTACACATATTAGACATTTTTTACACTTGGTCCATATTTTTATATGATTTTTTGTGAGTGTCTTTTAGACCCCCTCTTTTCATTTATCAATTTTGACACTTTCTGGGTATATTCCATTTTGTTGAAAATATTCTGATGTTTCTAACATGCTGTTAATTCCATTTAATATGTCCCTTGTTTCAGATATCTTATTTTTCCCATATTGGTTTTCCATTTGATTCTCCTTAAAAGTTTTAGTTCACTGCTAAAATTTCTACTTATTGGGCTGAGGATTTAGCTCAGTGGTGCCGCTGCCTGCTTCACAAGTGCAAGGTCCTGAGTTCAATCCCCGGTACAAAATAAATAAATAAATAAATAAATAATTCTACTTATTTTCATTTCTCTCATTTTTTGGAACATATTTATCATAATTATCTTTGAGTTCCCATCAATTAACAATTTGATGCTATTGAATTCTGTTTTTCTCCTTAGTTTTCAGGTATGTGGTTTTGTTTTTGGTGTGTTAAGTAATTTTCATCAAATGTTAGACACTTTGAGTGAAAGTTGTGGAAGCTGCAGATGACAATCTTTCTTTAGAAAGATCTGTCTTTGGTAAAAAAAGAAAAAAATAAAATCTTATGGCCTTAAACATATCAAAAATCAGGCTGCCTTGATGCTGCTTTGCATCCCTTGTAAGGCTTAGCCTATACTTGGTTCATATTGGACCTTAATGTTTTCAATTGAATGGATGGTGAAGTATTTGGTGCTTCAGTCTTTTAAAAGAGTGTATATTCTAGTTTTCACATTTTAATGTTGATTAAATTTCAATTTAGTTTTCAGAGATTTTTATGACTTAAGCTTTAGTTTGTTTGTTTGTTTGTTTGATTTGTTTCATTTTAGTGGCACTTGGGATTTCATCCAGGATCATCACAGTGAGCTACAGTCCAAGACTTTTGACATTTTTTTGATTTTGTTTTTGAGATAGGGACTCTAAGTCATTGAGTTGCTCAGCCTGGGCTCAAACTTGCAATCTTCCCACCTCAGATTCCCAGAATGCTGGGATTACAAGCATGTACTACCATGGAAAGCATGTTTTAGGCTTTAAGTCATCTACTTTGCACATACGTTAAACTTAGTCATTTTTATGAGGTAAAATCTATGACCTAAAGCTCCTTTCCAAGCCTTACTCAATGCTGTTTTAGTTTTTCTGTTTCCTAGGAGTAGAACTCATGTTTGTTCAGCATCTCACTTCTCAGACTTCTGTCTAAGCCTAGAACTAGTAAATGCCCCGTGCTAAACTCAGTTGTGAAACTCAGCTCCTTCACTCAAGTTTCTCCGTCTGTAATCTCAAGCCCTCCAGTTCTCTGTATCCCATCAGTCTGTAATGCGTTCAGATGACTCGAGTGCTTTGCCACTTTTTTCAGACAGAACTATTCAATTCCACCTGGTAAAATTTATGTTTTGAATCACTAATTTTTTTCACTCTATTTTAAATAGTGTATTTTATAAATTAGAAATTTACCACTTTATCTCTATAGTCAATTATTAATAAACCTTAAATGTCAAGTGTCTGTATTTGGATTTACAGTATATAGAACTCTATCATGTCACAAATTAAAACAGAAAATGGTAGAATATGTTATGAAATATTATTAATTAAATGCATTAAATATATTCAATCTGTATGTTATATAAAGTTTTAAAATTAACAGTTGGCTCTAGCTACATGTATATATTCATGAATTGAGATTCATATATATATATTATATATATATATATATATAAAATGCATATACATGTATATGTATATAGATTGAGAAAAATTTTCCAAAATCTTTGAAATGTTTATCCGGTGAAATTGGAAGAAAGGGATAGTGTATATTTGAGGTGCTTCCATTTCTTAACTTTTAGTGTTATTTTATTTTAAAAGGTTCATATGATATGTGTGCATATATAAAATATATTACATTTATACTTGGATAAAAATTCATTTTTAGAATTAAGGCAAATGTAATGTTTTATCATTTCTAGGCATGCTTTATTTATTCTGATTGTGCTCCTCTATATTCCTGCTACCTAGTGATAGTGCTCAGTTTCACTGCTCTGTTGAACCCAAGACTTAGGAAGAAAAATGTTATCAAGTTCTTATGATTCAAACGTCACTCTGAGACTTCAAATACTGAAACTCTATCTGTGCCCCCATGATTCACCACTGTACAGAACACATGATTATCATACAATTTATAGTAACTCACAGATTGAAAGATACTGCTGATCTTTCTCCAATGCAAAATCCCTCTTATTTCTTCCCTATCTTCATGAACACAAGGGAGCCACAACCTCTTGAAATGTTCTAGGCTCCACACACTATTCTCTAGGTTTCTTTGAAAACATCACCTCTCCTTTTTTCTCACTCTTTCTTCTGATTTCTACCTTTCTCATAAGTGATTCTTCTCAAATATCTGTAAGAGGAATGGGGATTTACTTTAGTGGCAACATGCCTGCCTCATAAATGCAAGGTCTCGAGTTCAATACCAGATCCTAAAAAAAAAAAAAAAACTGTAAAAACTTGGTTTTCCATATCTATACAAGAATAAAGCAGAGAAGCCTGCATGAACCAGGGCCCTGTCCAGTCCCCAGCAGCTTGGGCTCACAGGCACCAGCCGAAGGCCTGCCTGGAAAAGAGCTATGCAGGAAGGCAAGCAACAGCCAGAGGCCTGCCCAGATACCATCAGTAAGTGCGTGAAGACTCCAGCCAAAAGCCTGCTCACACACCAGCAACTCAGGTGCACAGACCCCAGCCAAAGGCCCTCTCCGACAATAGCTATTCAGGTGGGAAGGCCCCAGCCAGAGGCAAGCCCAGATACCATCCCAAGTGTACACAGGCCCCACCCAAAACCCTCCTGGAACTACAGGGCAGAGCAGGGATCCAGAAGGCCACCACTCTGAAGCCAGAAATTGTCACATGGGTGAGCAGCAGGGCAAAGGGCTCTCTGTGACTTGATGAGAATTGAAGAACACTAGGTGAGCAAAAAGTCACCTCAACAAGGACGCAGCAGGTTGCATCTGTGGAAATGAGAAGACATATAAACAAGTCTCTACACAAGACTTCCAGATCACCCAAGGCAACCCTAAAGGGCAACAAGATGGAATAATCTGATACTCAACCACCTGGACTCCCTGAATTGGCAATGAGAGAGGACCTGGAAAAAATGAAATCAAAAATAATTTCTCAGATAATGGCAGAGATTGTTCCCGTAGTACAAGACATGATTAATAAATCTAGAGCAGACACAGATTAAAAAAATAGATGAGCTGAGGAACATGTTGAATCCCAACATAGGAAACAAATGAAATCCATAAAACAGATGCAAACAGATTTCCAGGAGATTAAAAACTCCATTGAAAATTTATGCAGCAGAATGAGCCAATGTGAGGACAGAATTTCAGATATAGAAGACAGGAAGGATTGCAATTAGTGACCAGGAAAAGAAAAATTTCTTAAAAATAGTAAGGGACCACAAGAAATCAATCCAGCAGCTGCTAGATAATGCAAAGAAGAATAACATAAGACTGATCAGAGTCAATAAAGAAACAGGACAGAGTGCAAGTGACATAAAAAATTTTGTTCACAGATGTAATGGTAGAAAATTTCCCAAGAAGGGGAAAAGACCTTAACACACAGATAAGTGAGGCATATAGGATTCCAACTAGCTATGATAAAAAGTCTGCACCTAGGCATATAATAGGTAAGGTTCCAGAAACCCAACAGAAGAACAAATTTCTAAAAGTAGTTAGAGAAAAGAAACAAATCACGTACAAAGGAAAGCCCATCAGAATCACAGCAGACTTCTCCACACAAACCTTCAAGACAAGAAAACCCTGGAGTGAAGTATTTCAAGTCCTAAAGGAAAACAACTTCCAACCCAGACTGATGTACCCTGCAAAACTATCTTTCAAAATTGAGGGAGAAATAAGGTACTTTCATGAGAAAAAGCACCTGAGGAACTTCAAGAATACCAAACCAGCACACCAAAAATTTTTAAACAATATCCTAGGAAAAGATAATGAGGATCATAACCCGAGAAAGCCCAGCAGAATGAATCCATCAAGAAATTAAACGCAAAGGGGAAGAATCCAACAAAAAGAAAAGAAAAGTCATGACAATGATAAGTCAATAGCTATCAGTTATAACCATTAATGTTAATGGTCCCAACTCACCAATCAAAAGAAATAGACTGGCAGAATGAGTGAAGAAGTAAGATCCAACAATATGCTACATACAAGGAACACACTTAATTAAAAAAAAAACTCATAGACTGAAAGTTAAAGGGTGGAAAACAATACTGCATGTGACAGGAACATGAAAAAGAGCATGAATAGATATTCTCTTTGTAGATCAAATGGATTTCAAGCCAACACTAATTAAAAGAGACAAAGAAGGCCACTACAACCTTGTAAAAAAGAAGAATCCAAGAGAAAGAGATGACAATAAACATATATGCACCAAATACTAGTGCACCTGAGTATATAAAACAAATACTAACAGACATGAAAAATCAAATAAGCACTAATATAATACTAGTGGGGGACCTCAATACCTCACTGTCACAAATAGATCAAATAGACAAACAATAAACAACAAAATATTACAACCCAATCAAACTCTTGAACAAATGGAATTAACTGATATTTACAGTGCTCCACCCCACAAAATCAGAATATACATTCTTTTTGGCTGAGCATGGGTCATTCTCCAAAATAGACACATACTAGGTCATAAAACATGTGTAAGTAAGTGCAAAGGAATTGAAGTTATCCCCTGTATATTATCAGACCATAGTGTGATAACATTGGAGAGCAACAGCAGAAGAAACCATAAGAATATCATAAACATATGGAAATTTAACAACATAATTCTAAATAACCAATGGATCACAGAGGAAATTAAAGAAGAAATCAGACAGTTTCTACAATTAAATGACAATGTCAATACAACATATTGGAATCTATGGGACACATTGGAAGCAGTCCTACAAAGGAAATTCATAGCAGTGAATACTCATATTAGGAAAACAGTGGGAGCTCAAATAAACAACCTGATGCTGAAACTCAAACTTCTAGAAAAAGAAGAGCAGGACAACCCCAAAGGTCAAAGGAGGAAGGAAATTATAAAGATCAGAGCAGAAATCAATTCAATGGAGACAAAGAGAATGATTTAAAAAAAATCAGTGAAACAAAGAGTTGGTACTTTGAAAGAATAAACAAAATTGACAAACCCTTAGCCAACCTTATCAAAAAAAGAAAGAAAGAAAGAAAGAAAACACCCAAATCCACATAATTACCAATGAAAACTGTGAAATTGCAATGGACCCTCAGAAATCCAGAGGATCATCAATACCTACTTTGAGATCCCATATGCCAATAAGATGGAAAACACAGCAGAAATGGACAGATTCCTAGATACAAAGATGACCTAAAAATTCTAAGGGACCCAATATCAATCAATGAAATTGAAAATGTTATTAAAAATTTACCAACTAAGAATAGCCTGGGTCCTGATGGCTTCACTGCTGAATTCTACAAGACATTTAGAGAGGAACTACTGCCACTACTATTTAAACTTGTCAATGAAATTGAAAGGGAAGCAATACTCCCGAATTCATTTCAGGAAGCAAGCATTATCTTGATCCAAAAAGCAGAGACCCAACCAAAAAAGAACCATAGGCCAATCTCACTAATGAACATAGATCCAAAAGTCATCAATAAGTTACTGGCAAACAGAGTGCAGAAGATCACCAAGCAGATTATACCCTCTGACCAAGTGGGATTCATCCCAGGGATGCAAGGATGTTTGAACATATGCAAATCAATAAATGTAATACACTATATTAATAGAGCCAAGGACAAAAACAATATGATGATCTCAATAGATGCAGAAAAAGTGTTTGACAAAATCCAACACACATTCATGAGAAAAAAACCCTACACAAAATTGGAACAGATGGTCTCTATCTCAACCTGATAAAAGCCATCTATGAAAAACCAACAGCCAATATCATATTAAATGGTCAGAAACTGAAATCCTTCACACTAAAATCAGGAAGAAGACAAGGATATCCACTATCACCACTCCTGCTCAACATAGTTTTGGAAACATTAGCCATAGCAATTAGACAAGAGAAAGAAATAAAAGGAATAAAGATAAGAAACAAAGAAGTTAAATTGTAAGTATTTGCATATGACATCATACTCTATATAAAAGACCACAAGAACTCCACCAAAAGTCTTCTAGACCTAATAACCAAATTCAGTGGAGTAGCTGGATACAAGGTCAACACACAAAAATCAATAGTTTTCCTGTACACAAACAATAGACTTACTGAAAGAGGAACTGGAGAAACAACTTCAATCACAATAGCATCCAAAAAAATGAAATACCTAGGAATCAACCTAACAAAAGAAATTAAAGACCTCTACTCTGAAAACTGTAGCATTCTGAAAAAAGAGATCAAAGTGGATATCAGAAAATGGAAAGACATCCCTTGCTTCTGGGTAGAAAGAACCAACATAGTGAAAATGGTCATATTTCCAAAACTGCTGTACAGATTCAATGCAATCCCAATTGAAACTCCAGTAGCCTACTTCACAGCTCTTGAGAAAATAATCCAAAAATTCATTGGGAAGAAGAGACCTAGAATAGCAAAAGCAATTCTAGGCAACAAAGACAAGGTAGGGGTATCACAAGCCCCATCTTGAAACTATACTACAAAGCCACTGTGATAAAAACAGCATGGTACTGGCAAAGAAACAGACCTAAGGAGAAGTAGAACAGATTTGAAGATGTAGAAACATCTCCAAACACACTCAGCCACCTCATCTTTGAGAAAGGAGCCAAATACCCTCACTGCAGGAAAGATAGGCTCTTTAATAAATGATTCTGAAAAAATTGGGTTTCAACTTGCCAAAGATTAAATCTAGACCTATATTTCTCACCATACACTAAACTAAAATTGAAATGGATTAAAAATCTAAATATTAAAACAGAAACACTAAACCAGCTGGAAGAGAGGTGTAGGAAAAGATTTCATGAACAAAACCTCAGTGGCATGTGAACTAATACAATCAACAAGTGGGATCTCTTCTTATTAAAAAGCCTCTGCACAGCTAGAGAAACCACTAAGAGCATGAAGATACAACCCACAATGTGGAAAAAATTTTTAACAGCTGTTCCTCAGACAAATGTGTACTATCTAGATTGTATAAGGAACTTTAAAAAAAATGAGACCTCCCAAATGTAAAGACCCAATCCAAAAATGGGCATCTGAAAGGAACAGACATTTCTCAAAGAAGTAGAAATAGAAAATAAACATATGAAAACATGTTCAATATCACTAGTCCTTGGAGAGATGCAAATAAAAACAATGCTGAGATTCTACTTCATTCCAGAAAGAATGGCTGCTATCATGAAATCAACCAACAACAAATGGCAGGGCTATGTGGAAAAAGGAACCCTGCTCCACTGCTGGTAGGAGTGTAGACTGGTGCAACCATTGTGAAAATCAGTATGGAGTTACCTCAAAAAACTAGGATTGGAAGTCCCATTTGACCCAGATATTCCCCTGCTAGGTATCTTCCCAAAAGAATTAAAAGAATCATACCACAGTGATATATGTGTACCCATGTTTATAGCAGCACAATTTGCAGTAGCTAAAACTTGAAAACATTCCAATTGCCCATCAAGTGGAGACTGGATAAAAAAATGTGTGTTTTTAAAAAGTAAAATGGAGTACTAGTCAGCCATAAAAAATGAGCAATTAGAGAATTTATAGCTAAGTGGATACACAGTGAGTGCATACTCTTAAGTGAAATGAATAGGACACACATGTGTAAATACCAAATTGTTTTTCTGGTGTGAGAAACTGAAAGTGTAAATAAGAACTAAAAGATATAATAGACAGTGTGAAATGGGAAGAAAAGGTCCAAGGGGGAAGGGGAAGTGGGAGGGGTAGGGGAAAGGAAAGAAAGGAATGGAACTAATATGAGAAAATGAAGAAATGGAAGCAAAGTCTTTGCAAATAGGTAAGGGTGTAGGTGTTGAAGGAAGGGCAGAGAAATGGGGGAAAAAATAAGAACCAAGATATATTATATAAGGGTACAAATTTTCAGTGATGAATGTCATTATATTGTACACCTAAAATGTACCAATAAAATTAATTTTAAAAATGCAACAGAAAAAAATACAACAGAAGAATCATACCACAGCAATATATGTGCACCCATGTTCACAGCAGCACAGCCTGTAATGGCTAAAACTTGGAAATAGCCCAATTGTCCATCAACTGGAGACTGGATAAAGAAAATGTAGTTTTTTTATAAAATGGAATACTACTCAGCCATAAAGAATGAGAAATTAGAGACATTTATAGTTAAATGGATGCACATTGAGCCAATACTCTTAAGTGAAATAAATAGGACACACGTGTAAATTCTGAATAGTTTCTCTGATGTGAGAAACTTAAAGTGTAAATAAGGACCAAAAGGCATAGTAAGTAACGTAAAATAGGAAGAAAAGGGGCAAAGGGAAAGGGGAAGTGGGAGGGGTAGCGGAAAGGAAAGAAGGGAATGGAATTAATATGGGCAAATGAAGAAATGGAAGCAAAGTCTTTGTAAATAGGGAAGGGTGTAGGTGTTGAAGGAAGGGCAGAGAAATGGGGGAAAAAATAAGAACCAAGATATATTATATAAAGGTATAAATTTCCAATCATGAATGTCATTATAATATACACCTAAAATGTACCAAGAAAATTAATTTAAAAAGAAGAATAAAGCACAGAGACCTCGTTGGAAACTTACTGTTTGTTACCAGCGATGGAATGATGGAGATGGGGGCGGTCGGTTGTCTTGGATAGATTCTCAAATGTCAGCCAGTCTTTCTTCACAGCTCATTCACTGTTCTCAGACAAGAATCCTCAGGGAGACTTTCTGAGGACTAGATACCTGTGGGCTTGATTGAAATCATCATTTGGTATACAAACTTTTACATAGTATCTCCAGTTTCATTACTGAGTCAGATTTACTCTTTGTTATTCTTATTGACCTTAACCTAGAGACACTTTGATTGAGTTTGTTCAAAGAATGAGTGACCCAGTTTCTTTCAGGTAGAAGATCGGCAAATAGGTGGCCTGGCCATTTGGATAAGGCACTCAATTAGGTTGTCCCTGCTCATATAACTTGCTAGGCATAGCTGTAGCATTAATTATAGTTGATTAGCCTATGAATTCCCTGAAATTGTATTCTTCTATCATCATAAGTATTTAATAAAGTGTTTGAGGAACTGAATCAATTCGGTTATTGAAACACTTAATTTTAAAACTAAGGATTTTGAACTGTTATCTATTCTTTAGAACTTTTTCAAAGGGATATTCAATGCCTATATTTTAAAATCCCTGCTACTAAAATGGTATTTCTTCAAAAAATTTTATTGGATATATGTTAGGCATGAATCTAAGAAATACTGATATATCAATAAATCAAATAAAAATGATCTATGATTTCTGAAATGATAAGAGAGAACACGCATTAAAAATTCAATTAGTAAGTAAATTATACAATGACTTAGAAGTTGATAAGAGAGGGAAGGGATTTACCTCAGTGGCAATGTGCCTACCTTGTAAGCCCAAGGTCCTGAGTTCAATCCCCAGTACCAAAAATAAAGTTGATAAGAGAAATGAAAATAAAAAAATGGATGAAGAAGATTGGAGTAGGGGAAAGATTGTGGTTTGAGATATTAAATGTGTTTCTTTGATGAGATTTGAACATAGATTAGAAGAAAAATATTAGGTATATGAAATGCCTGCAGGAAGAATGTTCCAGAGTGGAAACAACCAGAGCAATGATATCAATAAAGAAAACCACATAGTTCCAGTGTCTAGAGTGTAATAAAGAAGAGAAAAAGAGCATAGTGGACAATGTGATTAGAATAAGCATGTCCCAATTAATGTTGGGATGCTAAGGCTATTGTAAGTCTACTGTCCTTTACTAAGACAGAAGCAGTGTCATTGCTGACAGTGATATGACAGAATCACAATTACACTTGATAGGATCACTGTGGTTGCTATAATAAGATTAGACATCAGGGGAGAAGAGTTAAATCAGATAAATCTGCTAAGAGTGTGTTTTATTGGTGGTAACAGAACATGATTGTTCTGACCAGTACCATAGTGGTGAGGTAGTAAGAAGTGGCTTCACTCTTCACATCTTAAGGTGAAGCCGGTAGGATTTGAAGATAAATTAAATCTGGCTTTGGCCTTAATGACAAAATTTTCTTCAATAGGGGAGTAAAATGCTGGAGGTAGAACATGTTTTCAGAAGATCAGGTTTGCAAATACACTATGTTTCTTTATTAGACATTTACTTGGCTACACAAGGTCACACGTGTAGGAGAGAAATATAAGTGGGAACATGCAGTGAGAGTTGTAAGCATAAAGATGTAAGCAACACAATGGAATTACATGAGATCATAAGAAAGGGAAGGTAGGAAGGAGATCAAAGAACACGATCTGAGGATTGCCAGAATTACAGGCCTCCTGATGAAGAACCAGTAAAGGAGACAGAGGAGTTACCAGTCACATCTGGAGAAAATGACCAGGCTGTGACCAGGTGAAGGAAAGACACCGAAGAAGAAGGAATCATCAACCGTGTTGATTGCTGGCAAATCAAACAGGCCAGTGACTTGGAATTGATCTGGGTTTGGAATCCAGGAGTTGTGATCAAAAAGAAGTGTTTGATGGCAGTACTGTGATGGGGACGGGGGTGTCTAGCCTTGGTGAGTTCAATGCAGAACACGGACAAATACAAAGTCCTGGTGAGGAGTTTCCTAAAAAAAACAACTTGAAGATCAAAAAAAAAAAAAAAAGCTTGCATTCATTTGTGAGAAATAAGAGCTCATTAAGCAAACTCTGAACAATTTAGGTTACAGAAGACAGGGAAAGTTAGAATGCCTGGTCTCATGCAGGAAGGCAGAGTGAGTGAATATGTACCGGTAAATATGGAGGGTGGATTCTTGAAAGTTTTCTCTTTTCAGCTGCTTAAATTTTTTTTCAGTGAAAGAAAGAAAAATGATCATTTGAAGGTAAAGATGTGAAGAAATTGTTGAAGATTGAAAAGAGAAAATATGAAATACTTCTGTAAGAATGGAAATGTGAAAACACTAGCGTGTAGTACTTAATGTCGTCATTAAGGGCCCACTGCAGGCTAAGGAGCTTGAATATAAAGTGAGAACAGTCAGCATGAGGGAGTGTTTTTCTCTTGCTAGATTCCATAGTGTCAGTGTGGAGACAAAGTGGAATGTCAGTCAATTTCCTTGTCACTGGGACAAAACACCCGAGACCCACAACTTAATGGCGGAAAGGTTTATTTTGGCGCATGTGTTATGTTTTAGTCCTTCCATACTCAGCTTCTTCATGGAAGGGCCTGGGTGGAAAAAAGGGGCTCGCACCATTGAAGACAGGAAGTGGAAGTGGAGAAAGAGAAAGAGGCACCCTCCAGATCACACCCACAGTGATCAGCCTCTTCCGACAAAGCCCCACTGCCCAACTCCAAGCCAGCCCCCAGGATCCAAACACCTTGGCGAGCCCTGCCTCTGAGCACATTAGGCTTTGGGGGCGCACCCAGGCATAAACCATGGCCCCAAATAAACAATCAATTGAAAACTAAATTTTATTTAAATTCAAATATATTGTCTGAAGGTCTGATCAGTTTTTTACAACTTCTGTGGACTATAGGGTATACATTTGTCCTATCAACAATTAGTTTTTTTCTGCATATTTTCTCACAGAAGGATATTAACTGTTTTGCAAGTAAAATAAATAAAGTTTAGAAACAAAGTCTTGTCCAGATAGTTGAGGTGTCTCTTCTGTAACAGATAGTATTTAAGGGAACGACTGGAATAGAGATGATAATGGATAACACACCACAGATCACAGCCTTCATTTCTCACTTTCATAATTAATATTAGAACCACTAATATTAGAACAATAATATACATTATTTAGCTAACTACTGAAACTATGGTGGAGATCTCGAAAAGTAAAAACTGTATATTCAATGAAGTGATGCATCCTATACACAAGTACAAATTTATCTTCCAAGTGATCCTTTTACTAGAAGAGGCAATTCAGATTAATGTGTAAAATCTTTTGGCAAATATATATTTATACGTCCATGTGATGTCCACTTTGGAGCGCAATATTTAACATGACATTAAGTTACCCCTTGACCATCCAATGGTCAGAAGCCTTCTGGGTCCAACTTTGCATTCTCATTGATACTAAAGGACATTTATTCCTAATGCAGGTGATCTTAACCTAAAGTATATAAACACCCATATATTATTTGCTAAAGTGCTATGTATATGTGTGTGCTACACACTTCAGATAGATATCTTTATTTCTGTAAGTTTGACTCACAAAATAGTACCAACTACTCACAAGTCCATGATAATATCAATACATTCGGTCCTATGTATGTAGAAGGAATAATTGTATCATACTCTTAAATACTTAGTAAAAATTTATATATAGTAGTTCTAATTTATGTATAATGAAATTGGGTTACTAAAGGCACAAACATATTTACTCAAATTACCCAGTAGGTAACAGTGTCAAACATAAAGGCCATATTAGAAAAATTCCCTCTGCAATGGACTAGCCCAGAACATGTAGTTTTTCAGCTGTGAGCAATTGGCTACTGATAATCTTGTTCATTAACAAATCAAGCAGCTGTTCAGATCTGCAGAAAAGCCCCCATGTTGTCCCTAAATACTCCAGTACAAAATCAGTGTAAACCAATTAAGTTACACGATGGGAAAGCATCAGATGTATAACTGATGATTCACTTAACCTCAGCCTACTCTTCTTTTAGCTTTCAATAATCATCAGCCTCTAGAAAATGATAAGCTTGTACATCAAACTTGAACATATACATTCCAGAGTGAATTCTACTATTTAAAAAATATATATACTCTTTTAAATCTCTGTGTGTGTGTGGTGTGTGTATGTTTGTGTGTGAGAGGGCTACCTAAGTTTTAATCATTTTTAATACCTGAAAAAATAATTTCATTAGATAACTAAAAGTACTCTATAGCTAATCATATTTTATTATCAATGCTAGAAAATGCTGTTGGCACTTAAACAGTTGTCAATTACTGATGACAGAAATGATAGGGATAATGTTTTTAAATGATACTATCATGTTATTGAATAATCAAGATGTATTTTGTTCACATAAGATGTGTGAAAAGAGATCCAAATTAAGGATATGGTAGATGCAACTCACAAAATTATACATATTATTTATATTTTTCATACAAATTAGATAAAGCATATGGTCTATCTTAGCCTTTTTAGCTTTCAATATTTTAGAAATAATTTCATTCCAAACTCATTATGCAACAGCTAACATGATTTTATCAATACACAACTTTTTAATTCAGCTTTATCATCAATTATTTTTTCTCTTTTGTTCTGTCATCAAATTTTCAGACATTAGTCACAGAGCAGCAAGATGTAGTTTTTAAAACTAATTATAAAACATACTTTTTAAAAGAATATACTTTCAATAAAGAATGTACATTTTCAAGAAAACATTTGTGAGATGTGTTAATGCTGATAGTTTCGAACCCTTACCTCATCTACAATCCTAGTTTTTACCTTGCAAGACTACTTAGAATTTTGGTAAATATTAATCTTAAAATCATAGAATTACAAGAACTTCAAAGGACTCTCAAGGTCCTTGGGTCCAATTCCTTTATTTTACTCCCTCAGTAAAAGCTCATTAGGAAAATAATCCTATTTTTCACATTCATTCCTAAAAGGAACACAGATTTCTATGCTTGGTCACCCAGCACAGCTCTTGCAATGAAAAGAATGACCTTGAATTGAACCACAGAAAGTAAATGGAAGAAAAGTTTACAGAAAAAGTTTAGGAAGGATATAGGAGATTAATGCACGTATTTGTGTTGGACACTCTTCCCTGGGCTGCACATTTAAAGTGTTGGGATTGTGTTATTTATTGTATTTTTCAGATCATTTGCAATGTTAATTTATATGAGTTTGATATCGCTTTTGTCTTTTAGTTGTGTGTTATTCTGAGAAATCCCTGGGGAAGCAAAGGATTTATATGCTTTGTGTACACGTTCTGCAGACTAAGCGCTCTGGCATAATTATTTTTGGCACTCGCTAACTGATTAAAACATCCAATTTAACTCATGATCAGTAAGATTAAACCTTTTTAATATACCTCAAAAGTAAATTATCATTTACTACTCAAACATCCCTTTCTGCACATGCCCCAATAAAGCTGTTCTTTTTTTCGTTAATGTACCTTTTAACGAGGATTCCCTTTTATTTCTTCCTTTGGGCAAAACTGCCTCATCGTTTATAGAGAGGTAGGAACAAAGATGAGAGAGAAGCTGACTAGATAAGTACATGGGTTTCTAATGTCATGCCAATTATGAGCCTTTATTTTTGTGGTATTCTGTAAAGAATTTGGTGTTGAAGACAACATGCTCTGGCTTTGTGTTTATTTGAGATACAGTTTGATGTGAGCAGTCAAGAGGAAACACTATTCTAAAAAATATTTACATGATTGGAAAAATGTGTTTTCTTTATTTAAATTTATATTAGCTGGTTTTTTTTAAAAAAAAAATTACGTTTAATCTTGAAGTGAAGCCTGTTTAGTAGAGTATACAAAGCATAATTCCGTATTTGAAAAATCTGAAGGGGAAAAAATGTTCCCAAGGATTAAGAAAGCATGGTATGATCCTAAATTAGAATAATTGCAATTTGCAAGTCCTGTAACCTGCTGAGGTCCCTTGCAGGGGTTCATCAGTGTAATGGAGAGGAGGAAAGTAAGATATAACAGATAACATGCATTGGTGAAGTTAGGTTTTACGGAGCTTGGAAGGAGTCCCAAGTGTAAGCACCTCTCTTGCTGGGCGAGGTGGGGATGAAGTCAGATTAGTAGAATCCCTATGTGGATGCTAGAGTATTATTATGTACAAATACCCCAGTTACTGCCTTTTATGCATAGGATTAACATGAAATGGAACAAGAATTATGGAGGAGGGTTTTAGATAGAAAATAGGTCAAGTCCATGCAATAAATATCCTGTCAAATTTTTTGATCCAGATTTACAAATACTTCACCAGATTGCTAATAAGCTGGTATTCTTGCATATAAATATTTGAGCAGTACAAAAAATGCATCTGAGTGAATCGCCTCTAGTATGTCTCCAATAGGTTGAACTACTGAAATGTTGACATAAACTGGGCAAAAAAAGGACATTTCTCTAGAATATGTGGATGGTTGATCAAAATATATTTTTAAAAATTCTTTATAAATTGTCAGGATTTTAAAATTTCAAAGTGGAGCATATCCATCAGTTGGTTACACAGATCCCTAGGAGTACAAAAAAACAAGCTTACAAACATTTCCATAGCTTTTCACTTTGGGGTCTCTAAATATTAAAGTATTGTGGAAATACCAAAGAAAAAAACTGGCCATTCCTAAAATTACCCTCAACATTTATTATATCTGCGGATGGGCTTTCATGCTAAGAAATATTCTGGGTATGGGATTTTTTTGGGAGGGAATGATAAGTGTAATCTTTTGTTGGGTGCTTATGCCAGCACTTTGAACCTCAGGGACTGCGTAAGCACAGTGGTTCAGTGGATAAATGGTTTCTCCACCTTCCCATTTGACATAAAATTAGAGAACAATTTACTGTTGAGGCTCATAAGATGAACTATACTGGGTTAATCTATCAGTTCCAACAGTTAGTAATCCTTATACAAAAAAAGTACCAAATTTCCATCATATCATAGGAGTTAAACTACAATGTTGGTTTATTTTCTCTTAACTTCTTGACCAAATACAAGAAGAGGGCAAAATATTGGTTTAAAAAGTGATAATGACAATAATAAATGTTCTGCTTCTATTTCTATCAGCAAATATGAAGTTTCTAATACATTTTCTTGATGCCAATGGATGAAATAAAAATGAGCATCCTTTGCTAATAATGACCTAGTTCTATTACTGATCAAACTATGAGTAAAAAGCAATATTCTATCATTTTCTAGTGTGTGATTCATTTCAAACTAACAATTGAAACTTAACTTTGAACGTGAGGAAAGTGAGCCAGTTGTGCCTAAATTTTAATAAATTGGCAAATTTTGGCACAGGTGCCGATGAGAGAACAAAAATAAATGCCTCCAGCCTTGGTTGTTAGGGTCTGATCATAAGTGTGGTGGTGTAGAATTCATGGATTATTCATGTGTAATTACAGATAGCTATTGTGCTCCTCTAAATCATCCCTATGGCCCATTATGGCTCATAACAACTGAAATAGCAATTGTCATAGTAAGGTTTGGGCTCTGTCATAGAGTGCGGGTTCTAATCAATAATGATGAATGATAAAATTTTACTTCATGCCATCCAAAGTCTTGTTGGCCCCTCAATAAATCTGTACAAACACCAAACAGAGCAGCTGCAGGCTCTGGATATTTAAAAGCCAGAACTCGCCTTATCACCACCAGCATGTACCTCTGTAAAAGTGAAAAAAGGGGAAAGGATAGGACTGGGGGGGGGGGGAGGAAAGGAAATGTTCAATACATCAATTCTAATAATTCACATACTGTTAGGAGAATTTCCCTCCTATTTAAACAGGAGTGAACCCTAGCTTGTTTTCAAGGTCAATTTCAGGTGAAAGGGAGGTCATCTAGAGGTCACTTCTGCTCCCATGCAGGTCAATAAGGTCTCTTCACTTCCATAGCAGACAGGCTGCTCACACCCAATCAATCCACCGACGCTGCCGCTGCACCCAGTGTAATGAACAGTGAATAAATGTAGCCTATCATCACAAAACATGCTTTTTAAGTACCTTTCCTTTTCATGTAAAACCTCTCACTGTCAAATTCTACATTCACTCATCCAGCAGCGAGTAGCAAAAGTGAGAAATCAGACTCTCATTGGGGTTGGTAAAAGGTCACAGCTGACAGACACAGAGGTTAAACTGCCGAGTTAAAATACTGTTCATTACCCACTGCAGCTTTTTTGCTAACTACACTTCTTTGTGTTACAGTCAAGCAGTACATCAATATGCCCCTCCTCCTAATTTATTAGCAATTGTTGAATTGCATGAAGTGGGGGACAAGAGAGAAATTGATGTCTTATATGTTTGCATATATATATCGCATATATATTATTTTACCATTAGTATATTCTAATTCCTTATCTATTTTCATACTCAATACCCTGTGAGATATTGAATCTATGTAAGATGCACCCCAATTATTAGGAAAACATAAACTAGTATCAGCAGGAACTGGATAATCTGAATTCCGAAGCCCAAGGTCAGTTGTTTGGAGACCTTTTTGGTTCCTCCATTCCAATTTTTTAAAGGGGATTGTGTAAGAAATGTTTGGATATTTTTCACTCAAAGAAACTTCATTAGGTACATGTGATACTGTAATGTACACCTATCAAACGCATTGTCAGTCCAAAATACGATCTATTTTTAAGGAAATGTGAAATACTTGGATTTTTTTCATCAATTCTGTTATAGTCGGAGGAACATTAATAGTGGTGAGTAACCAGTGGAGTTTATGGGGGGATATAGTGCTTTTTCTACATTCGTTTGACTAAATGAAATGATTTGGTGTGAAGTCTGAATGGATTGCAGTGATTTTCCAAAACTGAAATTTTGCTGTTTGGTTAATTGGTATGGAGGTAGAATTCCCATTATTGAAATGCAGAGGCCTTGCATGTCAAGCTACAGATATGAAAACGTCTTACTGTGTACCAACACAAAATCACAAATCACGAATAAAATCAAGGTTTATTTACACGCTCTCTACAACAATAATTTGGTTCAACAAAATTACCATTATCTGTTTACATCTTTAGAAAGCGCATTCTGAGATTTATCTCAGAAAAAAATATATATTTTCCCCCTCCTGCATGCCTTCTCTCTCAGTGGGACTGAAAATAAAATGTTATGACTTAAATCACAAGAGGCTAACATCATTTTTAGCAACAAGGGCTGCATAATTTCAAGACTATGAGTGAGTGGCTGACTTTAACTAAAATGTTTCAGTTCTGTGCGTATATAGGTACATAAATAATTCAGAATTAATCCCTGCAGAGGGGACAATGGGAATCGTAAATTATCCATGTGCCATCCTCAACATTAGAGGCAATGAACCTATAGTAACAAACTATGAGTGTTACTCATTACATACATTTCACAGACACCTTAACCTTTTGAATATTAATTTCCCTCTGTAGCTTGTAGCTAGGCAGTATCATTTTTTTATTTTCCTTCCCACTCCTCTTGCCTTCATTTCCTTCTCTTTCATGAAACCTCCCAAACCGCAGTTAAACCACAGCTACTGAGTAATGTATGGAATACATTGATTTGTTACAGAAAGGTTTTGTTTTTTTTCCTTAAGCTGCATGTTTTTCTGCAAAAAAAAAAATCTCTTTCTATGACATGTAGCCTTTCTATAGGGTGTAAGGGAAAGTGTAATAGACAGTTTTCATGAAGACAGTCAAGGTGGCAAATCTGGGCAAATCTAAGTCCTTTGGGGTTGAAAATGTCTTTTGAATTTCATAACCATAGATTATACTTTTTGTAAAGCTAAGAAGATATTATAGAATTGTCATAATTCTCATCTGAAAAGATGGAAACAAAGGTAAGTTATAAAAGAGAATCAAGATATTTCCTAATTATAAAATTTACTGGGCTTTTAACTGTTAAGTTGGGAGTTTATTTAAAAAAGAATTTAATGACATGAAACAATAGGTGTTCTCATTTTTGTCTTTAAATTACCTCTGTTAAAAATATAATAAGCTTTATAGTTCATTTTTGAATGATATTATAAAGAGAAAGATTTTTCCTAGAATAATACATTTATGCATAATTCCTGTCCAATAGATAAGCTAAAGTGTAAATGTTTGTCAAGAGAAAATTTTTTGATAAGTAAAATTTATAAAAGAAATACAAATATCCATTTCTAAGAAATAGAAATGAGTTACAAGTCCCACATTGAACTGAACCACACGTAATAGGAAGGCTAGCATATGCAGCTGGACACAAACTGGTTTCTGCAACAGACTGTTCAGTATTTCAATATGCCCTTCCCCACTGTGGTAACTGGTTTCTACTGTAGTTAATTAGCTTCTCCTTCATCTCTTTCTGGCCTTTATTCACTTTTCCATACCTTCTACCAGTGCCCAACATAAAAAGTCGGGGAATATTTGAGATCTCTCTCTCAACCTTCTTTCCTTGCTTTACTTAAAACCCTCTTAACTGAATATATATTGTGTATATATATATATACACAATATATATTCAGAGTATAAATATTCAGTGTATATATCAGTATATATATTCAATATAGATAAATTCTATATATATCTATCTTATATACTTACTATGCAGACTATGTTCTTTGATAGAGGAGAGTTTTGTTGATTTTGTTTATTGTTTTATCTTGACATAGAAAGAGCTCAATCAATAATTTTGACAAATGCAACATCATTGTCCATTTGAAGTGTCAAGTACTGTTTACATGGTCTCTCTGGTTTCATTCGAGTACAGTCTGTGCCTTCTGCAGTTGTTGAACTTTGTTCTACATTGTATGGTATTGAGTCATGGTGGGACTTTTGAATGGCAGTTCATTAAAGAGATTAATGCAGTTCTTGTGGGGCTGGATTAGTTACCATGAGAGTGAGATGTTATAAAGTGAGGTCACCTCTCATATTTTCTTTCTTTCATACATATCATTTGCCTTCCTGTTTTTCAGTCATGTCATGATGCAACAGTAGATAGTCCTCCAATAAGGCCACCCAATCTTGGATCTCTAACCTCAAGAACATTGGTTCAAATAAATTTCTTTTCTTAATAATTACTCAGCCTCAGATATTATGTTATAGCAGCAGAAAATTGTGTGAAACACTCGAGTCCTCCCATAGCTAACTAATGCAATTAAGTGTGGCACTTTCCCAATGCAACCTTGCCTTCTCTTTTGGAGAATCACCTCACCCACACTTCTCCTTCTCTCCCCTCACAATTTTCGTTAGCCACCCATTGCTTTCAGAGTACACCTGACATTGCTTTCATTAGCATTAAAAGTGTCTCTCAATAAAAATCTGATATAATCTATTTCAATCTGTTCCTTAGAATACATTTTCACTTTAAAACGAATCTGATATTATTCAATTAAAGGATATGTTATCTATTAACAACATTCCAACGTGGACAATTAAGTTAACTGGAGTATACATTTTAAAATTCATTTAAAAAATTCTATTCATACTACGTAAATTTCTATTATATATCTATGTCTGTGTCTGGGTGTGTATGTACCTACAAAATTCTGTCTATAGTTTATTTAAAAAAATTGGAAACAGCTGATTACCAGTAGCTGGGGAGTGGCTTGAAAACATACACAGATACCCTACATTTTTCATCAGAGGCAACTTACAATTCTTAGCATTTTGAATGTGACAATACATTATACTTTTTTCTTTTAAAAAGACTCTCTTTACCTAAAATCCAGACTGTTATTTGACATGAACAAAGATCTCTATTTAGCTCTTACTTGGAAAATGGTATTTAGAGTTGTGAGGAAGATCAAAGAAAGAATTTGGCTTTTTACTCCAGAAAAGAGCTGACTGCTTTGTGGAATTGAGTTGCACAACGTATCTTATCAGTTTGGCACCAGTGATATTCATGCAAAACTACGATTAGAAAATACAATTCATAAAGATAACATGGATTATTTTATAATCCAAATTTTATGAACAAACCATGGTTGAAGCTATAGTGTTTGATTGAACTGTTATTCCTTGCATTTGTGTAGGATTCTGTAAACAGACTACAGTACATAATTAAATGGCAGTCTTCTTATAGCAAGTTGTGAGCATGCCATTTGAATACATCTTTTGGGTCTTATCCTCTTAGTAATCACGTCTTTTGTCTATCCAGCCAGCAGAAGTTATCATTTAGTAAAGAATGACAATGTTGTAACAAGAATAGATCTAAGTCCCTAATCGCTATTGTGCAAGAAATACAGTATTTAATTTTCTATAATTAAACTAAAATTCTACTTCAAATCTTCATTTGGGAGATATTATCAACTGTTAAGGGTTATCATCTACGGTTCCTATGTGTTTTACACATTTCTGGGAGTTTTGCCCTGGGAAATCTTGGGTGTGGGTGAATGTCTTTCCTACTGCTGTCTCCCTCACACAAACTGGCATCTGCAGGTGTTTCTATTTATCTAACTGCTTTTGGAATAAAAACACACCTGATTAATATTCTTCTCCTCTGAGCTTTTAGCCTCTCTTAAGATCTACCTTTCTCTCTCACCTGTTTAATGTCTTGGATGCACAAGGCACTGCAGGACTATTTACTTTCTTAGGCCACAGGCCCTCTAGACCCTAGGACTTATAAAACCTCAGAGTCTTTGTCTTTGTGTCAAGGTCATCTGATAAGACAACCCACTGAGCCATCTTTACTCCCTGTCTCCTATGTTATCTCTACTGGACAAAGGTGACATCATTTAACGTTTTTGCTCACTATATTAAATGTGAACAATGAACACCTATTGTCTCTGTCCTTTGATTTTCCCAAACCCATCTCATCACACTTCTCCCTCTGCCTTCCCCTTCTCTTAACAGTTTCTTAGGAAGCTGGACAGTGAAATCTGACATTTAAGTGAGGATGACTTAAGGTACCTGTAAGAATTCTTCCTGGTGCCATTAAAATTTATAGAAGACAAAAAAATGTATAGAAGAGATCTGCATAGCCAATTATTTATTAAGTTGAGCTATCACTATGATTATTTGGATAGGTGTCACGTGAGACAATTGCTAAAGTTTGCAGGGAACAGATCATGTTCTCTATTTGTAGGCGGTAATAAGAGCAGAGGGAAAATGTAGCCCTCTACAATCTATCTCAGCATCCCCTTGAGGAGTATGTACAGGCCAGAGATGCATGTGAAGTGAGGAAGCCAATTCAGAAGAAAACAAGTATCCTTTAGTCCAGAAAAAGTAGCCTTCTCAATTTTCCTGCAGTTTTCCTAGGGATAGTCCTCCTGATGGAGGCTGGAGTAGGATTTAGCACACTGATACCTTCCTTTGCATGAACTTTTCCTTATTCTACAGAAGAAAATAAATAAATACATGCCTGCTCACAGCTTTCATCATTTGTTCTCTCCAGACTCAAAATAAACTGCTGGAATGTGTCCCCCAAAAGCACTGGTTGGAAACTTAACCCCTAATGCAAATGTACTGGGAGGTGGTGCCCAATGGGAGGTGTCCCTGTCCTGAGAGCTCCACACTCCTTAGTGGACTGAAGCCAGATAGAAGAGGGCTTGAAGCTGTGAATCCTTCTCTTGCTCTCTGGCCCTTTCTTTGCCTGTCCACCATGGGATGTCGCAGCAAGCAGACCCTAGCCGCATGCGGAGACTTGACCTTAGATTTCCCACCCTCCCATCTGATAATAAATAAGTCTCTGTTCTATACGACTTATCCACTCTCAGGCATTCTCTTTAGCAACAAAACACGGACTAAGCCATATGGACATAAGTACCAGGTTTCTACTTTGAATACTACTCCTTTAAAAGTTATATCACTAAGTTAAGTGCAAAAAGAGAGAAAACAATGACAGGCAAACCTGCTGTCTACTGATAGTCCAGAAGCAAAATATCATATTTAGGAATATCATTAAAATATCTTCACAATTAACCCAAACTAAGCATTCTTATTCAATCAGGTAAGCCACGTATATGAATCTGAATGACTGACAACTGCAATATCATTTTCAAAGTTAAAGTTGCATTCTATAGTATTATTAGGTAATGTATGCACAATTAAATCAATTCCATTTCAATGAATAGAATAGGATAATTCAAAAAATACAACGGAAGCCATGTTGCCAAAGGACTCTTTTTCTAGGCCATGTGGAATATACCATAGTTTTACCAATTTTCAGTAATGTGTGTACAATACAAGCCAAGTAAATATTGCTGCAGCACTAGGAAATCTATCCCCCCCCGTAAACACAACTGCCCACAAATCAATTCTTCCTGAAAGACTTCACATTACTCTTTAAGGAAGCACCTTCCTGGCAAAGTAACCTATTGGCCTAAAATATGATAATGTGATAAATATCTGGCAGAATGATAACATAAATAGCTATAAATGGATTCCTCTCAAAATATAGAAATAACTGTAAAAAGATTTATAATGAGACCATGATGCTAATAAGCATCCAGAGATGGAAATTTTAACATAAAGATGAAAAATAATATTTAAAAATGGAGCAGCTGTTACATCAAAGGAAAATTTTGGTCTACATTATTGATGTTGATATTTAGGTCTTGAGAATAACTATCACAGACTTCTTGAAACTTAAATATTAATCCTATGAAAATGAATATCTCAATTATACTACTACAGGGAAGTGAACGTAATATTATGTGAAATAGCAGAAGAATAGCTATGGATGCACTGATTCCAGGGATGAGAAGAAATACAGGAATTGCCAAAAAGTACTCTTTGCTTATGAGATTATTAAAATGAAACTCTACTCAAAAAATACAAAACACATAAGAATGTAGATGCAATGCAAATCTAGGTGGTGTTTTCCTAAAATGAGTTTGTGAATTCTTAACATATTAAGAATAATATTGTCCAAAATATTAGAATAATACATTTGGTGATGTTATATGAAAACGTCTCACTGAAATTAACAAAAATGCTTTCTTTTAAAATTAAACATTTCAAAAAATCTCACAAATCTAATTGTAAAATTGTGTAGCTTTAATATAAAAACCACTGGGATGTTTCTAGAAATGGAATCATACTTAATACCCCATTTTGCCTTGCCACACTCTTAGCTTTATAATCTTGTTATCTACCATGATCAAACAGGGTGCCCAAGGCTATTGCTTTTCTGTATTTCTGGGAATGACCGTATAATACTATCAGACACATTATTGCTGCCAACTCTTGGTAGCAGCATATAGAGAAAGGGCTAATACTTTGTTTTAAAGACTGGGAAAAACTATTGAAAAATGTTAAATTTTACAGTTGTACCAGAAGTTTAACTCTTCTATTCCTCATACGCATGTACATTCAAATATACACTGACACATATATAGTCACATATCACATATGTACCTCCAAGAAAATAAACTACCACAAGCCAAGAACTATTTTATGTGTAGGAGAATATAATTCATTGAGTAATTCCTATGTAAGTTCTGCATGCATTGTCTGTGCTTCAACAAAATCCTTTAGATTTTCTATAATTTCATCATTAATGATAATTTACCATCAATATTAACTTACCAATTATCCAGCCATACAATATCCACATTATAAATTTTCCCTAGTGCCTGATTTCTAAAAGGCTCTACAGGTCCTTTCAATTCTCCTCTCTTAAAGCTTGTGAATAGACTGAATGATTGAACAATATGTCAAAATCTGATGACTTAAGTATAAAGAATTTGGTGAAACAAAGTGTATCTACTAAGCAGTCTTCATAACCAGAGTTGAGTGAGAAAGTTGAAAAAGTAGCAGAGACAATGGGTATCTGAACATTTTTTTCAGCTTATTTTTCATTAGACAGAGAAAGACCAATTTGAGTTGGTATAGGAACTCAGGATTAAAGTCTTAAAAATGGATTAGAACAAACACTTTAGTTCAAACTAGGCAATGATATTGCCTATTTTCTTTTTGGAATTAAACTACAGGTTCCTTTATGGCAAGAACTGTCTTCTTAATGGTTATATCCTGTTACTGGGGACAAAATAGATATTCAGTTAATACCAATTGAATTGATGCGTGAATGAATGATTTTATAAAAGACAATGAGAATAGCTTCTCAGTTCATCAAATTATAAGTATACTAAGGTTTTACTTAGGAAAAACATGTTTTACTATACAATAAAATGTGGAAATACAGTGGGTAGAATTATATGACACTGTCAATGTAATCTTTGTGTGCAGTTGTTGTTCCAAAGAAAATTTGGCTTCAAAGATAAATCTGAATCAAATTAATTTTATCTTTTCACAATATTATAATTTGTATGTTAAATGTTTTATCAGGAGAGTAGTTTGACTTTTTAAAAATCTTGCTCTAAATTTATTTACAGAAAACTCTAAGTCAGTTGAAAACAATTATGTGAATTTCCTGGTGAAAGAAAATGAAAAAAAAAAGTGCTTGAATATTTACTTTGTAACTTATGTGAAATGAGTATGAGATAATTGTGTGCTTAAAAAGAATAAATCAAGTTAACCCACTAAACTCACTTGACTGGGACTTACAGATTATGCAGTTTTCCTTCTTAGAGGAAACAAAAAAAAAAAGACTTATAAGCCACGGTCCAATTATTCCATTTTTCTTACTAATTATAGAGTAGACTCAGTTTTTTGTCTCAGACAGTAGATGATACATCTCGGAAGAGTGGTACAAAATCTGTCACAAACTATGGCTCATTTTATTCAATGTAAATGTTTTTTGAAAACAAAAATAAATAGTTAAGGAATTTTTGCATTCTAAGAAAGGCAGTTTCTCTCATGTATGCCTTGGCTCATGTTGTCTTTTATATCAAGGTGGAAGATTCGCTGTTGGTCCTTTTGGGAGAGAAAACCCAGAGAGACAGCAATCCAGCCCTACATGTGTTTTCAAAATAAAATCTCATGTTTCCGATAGCAATGAATTCAGAATTAATCTGGGCCAATAATTCCTATTTTTAGGACTGTAATTTGAGAAATTGTTGTCTATTTTTCTCCTGCATGTACAAAGAGGTTTCTACAAAGTCACAGCTTAAAATAAACTCTCAAGAGCTTCTCAAACATCCTCTGAAGAAGCTGAAGACTCTGGGTTGAATTATGCTCTTAAGAAGTTTTAAATGGATTTAAGGATTATAGAAAAGATCAATAAGATGGTACACACGGTATCCTTTCCATACGTTTATGGAACCCCATACTAAATACAGCTGTTGTTAAAATTTCAAGCAAGTTTCATGGTTAACATCACATATAGGGCATAGAGCTGATGGATGCAAAACTATTGAGCACCAGATAAAGATTTTCGCAGACATTTCCACTATAACTTAACCATTCTACTTAAGTACTTGAATAGCTGGAACTTATTTGTTTAGAGAGCAGCTGTTCTTGCCATTTTGCTTCTTTTCCCCAATAGTCATCACTGAATTGTTTTTAAGAACTACTTGAGAGGGTAAGAGTTTAGGAACTTATCTCATAAAAGTTTTCTGGTGTATTTTGAAAAGAGTAATCAAAAAATCTAAAAAGTATACTTTAATTACATAGGCTCTTTAGAAGAAATTGTTGACAGTAAATTCTGTTTACTAAGAATTTTTCTTTTAGTAGATTTTCTTGGAGGCAATATGAAATAATTCAATTCCGAGAATATTTTTATCACCTTTCTTTATATTGGGAGACAAAATCTATTATGCTTTGAAATGAATGAAGGTAACACTATTTTGAAAATCATGTTTAATTTGAAAAATGGCTCGTTTTACACGTAGTAGAATGAGATAAAACTAATGATTTTAAAGTAACTAAGATTCAGCATTGAATTTCTGGCAGGGCATTTTTAAAACTAGGAGAGGCATAGTTTTAGAATTAATTTTAGTAACAATCGAACTAAAGAAAGGATATGGATTCAGGCCACCATCATATTGCATTTCCATATAATGATATTTTCAACCATGCAGCAACAGAAGACATTCAAGACCTAGAATGATAACTTGTTTGATCACATAATGTTTTGCAAAGTACAAATCACAATTACTTGTGATTTTGTGCCAAAATGATTTGGCAAATTTTAAATAAAGGGGAATATATATGTGAATTAAGTCACCTAACATAATTGTACTTATTATATGTGAGTTGGATTGAAATCTCAGTGTTTTATCATCACAGATTATTTTAGTTCAGTAGAGGGCTCATAAGACTAATAGATTATCAACTAGATTTTTGGCTTAAGTTTCCTGTTATTTCCTTTCCCTTTATATTCTAGGGAAAACAAAATTTACTCCTGTAGAGCTAGAGATATGTTATGAGAAGAAATACAATTAGAGAAATATCATACTATTAATATTAGCTGAATCATAAAATAAAGCACAGATAAGCACAGATAATAAAGCACTCCAGTTTCTTGTTATAGTTGCGCCCTACCTTCATTTTGCCTATAATATTTAATACTATTGAAAATATTATAGTCATTTTTCTATACTTATCATCTGTCTCCTCACACTAGATTGTATGTTCTATAAGCACTGAAAATGTATCTGTTATATTCATTATTAGACTCTTAAACCGAGTATCCAGTAACCTCCGAGTAAATATTAGTGAACTGAAATGACTGAAGTCATATAGATATTTCTGAAATGATTATTCCTTTACAATAACAGAGACATTCATTACCTCCAATGTTTGCCATAGGATGTTTCTTCCTGGTAATATATATTTACTAATACACCTTGTCGACTTTAATAGAATTTTGAAGAAGAAAACACAGGTACTACTCATAGGAAACTCACAGAATATTGAGCTTATAAGCAACCTTTGAAGGCCAATATAAGGGACGGAAAAGATATACCCACACTAACAAATAATGTATTTTCAGAAGAATTTCAAATGGCCAGTGCTGATATAAACTCAGCTTTGCACTCTCTGGTTTCTGGGTGTGCTAGATCTGTATTGGACAGAAAAATAATGTTCTTTTTAAATACAGCAAAAGTTTAAATTTAATCTAGCTATTAAAGGTGAGCAGAACATACTTATTTGGATTTGAATAGAAAAAAGAAATGCTTAGGAAAATAGAGTCGGGACACTAGTTGATAAAGACTTAATTTAGTATTTGTAATACACAAGAGACCACTTTCAAAATTTCAGTTCACTAAAATTAATTATATAATTGATACTTAGTATTTATTTGTAAATAACTGAAGACCATATGCTAATAAATAATAAATCTTTCCAATAGAAGGATTTTTTAATACTTTTTGGTATCTTCACATATTATTTTTAGGCTTTCATAAAAGTGAATAAAATCTCATAATTTCAGCTTAAAAGAATTTCATATTCTTTTCTTACCTCATTTCATAATTAAAAGAAAGCAAACTTTTGTTATGCCAATGAATATGAGTTCCTCAAAAATTCCTCTAGAATTAGTTCCACAAAATAGATACATAACATAACCAACACAGCAGTATTACCTTTACTGTATGAAAATATTGTTTTTTAAAGCTGTGCTCAAGTAAAAGATCTTTGAAACTACCACAAAATGCTAGCCTAGTATTCTAAAAGATAAAATTTCAATTAATAGTCGATGAAACTTTAGATTATCACCAAGTTAAACTATTTCTTTATGTGAAACTGATCAGAGTTTTGATGTCCTGACAGTATATACTATGTCAACGATTTCTGTAATGAAGTTCATTATTGGCACAATTGAAATAGTAGGTTCTTAATTTCCATTTTTTCTTTAGTCTTTTTGACAATTGAGACAATTATTTTATTCATTTTGAACATAATTCCTATGAAAGTAAATCTGTAAAACATTTTTTAGCTACAATTAAATCTTACTTTAGCTCATATAACTTGGCTGAGGTACCCTTTTAGAAAGGATTATCATGAAGAATCTATTTGATCTACAATTTTCAAATCTCACATGTGTTAATATAAATTATTTTTCTTGACTATATACATGAAATGAATTTCTAAGTCATTGTCTATAGAAATCATGCACCCACTCTTTTTGTCAATATTCACATTGTAGCTTAAAATATCTGTGATTTTTTTTAATTCACCAGTCATGATTGTTATATTTTTGTTTAAATACTATTTATACCAGTTTACAATTTTCATCCTGTACATAGGTATTTGAGCATCAATTGCAACCTTCAGAACCCTTAGAAATCCATAGATCATTGAAAACTTGGAAACAGAGACATGGAGGTATTCTGGGCTAATTTTCAATATTCTACACATATTTAGCTGGTGGTATTTTAATTTAACATTTTTCAAAAGTGAAAGCTATGTTAGAAGTTATTCACCAGGAGGTAAGTGAAGACTACCAGGAATCTGCTAATGACTTGTTCTTAGATTAGACTGAACCTAGGTCACAAAGGTAAGCATCTCGCTATTATATGGCCAACTTTATCTCATTCAAGTCAAGCTTGAAAAAAAGCACGTTTCAGATGTTGACTTTTGCTTCCCCCAGATGTATGTGATCTTTGGAGGAGAAAAGGACAGTATTAGGCCTTGGTGCTGGCATTTTCATGTCTTTCTCAATACTGCAACCATGCTGTGTCCTTTGGAGATGTTCTTTTACTGGACTGTTCCCCAATGAAACTGGGTCTTGAAGTGTCAATGGTATCAAGAGAGATCATAGGGTCCCCCTCTCTATCTGCCTCTGGTTGATGTCAGTCCTGCTGGCCCTGTGGATTCTGGTCATAGCTGCCAACTTTCTCTTTGAAACTTCTTCCTTTTCATTATGTTTAGGTGCCTCTCAAGTCACCGAGCTTTGGTCCACACTCAAAATCAAATTTCTTTCTTCTTGTCTCTCCCCGACTGATCTCAGAGATATTACAAAGCACATTAAATCTCCAAAGAGAGACAGCACTTAAAAGTGGTGTTTCACTTTTGTGTTAACTCACAAAAGTCAGTATCTCTGACTGATCACATATGAAAGAACCCTCAAAAAGAACAGTATCACATTAAAAAAAATTAAAGCATTTAAAGTGCTCTTTTGGGTCTATCTTCTTTTAGACTCTTCAACCTGATATAATGGTGGGGGTAGGTGGGTGGAAATCTGGTCTAAAAATTAATGATTAGCAAATTTGGGAAATTCTTTAAGTTTGGCTGGAGACTTTTTGCTTTATTAGTGCTACTGGCGGTGTGTGTATTTGATCTCTAATTTGACCAGCCCCAATTATTCGATAATACTGTCTGGGTTTGAGAAACTAATAATCTGTTTCTCTTCTTTGTACAAAAGAATTTAAGGGGATATAACTGAAGGTTGACTGAAAATTATGTTTTCATAAATATAAAATTAGGGAGTGATATTTTAGAAAAGGTATTCCATCTATAAAATTGACAAAACAACAGAAAATTAAATGGTGGTGTGTATGTTTTATGATATCAGAGCTATGATTATGACTTACTTTCTCCAAGGAAAGAGACTAGTAACTTTAACATATTTACCAAAGAGCTTGAACATCTTGCCAGATAGATAGAATAAAGCTCAGAGAAATTAAGCTTTTACCAAACTTATCAAAATAGTATTTGAAATGGTTATGCTGTAAGGATGAAATCCAGGCATCTTCAACTAGCTCTTATAGCACAAAGTGCAATTTCAAGTGAATGTGTATGATTAATAACTGTTTTTGTTGGATCAAGGGAAAACTGCGTAATTTTCATTCTCATGTGCCATTAAGAATTGTCGATGGCTATGAAGGCATATAGAGATTTTATAAACTTTCTCATCACTTAGTCTCAAAGTAGGCTTAAGAACTTTAAGAATATTTTATTTTATTGTACTGTTTCAGAATGACTGTGTGTGTGTGTGTGTGTGTGTGTGTGTGTGTGTGTGTGTTAGTGATTTTCATTTTCTGGTCTTTGTTAAGGTGAACATATTAAGAAGAAATTCATAGAACAAATTTTGGAATACCTGGTATGTTTAATATAAATAAAACTGTTGTGCTTCTCAACTAAGACTTTAGTAAGTATCATCTTCCCTGGGAAACACAACTTATGATTACAAAGTATTCTTTCTTCAATAGTTTTTATGACTGGCATCAAATAAATATTTTCCTTTTTCCCCTGTGGGTGTTAAAATACTGTTAGTAATATTTATATTTTAAATCTTGAAGCAACATGCATATAAGTATTTTTATCCTACAGAGTAACTTTTAATACTACTGGACTGGATAGATATCATATTAGATTTTAAGAAGAGTCTTGAAATGTCCTGAGTCCTTAAACATTTATACAGTTTGAGGGGTTAGTTCATAGTTCAGTGTGTTCCAAGTCAGAGCAATTGACATTTTACTTTTGATCTTCACATTTTGAAACCTTGTTCCATATTCTATTTCCTATCTGGTTCATTGGCATTGACTATTTTTTAGATAAATAAGAGTGTACCTCATTGACAAGCTTTCTAAATTTTTAGTTAAGTTCAACATCAAACTCATATCTATAGTTTATTTTTTAAAAAAATTTTTGCCAGAGAGTATAATGAAGCACAAATTTTACTATATTATAGTTTATGTATATTAGAAGTGCCCACTAAACAGTTAACATTAATGAAAAAATAAGTTATATTATTTTCTAAATACAAAAATGTTCATTTAGTATGCTAATTAAAACTTACGAATCTCACCCCTATGATGACTGTAAAGGAAGAAAAAGGGAGGAAAAGTCTAATCTAAAGCTACTATGTACAAAATCGGCAGATTATGTACCAGTTCTTCAAATTGAAACATTCATGAAATAAGGGAACCTTTTCCCTGAAGCCTTGTCAGAATGTGTTGTTTGGTTCTTGATGGCAGCCATTCTTTCTGAAATAAGATGACTCTTAACGCTTAATTTGCATTTCTCTGATGACCAGAGATATTGAGCATCTTCTTATGTATTCATTGATCATTTGTATGTCTTCTGAGAAATATCTATTCATTTCAGTTGCTCATTTTTTGGCTTGGGTCTTTTACTTTGGGTTGTCTCTTTTTTGAGTTCTTTATATATTCTAATATTAGTCCTCTATCAGAGGAATAGCTGGCAAATTTTTTTTCCATCTTGTAAGTTATCTTTTCACACTGTTGGTTTTTTTCCTTTGCAGTGTAGAAGCTTTTTAAATTTGATATAATCCTGTTTGTTGATTCTTGTGCTGTTGGGGTCCAGTTCAGAAAGTCCTTATCTGTGTCTATGTCATTAAGAGTTTTGCCTATTTTATCTTCCAGTAGATTATTTCTGTCTTAATATCTAGCCTTTTGATCAACTTTTAAACTGGTTGTGGAAATATAAACTAGCGTAGCCTCTATGGAAGTCAGTATGGAAAGTCCTCAAAAACTAAAGCTGAACATTCCATTTAACCCAGGTTTTCTCCTGCTAGGTATTTTCCCAAAAGAGTTAAAGACATCATATTACCATGACACATCCATACCTATTTTTATAGTCACACAATTTATAATAGCTAAGTCTTGGAAGCAGTCCAGATATTCATCAACTGATAAGTAGATAAAGAAAATGTGATATTTATAAACAAGGGGAGATTTCTCTGATATAAAGAAGGCTAAATTTGAGTCATTTGTCGGGAAATGGATGCACCTTGAGACCTTAATGTTAAGTGAAATGAATCAGACATATAAGCTTAAGTATCAAATAGCTTCTCTTATATGACAAACCCAAACTATAAATAATTTAAAGAGCAAAGAAAAAATAGACAACAGAAAATAGAGAAATGGAACATTGGTAACTTGGAAGAGCATCTTGAGACGGAAGGAGAGGAAGGAAGAAAGGGGAAGGGGAATAAAAATAATTAAGATATATTATGTGCATGTATCTACTCTACCCAATCAATGTAATCATTATGTACTATAAACATGTACTAATAAAAGGATTCATGAAATAAGATTTATACCTCCAGCACTGTCCTCTTGATTATTCTTTTAAAAGGTATATTTCTAGACAAAATCAATGATAAGTCTACTTGAATGGAATACTTTATTTTACATAAGAATATCTAATATAATAACAGTACTTCTTTTAAATATATTGAATTGACTAATGTAATCTATCTTTCTATCAAGAAAGCTATTCTCACTGAAATTAACAAACAATACCTAATATTTTGTGAATAATAGTTACATGCCAGATGTTGTTTTATGTACTGACAATAGGAGCTCACTTCATACTTGTATGAGCTCTATGTGGTAACTACCATTACTAGATCATTTAGAAAATAAGTAAACTGGGGAAGAAATTTGGACAGCTAACTTCCCAGAGTTACATTGCTTGTATTCCTTGGATTAAGAACCTAGCCCCTTAAAAAGAGATCTATATTACTTCTAAAATTTTGTAGTATTTCCCAGTCTTTAATACCTATATTTTTCAAATCATATTTCCTCTGTTAGAAGACAAATACTGAGATAAAGGTGGAAAATACAGTTTAGAGTATGGGATTTTGTTAATTAACCTAAACAACTACAGGAAAATGAACTAATTTCATAATGTGCTTTATTTTGTTGTTTATCACATCTCAATGAGATTTTTAGTCCTATGTTGACCTCAATTATGTGATGAAACCAAGAATACCTTACAGAGGAAAACATTGATTGCACAATCTTCATTACTATGTGTATTTGCTCCCTAGGATGTTTGCTTGAAAAAAGAAGTGCTTTCTTAAAATAATCTTCAAAATGCACTAGAAAATATTATGACTGCAAAGCTATATTAAAATACGTAAAATACTTGGGAGATCAACTTAAACTAACCCTCATAGTCTTCATGTTTATTATCACACAAGCACAGTCCAATATGCTGTATAAGATAGGACAAAGCTAAAGCACTGTTTCATTGTTTCAGTTTAGAAATCTAAAAAGAAAGGTTTAGCCTGAGTGGAAGTAAAGATGAACATCAGCTCTGGGGTGAGGGGCTGGCATATGGAAACGAGAGAAAGTTTTCATCAGGCAGTGCATCAAGTCTTATACAATAAATCTAATTTTTTAAAAAAGCAATTTACACAGATTCCCCATCAAACAGTGCAGGAGAAGCACAGATGAGGTGCTATGCAGTGGCACTATGCTCTAGTCCTCCTTTATAAAAGCTGTAGAATCCTTCCAAACATCTGAAGCTGTGTAAAGAGGCACATGCTACTTTTAAAAGGTACATATTGCTCTACATTCAAACATTCTTTTACTTGCTGCAATATATTTGAGTGGGCGAGGTGTTATTTGTCATTAGTATTTGCCTAGAATACTTGAAATGAAATCAAATGTACACAGAGAATTTCCCTGAAAAAAACAATGTATGTTCCCAATACCTTGATGCACATTGTATTTTTGCTACATTACTTTTCATGTTTGGATCTACCTGAGTCACCTTGAGTAGCTGAAATATGAACTTGTTAAAGAGAAGTGCAAAGTTCAAAAAACTTTATCTACACTATAGTAAGAATTTCTTTCTTTCTTTTGAATTATTTTGTTTTCAAACTTTGGTAGCTCATTTTAATGAATTCATGATGATGTTACCCATATGATAAATAATATTTTTTGGCCCGATGTTTGAAAGGAAAGTACCTAAATTACATAATCACTCCTAACTGGACCAGTGCATTTTTCTCTAATGATATTAGTGGAAAAAATTATATTGTTTTGTCTTAAGCTTATCTTTTGAAGATGTACTTCTGAAAATGGCTCTAGTACCCTGAGCAGTGTATAGGACAAACATTAACCAAATGCCTGACTCTTCTTCCCCAGACTTATACCTTGTCGTCTTTCCTGCCAAAATTCTTGGTGTTTCTTTTTCTCTTGATTCTTTTGCTCTTTTCTTTGTTTTCTTAATGGTATTAGCAGATACAGACAAGCTAAAGGCAAAGTATGAAAAATCTCCATAATCATTGGTGTATTTTCCTCCAATCTCCCATCTACTTCCGTTTTTTCCTCTCATCTACTTCTATTTAAAACATACAATGTGAAACTTCATTGCCTTTGACCTTATTGGTTTCCCCCTTAAATGGACACTGATAATTAATAGAGAGCCACTGAGTGACGTGAATGTATACTCCATCACATTGTTGAACATGCTAAATAATTTAAAACACACAGAAGACTCTAATGTTTGGTGGGGGAGGTAAAACCATCCCCATTTGGAGGGGGCAGAAGGTTGGGGTCTTTGCTTTTTTGTTTCTATTGAATGCATTTCGGCTGTACAGCTGGAAAGGGCTTTCCTATAGGACTTTAAAGGCAAAGTGGAAAAATGACATAAAAGCCTTGCTTGGATTTGATTGATGCACTCTCATATTTGAAGTTCACTCGGAGCTTTGTGCTAGAAGGCCTGGGTCACTCTATCCAGAGCTCTAATGAGACTGTGTGTGAACACTTCCAGCTTTGTAGGCCCTGCTTTAATCAGAGATTGGAAAACACTCCTGACTGATAGGCTCCAGAATCAGATCTAAACAGAAAATAACATGCTCGATTTGGCCTCTGAAGGTGGGTTGAGCAAATCTTTGTGATGTATCGGAGCATTTGCAGAGTGCAAGTGCACGTAGGGTGGTTCCTATTTCTGTCGGCAAATACAAATTTTTCACTCAGCAGGCATAATCAGAGCTAACTCAAGAGGAGAAATAACAAAAACTCAACAGCCCTTAGCAACTCAGCATGGCATAGAGGGATTTAAGACTTTAGCATTTTATCTCCATCAGTATGAAAATGTATGAGGAAACCTGAACTTTGAAAGTGCAAATAAACACAGTTAACACACTGCAAACCACTGATTCAACTGGGTCTTTTTTTGGTCACCTTAGTTCCTTTATCAATTTCACTTAAGAGTTTCAAATTTCAGAAAATTTGTTTCCTAATTTAACCAAGTGAGCTCATTTCAAGGAGCTGAGGATAATGTAAAGTACTCAATAACGACTCTCAATGGGTTCCTAGAGCAAAATGATGCTCTGGTGTTCAAAATCTGGTGTTGAAGGACAAAAAACGTATGCTGAGGGAAGACATGACTCTTCTCCACAGTGAGAGGAAATAGAAATACCCAGCACTCATCTTCCAAAGAGGCCTGACTCACAGATGTTTCGGATCGTACTTATAGAACATCTTTATAATTTAAAAAACTAATGCAACCATGGAAATAATAATTAAAAGGTAAGTAGCCTATGGTGATATTTTCCATAGATAAACAAAGCATGCCTGGTCAGTGTCTTGTTTATAAAACTTTCATTTTCCTTTCATTATTTCAAGATTTTCTAGTCTTTATTAATAACTTTTAAAGAAACCGTTACATATTAACACGTCTGATGTTACTTTTCAGTACTGATATCCTTTTCATCATATCTGAAATGTGAGATCCTTCCTAGAGTACTATTTGATAATGTTGTGCAAAGCATCTATGCTCTTAAAGCTGCATTAGGACAGTGATCATGCATTTTAGGATTTCAACTTAACCTGCTTAACTGTCATTAATAAGACCAAGAAAGAGAGTTACCTGAAATGCACTGGGAAAAGCCTGACATATCGCAACCCACCTACAAGGAATTTTCTTGAAGTAATATAGAATTTGCCTCAACAATTGGATCTAGGTTTTTTGTTTTGTTTTTTTTTGTATCAAGGATTGAACTCAGGACCTGTGCTTGTGAGGTAGGAAGCACCACTGAGCTAAATCCAGGCAACAATTATACAAATGATCATTCTTCTCTAACATAAGTTTTCCTTAACCTATTTTGCATAGCTAACAGTCTCCAGCCTACTTTGTTTTTAAACAGCCCGCTAAAGATATTTGATCCTGTTTCATAGATTTCTTAGCAATTACAACTTTAGATGGAGTGGTTTTTGCGGGTCCTGAGGCAATGTGAACTGGCAAATATATGTTATACTTTTCTTCCCTTAATATTCATCTTGACTCCTTCATAACCCGAGAATGGGGGGAAAATACATAAAGGATACTATTTTTGTTCTGATTTCTGGGCACTGAAAAAATTTTCTCAATCATAAAAGTGAGCGTTAGACATCCAAATCTAGAACAGGAAATTAACAAAATTCCACACTCCCTGTCTTGCCCTGTGACCTAACTCCACCTCCTTCTGCATTTTCCCCAGACCACTGGGAATGTTTATTATGAGAGAAATTCCCTAGGCAGAGGTTTCTGTTTCTCACTCCTCTAAAGGAATCAAGGATATACTACTGTCAAACTGTAAATCCTGAGTCCAAATATTTTAGGGCAAATCAGCTTTCATTATTGCCTGAATATTGCCCTCTTCTTTTAGGTTAGTTGTTCTGAATCCAGATGAATTATTTAGTGCAAAGTAAATGCTCTCTCTCTTTCTGTCTCTGTTTTCTCTCATTGTTTTTATTTCTGCAACAATGTTTAAAAATTAGAATAAACTTAGAATGAGAGGAATTTATAAGCCAGTTGAGGTCTTGACTTTTACAATTTCATATTACAAAATTTACACAAATGTTTGAATTTCCTAAATTTGTCAATAGACAAATATAACTAAATTAAAAGATTAACAGTTACATTATTAGGTACATTTATGTAAAGAATTATGCAAACATTTTAATTTTTCTCCATAAACTACTTCTTTTTGTTCAACACTGCCATTATGTTAGAATTGCAAAATAGATGATAGATTATTGAGTAATTTCTCTGGAATTCATGAGTTGGCAAGTGCTTTTGATTCTAAGCAAGCCACTATTCTTATGGAACCCTTATTTACTTTGTGTAAAATGTAGTAATTTTCTCTAAATTTGGAAGATACCAGTAAGAATTAAATGGTTATGAAATCATATTCTCATTCAAAGGAGAAAGACTGAATGCACTTCAAAAGATCCTAATATTTTTAAGATTATGGAACGTATTTAGATGGATAAAATTGTGTTTGTGACATATTCTTCCTTGTGATACCATCTCCCTATATTTGGGTTTGTAGTAGATTGGTACATGTAACTAAATTCAATGTAGAATTGAACTAATTTGCTATCTAATACATTGCTTATATCTTTGATCATTCCTTTTCCCTGTTCTGTCACATCTAATCTCAGGCTAACCACTGTCACTTGTTGGAACATAGTAGGTGTTCTATATTTATTTATTGAATGAGTGAATCAATAAATCAATCAATCAGTCAAGGAGTTATTGACATCTGTGAGAACAGTTTGATAAACCCATGTAGCTTTCCATCTTGTCAAGTACATTTCCTAACACAATTAAAGGTAGAGAATTAAGTGAAGTACTAAAACTAAATTCATCATTTGATTTCACATCTTTAGTGCTTTGTTTTTGTTATCTTTCTCCTTTACAAAGATTCCCCCCCCCCTTTTCTGCACTGAAATCAGTAGATTTCAAAGTTAAATATATCACCAACAAGCTCACCAGTACAAAACAATTTCATGAAATGTTGGGAGTGATATTCTAAAAATCTTGAAGGACAAGTGTTGACGACATGAATTCCCTTCTGTACTTGTAGTCATTAGCAAATACAGTGCATTTCTCTAAATACAAATAAAAACTTTATGAAAGTTTATTGAATTTTCCCAGTCAAGTGAAGATAACATTCACTTAGCTAATTTTCTATTAAATTATTTCTAAGATCAAGGACCATACTCTATCTTATCCTTTTCTATTTCTACATCCCACATTTATTTTATGTCTAAAATGAGGTTTAAATATTTAATGCTGATTCCATTGTCATGTCTTTATCTCTGCAATTGAGGTAAAATAAAACATAAAGAGAAACATATTTAACATACAATGATATGAACAAGTTAAAGATGAATATTGAAAGCATCTCCATTTTATTCTGATTTTTTTTCAAATTCTTAAAATGGGAACTAAAAATTGTCTATTTATCTTATTAAGTATAAAGCCAGACTCAGGGGAAATATATAATTCAGGAAAATTAAATGCAAAAAGAAATAAGTCATTTTAAATATCAAAAAAAGAAATATTGAAATATGAATTTTATCAGGAAAATTTTAAGCCCTGATCAGGTCCAAGGCCCCTGGACAGATCTGATTCCTGTTGGATATAATTTTCACAAAAATTATGTTTTCTCACAGACTAATTCCTTTTCTCTCTGCCATCTACTTTTTGACTTGATTTGATGAATTACAACATTCCTACAAAGTTTTGTTGTTTTTTAAAAATTTTTTAAAGATGGTCGCACTATGTAGTTCAGGCTGGCCTTGAACTCACTATTTAGTCCAACTTGGCCTCAAACTTGCTGAGATCCTCCTACCTGAGCCTCCCCAGGGCTGGAAGTATAGGCATGAGCTTTTCTTTTACATAATATTGAGAGAGAGAGAGAGAGAGAGAGAGAGAGAGAGAGAGAGAGAGAGAGAAAGTGACTAGGCAGACATTTCTCTTGAGTGAGCAAAATGATTCTAGTCCTGAGAGTACAGGGGAAGGTAACCAAAGCTGGCCAGCTCCTGTTCCCCTCTAAATTGCCTAACCTCAGGGCCATACACTCCAGGCTCCAGGGTTTGGGCCGCCCATAGTCTAGGCAGAGCACATGGACACATTACAGCCTGATCAGCAAGCTCAAGGTGGATTTTACCAAGCAGCCAACTGTGGCTTCCATAATATAAAGCTACAGTGTCTTAGAGCTCATGCATTTTATTAAAGCTCCTGCCACTGTGTTATTTAGGTATGAACAGTGTTTAAGGAAGTATTTCCATTCAAGTTGGTAGGGAATGACTAATATCCTCAAACAAACCTCTAGGGAAGAAACTACAGGGATCAGAAGAGAAATGTAAAGATGCAGTCACCATAGTTCTAGGAAATCCCCTAGAAAGCCAAGATAAACCCATAGTTTTATTTATTGCTGGGAAAAAACCTCCTTCTTCTGTTTACGTGAAGTAATTTTAAGATAAGTCAGAGTTGGTCAGTTAACAGACAGTCTAGAGTTTTCTAAAATCGAATGCCTTCTTTTCCCTATATTTTCAGTTGATGAATTCCAGCAAAATTAAAGGCATTCTAGAAAGTGTTCTTAAATTCTTTTCATTTCTTTTTCTTTTTTTTTTAACAGAAAGATTGGGCTTTTTAAAAATTTACATTTAAAGGAACATCATTTAAAATTGCCATGAACTATTTTAGTTTTAAACTAAAAGTTCAGGATGTTTCCAAAGGTCACACTAATTGTGATGGGACTTTAAAAAAATAAACAAGACTATTCAGTAAAATATATATATATATATATATATATAGAGAGAGAGAGAGAGAGAGAGAGAGAGAGAGAGAGAGAGAGAGAGAGATCATAGTAAGAGTTGCTCTTGTGGGTTAGTGAGATAATTTATTGCAAAGAGAATTTGATATTTGCTTGGAAAAAAGTAATAGTAATAGTGTGTGGATATTTGCTTGGAAAATAGTAAAAGTAATAGTGTGTGGTATCAGAGAAAACCAACTACACTTTTCAAATTTTTTCTTAATCCATTCTTACTCTTAATTTTTTCTTTATGGAAAGTAGTTTCTTTTAAATCAATATATCTTATCTTCTATCTTGTAAGAAGTTACAAAAAAATCAGTCATAACAAATGAAAAATCAGCTTACATTTTTTCTTAGAGAAATTATCATAAGTATTTCTACTAAAATATGCTACTAGCTTCCAAGGTATATTTTAAGTTTTCTCAATTTTAGGCAAATTGTGGGAAGTATTTAGGTTGTGATTATATGGAATGGAAATAGGTAGTGGGTAAAATAGGATTCATTATCTTTAAACTAAAGAGAAGGTAAACTGAAATAAGTAATTTCCTTTCCAAAGAAAAAGACGCTGGTATTTTTAAATCAGGAGAAAAAAACAAAGGTCTAACTGCCATGTAAACTCATTTTAAATGTCATGTCTTATTAGAACCTAATAATTGGGATGTTTGTTTCCTCCTTTTGCTGGAGCCATCAAATTTGTCAAAATTTTACGATAATTCATTCCATCATTCCTTAGACGTTTAAATGAGAGACAGTCCTAGTTGGAGGCGGCGGGGGGGCTTCCTCTGTAATCCTATTCCTTATGTTAAAACTGCCTGGAGAGAGGATATAAAAATATTCTATGTCATGGCATAACCAGCAGCTAAACTTTCAAATCCAATATGTAGGATTTCTTGCGTTTTTGGAAAATGACAACAAATTGACCATCTGCCATGCTTCACCTTTGGACTTCAGAACTATGGCTGACTCAATCTCAGCCAAGCTTCCTAGCATCAGTATGATCCTCTCCCAGAGGGCGTTAAGCTTTCCTTCTCCAGAACGGGTAAGCTCCCCCTCTAGTGTTCACTGCTTATCAAATGATTCCTTCAACAAGTAAAACAGGGAAATGCCTGGATTTTTGGTTTCTCATAGAAAGACAAAGATTGGAGCGATGTGTATAGATGTTTAATGGCACAGAGAGGAGACGATGAGTATAAATTCTACATTGTCAAATATGCACTTTCCTTTGGTCCTTCTAAACGCTGCTTACCTGTTTGTTTGGCTCTGGATCTCGGAGAAATGCTGCTTATGCTGCCTGACAGGCAGAGTGCACCGCTGAATACGCAGGATAATTTAGAAGACATAAGAGGAGCTGGTAAAAACAGCTGTTTCTGTTGGGAAGTTTGATGCCTCAATATTAATAAATGACTTCACTGGAACCCAACACTGAAGAGATCTTTATTTGCATCTAATTACAAGTGGAGGAACAGGATAGTCAATGGGTGCCAGGAGCTCCAGCGTTGCTTTTTGTTCCACAGTTTTGAAAAAGACCAGCAAAAGAATTAAATCTCTCCCATTTCCTGATATAAGAGCCTGGATAAATAAAATCCCATACACTAAAAAGCTTATCCTTACTATATCTGTCAGAAGTATGGGAATAAAGTAGTGCAGAAGATAGTTTTAAAGTATGCTGGCATCAAAGGTTAAAAGTTCAGCAACTTCATTAAATCTAGGGTTGAAGTGTTAGTGAGAAATTATCCAGAATTTATCATGCAACTAGAAATAAAAGAAAGGAAAAAGAAGGAAAGAACAAAAGAAAAAAAAATAAACAAAAAAAGCTAAAGACAGTTCTGAGAGGTTGAACTCCCTAGTTGGTTACCAAGTTAAAATTCAAAACTTTATTTATATATTTGTAATCATTGTCTTTATTTTAAGCTAAAAGAGACAAAACAAGAAAAAACTGTATGCCAAATTTTTCAAAGAAATCAGAGAATCTTACTGTTTTAGTAATTGTTTTAAATCATTTTTTTTGAAGGATTGTGTATTTCTTGAAAATATTCATATTCATTCATTTATAATGTGGATTGAAGATTATATAATCACAGTAAATTAGCCTAAGTTTTAATCTTTTTTTTTTTTGGTACTGAGGATCAAACTCAAGACCTTGAACTTGCGAAGCAGGCGGTGCCACCACTGAGCTAAATTTCCAGCCCCTAATCTTCTTAATTTGGGGGAATAAAGTTGTCAAGTAATGTACAATTGTCTAACTTTTACTCGTGTTTCATATTAATATGTATTGACAACATAGGGATTTTAAAGTTGCAGCAAAGAGGATGTCCACCTAAACATGAGAGAGGCAAATTTCCTTCTAAAGTATGTGGCTTGTGTAACCCTTGATAATCAAAAGTACCCTGATCTTTGTCATTAGGCAGTATAAAGGGCCTATGAATTACACCAACCTGTATCTTGTCAGAACCTGCTTGCATTCTATTCGAGTGTTGAAACCGAATTGTTCTGTTCTGGTTCAATAAGGAACTCAAATATTTTATAAAGTAAAGTAAGCCAGTTCTTAAATATAATCATTACTTTGCTATTGTTGTTTTCCTGTTTACTAGGACATTTCAAACTGGATTATTCAGAATAAGAATACCTTTAAGTTTTTCCTGTTTTCAATTTTCCTAGTCCTATGTCTTACCATACCTCATTTTAGTGTTCTCTTTTAAAGTTGAATTAAGGTTTTTTTGAAAAGGGTTATCATTCATAAACTAATAGAACCAGGTGACATGGGCCTATCTGCAATCAGCAGAGGCCCCTTTGGAGTGATAAAAGACTAATATGTGGGTCTATTTAATACTGAGCTTCTTAGATGCCACTGACAGCACATCGCATGGCCATTTCCCCTGAGCTCAGAGTTTGTCTTGGTGGACCACTCTTCTTTAAACTAGGCTGAGACCTCATGCAGGCCTCCAGGAGTAGCTGTGTGATTGGAATAACTTTCAGTCACATGCTTCATTTTAGGACACATCAGGAGACACGCAGTGTGAACTGAAGGATGGTATGAATACAGACATCACCTTCTTCCACTTTATTTTTTAGACAGTCCTCTAAACCACCACCAGTTCAGGTGAAGTCCAAATCACTACCCAAATTCCAAAGTAAATAGAATCCCACTTACAATGAGAAAATTGAATTTTATTAAACTTCCTTAGCTCAAGTTTCTAGCTGTAAACTTCTGCAACAAAATCTCTAATATGAAAGAGGTTGCAAGTTATATCATCTTGACTCAGTTAAATTGCTGAAGATTATGCAGCATTGCAAAAGACAGATACAGGGACTGCTGTCAAACAAAGTGGCAATAGAGAAATGGACAGAGAAGACCAAGCTCAACAATAAAAAAATAAAAGCTCAAAATAAACTTAACAACACAGAACCATATGGAATTTTGTAGTTGGGAGTGACTTATACAGGGATTTAAAAAAATATAAGAACCTAAGGGAACTTAGAGATCATCTCATCTTCTTTTTTCACTTTTCAAGTGTCAGGCCCAGGAAAATTTAGAAAAAGACATTATTTGCTTGATGTCATGTCTTGTGGCCACAAAATAGAGAACAAGCATTAGAGCCTAGTTTTAGGGTTCCAGTGAGAGTGCTGTTTTCACTAAGCGAGTTGTCATCATGCTCTGAAGGTTATCTAGGGGTGTTTCCATAGAAATTAAAAAATTTACTTTGGAAAGATATCAAATCTATTCATAGGTAGGTTTCTAAAATAAACCCACAGTTCTAAGCCCTAGGAAACATAGTTCTTATGAACTATGGTGGAAACTCTAATCAAGTAGGCTCATTTTTTCTTTTTCTTTCTTTCTTTCTTTCTTTTTTCTCCCTTCATTCCTTTCTTTCTTTCACTTGTTTGTGTGTTTTTGTTTGGGCAGGTTTGGGTAGGTTTTGGTTTTTTTTTTTAATGCTGAGAATGGCTCCCAGGGTTTTGTACATGCCATGCAGCTAGTCAAAGCTATTTACTTTCAATTATACATTTATTAATTTGGTTTAACCACAGCAATTCTAGTGATGATGAGACAAGGGAGAAAATAAAGACAGAACTGCAGGACTACGTTTTCTTTTAGCCTTATCATGCTAAATGGGAAGGATAAATGAGATCTGGCTTCACCTTTGTTACAGACTGAATACATATGTGATTCCCCAGAATGTATGTGTTCATCTTTAATTCCTGATTTAGTGGTATATGGAGGTGAGGTGATTAGGTCATGAGTTTAAAACCCTGAGAAATGACATTAGTATCCCTATATAGAAGAGTAGGCTAGAGAACTAGCCTGAGGTATTGGGAGAAGTTAGCTGTTTGCCACCTACAAAAAAGCCCTCAGGAGAACCAGATCATGTTGGCCCATTAGCTTGGACTTCTAGCCACCAGAATTGCTAAAAATAACTTTGTTTTTTAAACCACCTGGTCTATGGTAATTTGTGATAGCCATCTTAAATAAAGCACTTTTCCTTGGACAGTCTTTCAAATCATATTTCAAGCCCATAAAGTGATAAATAAGTTCATAATACTCACAAGGAAAGTTAGGTAAAATAGCCATATTTCAATATTTTAAAAGTCTTAAATAAAAAGACAAGGATTGATCGCTCTTATTTTTCTTAGTGTATGAAAGACTACCACCTTTTATCTCGGTTGAACTATTCTGTTCTCACAAATTTGTTCTATCAGTTTCCCAGCTACATGTATTTGTCTTTCAATTAATGTTAAAGCAGTGCACATGCAAAGAAAAAACAAAATATATGTCAAAATATAGTTGTATCTTTACAAGATTATACATGCTTTATTTCCAAACTTTTTCCAATAAACATATATTTCTATGCAAATTTTCAAAAATCCCTCTACCTGATGTCATTGATGAATACATTGGTATCTACCTAGACAGAAAGAAGAAAGCAGAAAATTGGAAGCACCCAGTGTAACTCTTAAAAATGAACAATTGACTTATTCAAGTACATTCTGGGTACTTAGCTATATCTGGCACTGTTCTCAGAGTTTGGGCTACATCAGTGAACAGATCAAAGCCATGTTTTCAAACAGCTTAAACTCTAGCAGGAACCAAGTAGAAAGCAATAGGAAAATAAGGAAATTTATGAATAAAGAACTAGGGAAATCATCCATGAAGAGATGCTGGTCACCTGGGACTGTGGTAAAAAAGAAAGTCCTAAAAATAGAAAAAAAAAATGAAGGACTATTGGATCTCTTTTGAGGATGATTTTGGTGCTGATATTGAAAGTAGTTTAAAAGGAAAGAAAAGGAAAGGGTCTGAACTTGATCAAAAGAAAATGATCTTAAGTCGTATAGATGACATCTTTGAGGGTTATCTTGAAGTTAGTAGGGAACTAAAGGGAGGAGCCTTTACCTGCAAAGTGGAGTGGCTTCAATGCATGGTTCACTGTGCTGATGAAATACTGATATGAACTTAATACGTAACAAGGGCACTCTTTGCATCTGTATTTAAAATGGAGCTTCCAAATTACAGGTTGTTCTCTAGAACAAGAGAAAGCAACGTATACATTAAAAATGAAGCAGGTTACACTCACTCTCCTGCGATTAGTGAAAGCTGCTAGTCTATACGGTGAAGAAGGCATGCTGGAATTGAAACATTTTGATCATCCTGTGTCAGTCTTGCTTATGTTTTAAGAATTCGGCTCACAAATAGTCCCCCTTTGGAGGCCTTCTTTGATTCCCTTGTTCTCCCTTGGTCCAATCTCTGTTAGTCTAATTCTATCCTGTATTTAGATATTAGCCATTTGCACATTGTTGCAACTATAGATTTGTCTTGCTTATTTAGTTAGAAAATATTCAACAATAGTGAGGATACTTTATTCTTTTCTGAACGTACAACTCTCTTCTTAGTGCCTGGTACGTAAAAGACATTCTGTAGAAAATTGTTTTATGAATGAAAACATTGGTGTTAAGATTAGAATGAAAGAAAAAAGGTGTCATTTTCCAGTTTTCAGTCCACAGCTCACTCATTATTTTAAAGCTGTAACAATATAGTTCCCATAACAGTAAATATTTTTTCAAGGTGAAGAGATATATTCTGAGTTGAGGCCACACACAAAGATTATAACTGTTGACTCCAAGATTAAATCATACAATTGCCAAACTCCTATGTTCTAAAATGTCAAAATTATATTTTTTCTAAAAATCTTCTCTCCATATACTCTATGAAACCTACTCAAGCATTTTGTTCTGTTTATGTATTTCCAGTGTTATATTGTCAAGTTCACTGAATTCATCACTAAGCTTTTGAAGAATGCTTCATGAAGTTAGCATACTAGGGTAAGTGGCTAACCAGTGTGGCATAATTGCAATGGAAGAAAAGAATAACAGAGTGTGGGAAACAGAGAATAAAAAAAGACTAATACATGAAGCCTTCCTATGTCCAGTGTTTGTTGTTTGAACTGTGATTGCTTGTCACCACAGCACCATCTTTCTTCATATAATATTATTCCATACAGACTAAAGTGTGTTCCATTATTCTCGCTTAACTCTTTCTAGAGGGTCAACCCAAGGGTATCATTATTGAAGTTCTGATGTGTCTTCAAGTGTGTGTTAATGCTGCCCACAAGTCATCTGACTGAGTGTTCTGCTGCATGCAGCCATATTCATGTAGCAAAAATAATTACTTTAGTAAAATCTGAATGGAGGCAAAATGTCTCATACTTTGAGAAACAATGGGAATAATGAATGAAGAAGAAAAGGGAGTCTGGAGGAGACTCTAAAATCTTTAAGCAAAACAGCTTAAAGGGTTAGTTACAAACTTTCACTTTCAGCTAGGTATCAAATAAATTGGAGAGTACTTAAAACGTAACATTATATATAAAGCTGGCCTAGTAGAAAGGTGTCATGTGGTAATGGTTGCAAATTAGGTATTCTATTTGTAATCCATTTTACATACCTTAGAATGGAAATAAGTTCAGTGACTTTCAAGTAAGAACTAAAGGGGAGAACCAAATATGACAATGATTATAGAGGCATACCATTTTCATGAAATAGATCTTAAGAAGGTATTTAGATAGACTTCTTACATTTATACATGAAAGCAAATGGAGGGAGCTGTTGAGTGCAGACCACTTTGCCAGAGAAGAGCTGGATAATTCTGTCTCAACATATGTTTTGGCATATTCTTAATTCTACTGTTTATTTCTCTCATACCTTAGTCACACTATGTGAATGATAACTTCTTCACTGGTGAGAGTCAGCTATCATATAACTCTAGACTCCTATTGCCTAGCACAGAGGCTAGAGTAATAATAATGTTACAAAAGCTTGATTACCACTTGCTTGCTAACTGAATGAGTGAACGAATAATGGCTGAATTAATGGTAAACTTGGTGCAGACTATGGAAGGTTTGGAAAACAAAACTGGAGAATCTGATAAAACCTGAACAATTTCATAAAAAATTATCTCTTAGGCTTTTAAGGGGTGACAAAAGAATTATCATTCAATCTTAATTCCAAATAAAGTCAAAATTATTGTGCACAAAGTATGTGCCAAACCATTTTACTTATATTAAGTTGATTCCCATAGCAACCCCCCAAGACAGATATTATCCTCAATGAGAAAAAAGTAATTGAGCCTAAGGGAAATTAAATAAATTGCCCAAAGTGACATAGCTGATAAACAGAAGAACTAGATTTGAAGGCAATCTTGGTTGACTGCACAGTTAATGCCCTTTCTACTTTGTTATTTTTCCTTCTATTCAAATACTGGAGAAGTGGTGTTTGGAGGGTATGGTATTATTAACTCAGGATGTATACCAACAATGGAAAAAACCCTGAATGTACTTTAACCTGTACTCTGCACTTTAGGGAAACAGTTTTTAAATGTTGAAGAAAACTTGGGCTTGATTCTATGGCTACCTGGTTTAAAACAGCTCCAGTGTTATTAAAGAAGTAGAACTTTGCAATGAGGAATAAAAGTCACTGAATTGCCTTCTAAAGATACTGGCTTTGTCACTTACTAGACAATGGTATGAATCTTGGGTACCTGATCTCTCTGTATTTCATTTTCCTAATTTGCGCAGCAATGTGTTTGCTTATATATCAATGGGAGGGTTACGTGAAATGTAATAATGAAGAAATGTATTTAGAGCGATAGTTGGCACACAATTGGCACCTAACAAATGGTGGCTATTACACTGAAGATGAAGAATTGCAAATAACCAAATGGTTCCAGGATAAAAGATGCAGGATTGAGCAAGTGGCTTCAGTAAGAAGAGAATCAGTCAAGACAGCATGAGACAAAAGCCTAGGAATCGACTGAGATGAAAAGTGAATTCTCTTGAGGGATGAGGGTGAAGTAGCTTTTGAAATTTCTCAAAAATAACATGAACTTGGGAAAGTACAATATGACTGCTTTGAGTGATGAGAATGGTTTGAGATGCTTGGTTTTTTAAAGCTTAAAAATATCAGAAATGAAAACAAACTTACCGTCTGACTAAATTTTTTGGAATTAAATATAATAAATAAAAGTTTGAGATTGTAGTAAAAAAAACACTAATGCGAAAAATGTCAGCATTATCTTAGGGGCAAATCTACTTCTTAATTTTGAAATTATCTTTATTTCTTCTATATTCTCATCACTATCATGCATGATATTGGATATTGATTCCTCTGTTCATATCCATGTAAATATCCTCTCTTCCCTTACCAGAATGGATGTTTCCAGACAGCAAGGAGCTCCTGTATCTGACCACAGTGCTCCACAATGCTCAGCATAGTGACTGGCATGTTATGGGTAGGTCATAAATGCTTTTCAGCAGATACATTGATTTTAAAATTAAAACCTCTTCATTTTATTTTTGTGGTCATGTTATTTAATCCACATGAAGTATTGAATCTTCACCTCCAAAATTATAACAATTAGTGAGAAAACATGCATAAGAAGTCGGCTCAATCTGTCCCACTGCAGCTTTTCATAAATGGTACATTCACTCTTCATGTCTGCTGCTGTTGTGTAAAGAAGAAATCACATACGTTCTGAAAGGTGTTTCCTGGTATGAATGACTCAGGACCTCTCTTCTTCAAATAGCATGCTCCACAGATTGAACAATCTTTCATATATTTTATCTTTTATAGAAACTCCTGAATGATAATTATGATGCAACTTTGTTAGTTACTACTATACTTTTTGTAAAATATTGATTAAAATTTTAAAATATCGAATTATATTAAATTCAATTAACATGTATTGATGTTTAATATACTATGTAAAGCTCACACTATCCCTGTCTTTAAATACTGCAGCTTACCTGGATAGACTTAGATAAAATAGCCATTTTGCAAGGGATGTATGAAGAGGATTTGGAGTCACCATTATTTTCAGTGTATTCTTTAACAGAATTGATATTGAACTTTTAGAAACATCAATTTTAATACTAATAATTGTGTACTCAGAGTTCCTTGTGGTTAAATAAAAGCACTGCAAAGCAGTAGAACAAATCACAAAGGATTATTTTGCCATTTTTTTTAACTTCAACTCCAACTGAAACAATTATATTTGAAACATGCATTTAAGAAATGGGTGAATCATAAGGTCAAATTATCTTGAAAATAGAATCAAATGACAATTGAAATCTCTTAGGAAAGACATTTGGCTTAGGAAAACTGTTTTCTTTTACTTGAGACTCAGCATTTATACATTTGCTGTTTTAAAATTACTTCTAAAGATTATGTTGGTATTATAATGGAATTGTTGTGCAAATACGGCTTAATACATAAAATGAGGGCCATTATAGTGTCCCTTCTGGTTCCATCAGGATCCATAAAGAGTTCCTAGCATCCTCACAGGTCTCTGCCGAGTCTGCCCTCTGCTGCCCCGGGCCTGGCCTGTCCCAGCCACACATGGCCAGCATATCAGCCCTGAAATAAGAAGCAAATTCTGAGCTCCAAAGCAGACTTGATAGATGCAGCCGAAATTCAATTTCAGAAAATCAAATACTATCAGAGCCTTACTTTGGAAGCAGGCTTTCTACTATTAAACAAAACACTCAACATGAACAAATAAAAACTATCTTAAAATGCCAGTTGAGCATAGTTCTAATTATCAGGAAAAAGGCACAATATGGAGGAAATATTTTCAATATAACCACAGTTGACTTTGTGCAAGGGTTATGAATTGATCTAAGAATTTCTGAAGCTCTTTCTCACTACAGTTTCTATTGAAAAAATGATCTATACAGAAAACACATTTAGCCATGAAAGCAGGCTTTATTATTTCACACATTCTTTCTCAGGAAAATAAGTTATCACCAAATATACTTTTTCTTCTCATAAATACTTTTGAAATTTAGGCAGAGATTCAAATAACTTATACTTATTGACCCTGTGCAGAATTTCTTTTTTTTTTAGAGTGGTGGCCAAAATTCTTATTTATTAAATAATTCTGAGAAATATATTTGAGGAGTTGAAAAGCATATCTTGAAACTTTAAAGTATAATTTACAGTTCATAAGTTACATGGTGGAAATTTATTTCATTCATTTAAATAATCTGCCAGATTTTACAAAACACATCTTCATATTCAAAGTTGATATTTAAATATGATAGCCCTACATGTTTTGTATTACTTTCTTCATTTTTTAAAAGTATAACACATTTTCATAAACAAATTACGAGAGGAGAAGAATAGTTATTACACCGGGAATCGTTATCTTCAAAGTAGTTGCTCAGTAAAAGACATAAACTAAAAAATTCTTACAAAAAAGAAACAAAGAGATCATAATACAAACTTTCTTTTCAACAAACTAAGATAAACTACTAGTGTTAATGAAACAAATTAGTATATATATATTGAATTATTTTTA
>NW_004624743.1:11384754-11571492 GCF_000247695.1 Heterocephalus glaber | reverse complement strand
ATATATATGTATATATATATGTATGTGTATATATATGTGTATATATATATAGTAGCTCATAAATACACTATTAAATTTTTAAATAATCAAAAAACTCTCTCTCTCTCCTTTCTTTTTTGTATTGAAGATTGAACTCAAGGCTCATACATGTTAGGGAAGTGCTATACTAGTGAGCTATACCCTGTTCTCTTCATGTTTTACTTTTTCTCAGGGTCTTGCTAAATTTCCCAGGCTGGTCTCCAACTTGTAATTCTCTTGTGTCAGCCTCCTTAGTAGTAGAGTCTTCAGAGAAGTGCAATAATACATTCTACAGGTTTTTCTAATAATTTTATACTCAGATCTAGAGTTTATACAGTTGAATCTTTTACCACTCCATTAGATATCTTTAAACATGGTATAAATGATAAATGTAAGAAAAATTATGAAAACCAAAAAGTGAATGTAATTATAAAGGACTACTAAAAGGTTATAAGAAGTAGTGAGTTGCACGAGACAAGTTTGCTTGCCTACAATATTTCAAAATATAGAAAGAAATAATTAAAATATTCTGAGGGATAGGGAGGACCATGAAACAAATTTGCTTAACTATAAAATTTCAAAATACAGAAAGAAAGAGTTAGACATATTCATAATTAAGTGCCCGGGCTGTTCTGATTGAAATACAATCATGGAATGTATTTGATAAATGCTTTCCTTATACCAGAATTTTACCTGAATAATGCCATTTATCTTTCTCAACAGCTCTATAAATTAGTTACTTTGTTCATACTTTATAGATGGAGAAACCAAGAAATCAAAACATAAGGTTAGCAAATTTGAAGAACAAATTTGAAGGAAGGCAATTGGACTCTAGAATCGATGCTTTTACCCACAATGAGACTAAAATATTCTTCATGTCTTCTGGAGACCCTCAAGAGTATATATATTAATGGAGAACTGACAAAATACACATAGGATGTGAACTCAATGATATCATTTAAAATGTTTATTTAGGGGCTGGATATTTAGCTCAGTGGCACCGTGCCTGCCTGGCAATCAAAAGGTCCTGAGTTTGTTTCCTGGTACCCAAAAAAAAAAAAAAGAAGAAGGTAAAATGCTTGTTTACACATAATTTGGACCTTGAACTGGATTTCCACATCAAAATGCGATTATAAATATAGTCTCTGGTTCAGAAACCTCTTTAACTGATGGTTTGAATTTTCTGTGCTAAACTTATGGATCAAATTTGCTGTGCTTCATGTTGTACAAAGTACTTGTTAATATCCATTTATTAAGTACCTACTCCATGCAGAGGGAAAATATTGTCCTATGACTATTAGGCACACATAGCCCAGCAGAAGTAATGGGATTATTGAATCTATTGTGATAAGTCATACAGTAAGTACCAAATACATTCATAATATTCTAGACAGATACAGTAGAGAGATTTGTTCTGGCTGAAAGATTTTGGGAACACTTCAAGTTAAAAAAGTGTTTATATTTAATCTGAATTAATCATCAATCTGGATTTCAATACTAAAATTTAATCTGAAACCCAGAAGTTGAGTAGGATTTGATGAGTAGAAAAGAAGGAAATAGATATCCTCTTTTTAGTATTCCAGATATCCACATAATGATGTATATACTCTGGAATACATTTTCCTTCAACTATAGTTGTTATAGAGCAATTTCCCATTATTCTTATGTATGCTTTAAAAATAGGCCTGTGGTTTCTGATTCCTGTTTATCCAGAGCTCAATGAGCACAGTATTTGACAATGTGTATAATATGCAAGTTTTAATGCATGGTAACAAATTCTTTAACATTTCTGAAAAGGGGGGGTTGATCAGCTTCCCCTACCACTTAATCAGGGTAGTATTCCACCTACTATGAGCAATTTAGCATGCCATAAATGACACTATAGGACTGTAATTTATAAAAAGCCAAGGTATTTCTATCATCTTTGATGGTCCACTGGCTACTAGAACCTTGAGCTACTACATGACAAGTTGAACCAACCAGAATTTTGGTCTATACTGGTCTACATTAAAGAGGTCCCATCAGGATTTCCAGTTGATCTCTGCCTTCTATCCCAATACCATGTTCAAAATCTGAGAAGAGCCATTTTGCATCTTACAGAGCAGCCCATCCATCAGGTGAATGCTACAAGTGACTCATATCCATGCCATATAGAGGAGATTCAGTCACCAAGCATGGCTCCAAATTCCCAACCCACAAAATCATGAGCCATAATTAATTGGCTGTTGTTTTTAAAACACTGAATAGTGAGATAATCCATTACACAATATTCCACAACTGGAACAAACCTGTTCAAAATTCTCTTACATATGTTAAAACACTTCATTTTATGGTTCTTTCCAACTATCATATTATTTCTCTCCATTAGATTTGTTGAATGAATGAAGATGGAATTAAGAATTGAGACTTTAATATTAAACACATACATAAAATGAGTGTATTATAATCAATCATGATAAAAATTATGAAGCAACTTGAGAGTAATAACAAACAAATAATAGGAAAATCTACTCTGAATCAACTCCTTAGGGAAAATGTCTTTGTAATAATTCATATTCTCACACATGACATGGAAGTACAGCAAGGAAAGTTACAATACCTTATTATTGTTATATATGAGATCCAAAATTTTAACTAGGCAATTTTTCTCTTGAAATTATGTAAATGATGGGAATTCATCGACCAAGTAAGCATTCCTCGTCAGGAGTACCAGTTACTTGGGGTAACTCTTCTATGATATTATAGTCAGTATACATGACTAACATGGAATAGAGCCTTTATTTCAAAGACAAGGCAGTAAACTGATTTACAAATGAGCCCAAGTAATAAGCTAAGACAAAGAAAACATCTATTACTTTAAAAAGAACTTTTTTTGATTTTTTACATACCTTATGGCACAGTGCTGACCCTTGGGATAATCTCACAGCAACCTGGGGACTCAGTACTATCTAATAAGATTGAAGAGGCATGGACTCATCTTCCTGCTTTTCCTTCCCCTATTGAATGTGCCACAGGTGTCTGAACGTGGCCAGCTTTCTTTCCCACTCTTAGCGCCCATCTGTGGGCAGATGCGGAAGTCCCAGCACAGGACTCCCAAGAAGAGAGAAAGTAGAGCTATGTGTTTGGGGGAGCCTGAACTCCCAAATTACCACCTAAATACTCAGTAGTCAAACTCTGGCGTTGAGCTCTTTAGGGAGCGAGGAATAGACAGCTTCTTCAGTGAGCCATTCATCAGAGCTTTCAATCCTTATAACATAGTGCCATTAACCGCCTTGAAATACTCACCCTCCCTTCAAACACAGCATTCTCATCATTCTTGGCAATGTGGCTTTTACTGTAATAAGTTTGTTTTAAAAAATGTGAGCATTCACTGTATCTTAAGGTTGTCCCTTGTATGTTTTACCTCTTATAATCACTTGATTAATGTGAGCACATATACTCTAGGCAGCCTAGACAATCTCACTCTCTGAAGAGATAAGTATATTATTTAAAAAATAAATCACTGAAAATTACCATCAGTTGCTACTAAGGAATTTCCCTCTTTGTTTTCTATTTTTGTTAGCTAACCTGTATTTTCTCCAGTGTCTTGGGCTCAAAACCTTGGTGTTATCAATGGCTTTGTCTTCGCCTCACATGTAATTGGTTTCCATCTTAAGTGAAGCTGGAATCCTCAAAGATTTCTCATTTAGTGCTACTTCAGTTGACTTAGCAGGTTAGGCCTTTCATTCGTTTTGTTGATCACCGTGAAAGTAATCAAACCATTATTTGGTTGGTTCTCAATATGTGCCCAGCAATGTGCTGGGGGATTTGTTAGTCAGAGTCCAGCCAGGAGATAAAAATTGCACCAGTAATTTGAACAGTGAAATCTTAACATAAAGATTTGCTAACTAGCAAACAGTTTATAAGGGACTCCAGGCCTAATAAAATAGAAAATGCAGAAAACAGCTACTATCTAGGACTAAAGGGAAGTGAGGAAGAAGGAACTAAGAACTGAGAGGGCCAGTCCCCGGGAGGATGGGATGAGACCTTAGTGGAGGAAGCATGATGATCAGTGAGATGTGCTCTGTTGGTGGTCACATACCCTGCTGGAGGAAAAGCTGGCCCTGGCTGTATCCAAAGAGAGGCCTAAAGAGGGGCTCAGAAACCTATGCAAGGTGGAGCAGGTTGACTCTCAGCCATAGGAAGGTCCCAGAAAATGAGTGAGAATTTCACTGGAGGGTGAAGTCAAGTTAGACCTGGTCCCTACTAATGGCTTCCCAAGTGATTTTAAAAAAGGTCCTAGGATTTGCTATGAGCATATAATATATCTTGGTCATATTTGATCACTTTCTTGCCTCTCTTTCTTACATTCTCCTACCCTATTCCCTTCCCCTCAATTATTTCCTCGTGTTTCCTGCCATCTTTGCCTTATTTTACTCATTTGTTTCTATTTTAGCTTTTTCGTATAAGAGAACTTATGCAACATTTAACTTTCTGTGTCTGACTTATTTCACTTCATTATAGTCTGGAGTTTCATCCATTTTCCTGCAAATGACATGATTTTATTCTTCTTTATGGTTGAATTATATTCCATTGTCATATATATATATATATATATATATATATATATATATATATATATATAATTTTCTTTTTGGATTTATCTGTTGATGGGCATCTAAGCTATAAAATAAACATGACCATTATGCATTGCAAACATACACTAATCAAAAAATTAAGCTTAAATAAATATAAAAAGACAACATAGATGAGCACTCTAGTGTTTTTGGTTTTGAAGTTTAATTTGAAAGACAAGAATAGTTAAAATTTTAAAAAAACAAATCAACTTAATGAGACATTAAAACACTCATAAAAGTTATAGTCTCAATAAATGCAGATAAGTCTTTCAATAAAACAGACTAGTCATTCATAATAAAAATTCATCAGAATGAAAGGGAATTTTCTACCACTGACTGAAGGATGTGTAAAAATCTACACTGGCCATCTTTTCTAAAGGTGAGAACGTAAGTCTGTCCCCTGGGGCTTGGAATGACCTGTGGATGCTCCTCGTAATGATGTCCACTCAGCACAGCACTGATCAATCACATAAACTAGACTAACAGGCCGTGATGTGGGTAATAATAGTGTCAAGTTACTCATTGATACCATGTTTTTGTGCACAGGGAATCCAAAATAATATAAAAATGCTCTGCTCAAATTAAAAAATAGATTTCTTACATCACCGAGATACATGGTCAATATGTAAAAATCAATTACATATCAGACTTCAGCCTCTGGACCAAGATAAAGTGAAAGAATGTCTCCCTATTCTCCTGCTTTTGCCTAGTAAGATTGCTTTTGGACAAATGACCTCTTGAGTAATATAATAAATTTCTGTGGTTTTAAACAATAGTCACAACAAAACTGGAACTGTCTGAGGGTACAGATGGGTTGGTCCTTTAGTAGGGTCTGCTTTTAAGTTTTATTTATATTCTTCCACTGTTCTCTATTAACAAGTCTAATGTCAGGTCAGGTGGTAAAAGAGAAATGTCTCCAGGGTTCCACCATAGGATTACAAAACAGAGCAAAGAAGGACTTGGAACTAATAGTCAAAAATGTGACAGCTGGCACAGGAATCAAAGAATAACAACAAAGTCCTAATTTTCTATTAGCTCATTTGGACTGAGATTTAAAAAGCAATGATAATAGATATCTCAATTACTTTCTCATTGCTATGACAAAATACTCAACACCCGTAAGATAGAGAAGGAGTTTATTTCAGCTCAGTTTGTAGAGGTTTCAGTCCACAGTTGGGTGGCTACAAGGCAGGGCAGAATGGCAGAAGGGCTTGGCAGAGGAGAAAGAGCTCATGGCATGGCAGGCAGCAAGCAGCAAATCTTCCCTCTTTTCCTTTTTATTCCACCCAGGCTGCAAGCCTGTTGGTTGGTGCCACCCACACCCAGTGTGGGTCTTCCTTCTTCGGTAATCCATCATCCATACCCAGAACTATGCTAAATCAATCAGTGGCCTAATCCAGTATTGCACTCTGATGGCCCAATATCCTACAGCCAGGATCCTGCCACCTCCAAAAAGCCCCACCTATGAGCACAAGAAGCTTTAGAGGAACATGTAGATATAAGCAATAATGATAAATGTAGGTAAATGCTATGATAGGGGTGTATAAAATGTACAGAGTAACACAGACACAGAAAAAGGCACTTAATCCAGAGTAAGGAAGTGGGGGAATGATTATACAAGCAGAGCTGATACTAGCTGCATTTCAAAGAATGAGAATTAGCTAGATGGGGCAGTGTTGAAGAAGGAAAGCTTTCCATGCAGAGGAAATAGCAAGGGTAAAGGATAAGAGTGAATGAGAGCATTGCTCATATAATGAATTGCAAGTTCATGATGAAGTGCTCATACAAGAAACTGCAAAATAGAGCGAAAAGTAATATTAGTAGGGGATCATGGGCTAGGTCTCTCATTTGTCCTTTTTAGTTTTTATTCTTTGGTAGATACAAGAAAAGGCCTGGGATGATGAGCCAGGAGATGTGTAGGTCTGAGGCTAGTTCAGCACAGTAGACTCTGTCTCAAAATTAAAAGAAAAGAGAAAAAGGCTGGTGATATAGTGCAGTGTGAAAATCCTGGGCTCAATCCTTAGTATCATGAAAAACAAAAACAAAAATGTTAGTGGAGAAAAGGGAGTGAAGATCATAAATACCATAGTGAAATTCCATTGTCAGGGTGAATTCAGTGTAAATTCTACAGGAATTAGTCTTTCTTCACTGGTAAATCCTAGATGCTAATACTACTTGGCATATTGTAAAGACTCAAAAGCTACGTGTTGAATGAATGAATGAATGAATGAACGAACTATGAGAGTTTACTGCAATTAAGCGTAGTGAGTATAGTAACTTGAGTATTCAATTGTGGTAATTTATAAGCTAGTTGAATACAAACCTCAACCCCAAAAGAGTGTTCTCCAAAACAAAGTTAGGGTTGGGAATTGTTAACATCTGAGCAGAATTTAAAGCCCTGAGTCTGGATAAAATCACCTAAGGAAGCTGGGTGTGATGGTGTATATACGTAATCCCAGTGTTCTGGGAGGATGAAGCAGAAGGATCACAAGTTGAAGCTCAGCCTGGGCAACTTGGTAACTTAGTGAGATTTGATCTGAAAATATAAAACAAAAAAGGATGGGCTATGGATGTGGGTCAGTGCAAAGGCCCTGTGTTCAAGTCCCCATACTGAAAAGAAAAGGAAAAAAAACCCAGGAGAGTATAAATGGAATAATAGGGAAATAGAACTATGCAGAGTTTAGGAACTATAAATAGTTAAGACAGGAATAGAGTAAAAGCCAGAATCAAAAGAAGTTAGATAAGAATTTATGCAATAATGTGAAGAAAAGATGAGAGAGAAGACCCAGAAAGAAGCAGTGATCAATAGTTACAAATGCAGTGTAAGTAATTTTACTATATTTTAACTGGATATTTTTATCTACACCCATAACTTACATGTTTTCAGGAAGCCTTACCAAAGACTATCACTAACCATTTAATCTCACTTTAAAAATGTTTACTGATTCTCTGGCAGTCATCTGCTCTGAAATAAATTTCAAAAACAACAATTGCAGCCTTACCCTTTAGGTGGGACTATTTTTTACCTTGAATCCAATTGCATTCCATTGGGATTTGCATATTCAGCTTTTGAGTAATACCTGTGCATTCCTCTAGTGATCAATAACCCCTCTCAAACAGACTGTAAGTTTTCTGAGAACAAGAATTATGTCTCAATCTTTTTGTCTCCACAGATTTAGCATGATGCTTAATTTATAAAAGAATAAAATGGGTTAAACAAGCATCATATTCTGTATACTGAAATAGATTTTTTTTTCTGATAATTTCATTTACATTGTGTCTTAAAATTTAGGTATGAATAAGACCATTCTACTTAGTGGATCTTTTCAAGTTACTTTTAAGAATGACAATCTGGAATTTCAAACCAAGCATATGTCAGAAAAGTCTATAAAGTGTTTTTATCATGCTTCATCACATAGATGAAAGGAAACCAATACACCTTCATTTTATTACATTGCTTTGAGTTGTTATCAGGCTTGAAAGTGGCTTCAGATTGCATGAGGACAAGCCTATATTTTTATCTCATTATACACATTTTAATTATATGATTTGGAAAATGATATAAAAAGTAAAGATGGGGGAAAAGTGAGGGAAGGATGATAAGTTGTAGATGACAGAATTAGGATTTTGAATGAAACTGACAGGTTGAAATTATGGGTTAAAATAAATGAGATGAAATTCCACCAGAAGAGTTCAGGAGGACAAATCATTGCATGGGAGGTAGAAAAGGTGAAAGAGCAGTGGGAAGGTTTTAACTTTTCAGGAGAGGAGAAATGAGGACTTGAACTTTGTTAATGGGAAGGGATGTGAGCGACACCCTGCGTTCAGAATCTACATGCCCTGACAAAGGAAAGAATCAAATGGGAATTTAAACATTTGAGCTCAGATAACCCAGGAAGGTGAAGACACTGGCAGAGACAGAGAGGTCAAAAGGAGGCCCTGGTTTGGGAATCAGGTGAAAGGAAGCTCAGTCATTTCAACTTTGGACGTGCACGTACTTCAAGTGGAAATAAAGCCATTTCTTTTTTGACAATTAAGGTATTATTGATTTATTCTATTTTAGGCAAGGTTGTCAATCCCCTCAGGATTTTTAAAGCTACGCAGTGTTAAATAAAGTACTTTGTGCCAGCAACAAAGCAGAGTGCTCCGAATGCATCATCTTTCTTAGTTGTCAGAACTTGTACAAAAAGTCCACTTGTAACTGAGGAAACTGAAACTAACAACCAGGGAAAATCACTCCAGACATAAAGATATTTTAAGGCATCCAAAGCCATATATGGAAATCACTGAAGTTCATTTCAATTCATTACCAAATTTCTCTCTCTTGATAACATTTCTACCTCATGTGAAGAGTTCCATACCCTATTCTCAGTTCACTGGGCTTGATAGGTGACTTTTGTCCTCATGTTGGCGTTTTTCCTCAGATGCCAAAGCTATCTCTCCCTGGCCTCTTGCATAGGAGGAGCTCTGGCATATGGACCTAGAATTCTGAGTTAGATTCATCTGGGTAACTAAGCAGGCCTTACCTCCCCAAACCCTTGAAAAATGTCTTGGATATAATCTGACAAGTGTGTTTTCGAAACTCCCATTTCTGGACTCTCCGTGATTATTTGAACAGTTTCTTAAAGAATGTGTCAGGCTTTTCTGAGTCAAGAAGATAGGACAGATCTTCTAGACAGTAGAAAAACCACATGAAAAGCACAAGACAGAAAAGTAAATAGGTACAAATTAACATTTTTTTTTTTAGATATTGAGGATTAAACCCAAGACCTTCACAATAAAGCACATATCCAGAGGGGTTTTTTTATATTTAATTTTAAGATAGGCCTGGCTAAGTTGCTCAGGAAATACTTGAACTTATGGTCCTCCTTACCCAGCCTCCCAAACTACTGCAATTTCAAATGTTGGCTGGGTAATTGACCCAATGATATTAGTCATACCCTTGTCAGGAGGAATAGTCTACACTGGACATTAAAGATAACAAATACCACATGGATAGTTCTGTTTCAATTTCATCTTTTCAAACATCTTGCTGTTAATTATAGAAGTCTATGACAAAATATTTATTTGTGAATCTGAGCTCATCAAAATAATCTGTGCAATTTCTTTCCTTTTTTTTTTTTTGGTACTGGGGATTGAACTCGGGTCCTTGTGCTTGTACAGCAGGCGGCGAAACCACTGAGCTAAATCCCCGGCCCTCTGTATAATTTCTTAAGATATTCCTTTTTTACGCATAGGTTTTGTGTTGTTTAAATATTTCATTCTTCAAAATATTTTTATGGGAAAAGGAGGGCTGGATGAGAGCATTCTAGACATTAGTCTCTGGCTACAATTTTGCCTGTATTTTATAAATGCTTTCCTGGAAATCAAAGGTGCCTATCTGTCTGAAAAGCTCCACTAGACCCTTTTTATATTTTTATGAACTCCTCCTATGTGACACAAGGCAGAACCACGTTTTTCAGTATCTTGTAGCAAAACATATTTATGTGCTTCAGTGATGACCAGTTGGGTACAAGTAGAGATTGCATTTATAGAGAAATTATTCTTAAAGGAAGGTGATATGAGACTTCTCTTACTGAGGAGGAAATGCTTGGCCCTTTTGCAGCCATCTTGGATGACAGTCCCACAAGCAGTAGAAAGGAAAAAGATAAAGATCAATAACCAGGAGTAAATGGAGCATTCACTGTGGAAGAGCAATTATTCTTCACACTTTGCACATGTTGACTTGTGCATGGTTCACAAGAATCATGAGATAAGGATCTGTTTCCTCATCTCCAGAAAAGCAGGTAAGAGTAGGGACCAGGTAACGACATTGCCTAGGATGGTATTTCAATGTTGCATTTTACAATCTGTACCTCATTTAGCAAGTAGCAGCTGAGAATAGTGTCTGGCCATGAAGAGCTCATTAAATGTTAGCAACTATTACTTTTGAGTAGTTACTTTAAATTACTATCCATGCTTCCAATTAACATTTTCCATTAAAGTAATTTATAGTTACTGATGATAAATCTATTTACACATATAGAAATAGAGACACAGAGAGATGAAGTGACTTGCCAAAGAATAAGTAGGAAGTGGTGAAGTTCCACTCTAAATCTGTGCTTGTAACCCATTCTGTTCTTTTCTGTTGTGTTCTGTTCTGAATGCAAACCAGAACACAGCCCGGGACCCATAGTAATTTTGGATATTGCTCCACTAACACTGCAAAGCTGACCTCTGAATGCTTTCAGCAAAGAATCACGTCATATGCACTAAACCAGATGATTTGAGTTTTCTGTTGCATGCAGCTAAACTTAATTCTAACTATATAATGTCTTTTTTCCCCTTAAATTCTTTTATTGGTACATTTTAGGTATACAATACATTTACATTTATCATTGGGTACTTGTACTTGTACATGATACATCTTGGTTCTTATTTTTTCCCCATTCCCTGTCCTCCCTTCACCCCCTCCACCCTTCCCTATTTACAAAGACCTTTTTAATTTCTCCCAAGGTTGCTGTCACTTCTATGTCATTAAATGCATCTTCCTTATAGATCAAAGTGAAGTTCAAAGTAATGGTTGCGGTTGCCCTTTCCATCTCTGTGAGATAAGATCATTAGTAACATTAGTGAGGAAGCATACAGGAAGCTTGCATTGCAGCAGATTTGCTGTTCCCAGAGGATGCTGGTAGATGGAGACCCACAGCTGCCATCCCACCTTTTCCCAGAATTCCTTTGTCACCTGCATCAGAAACCATCATTCACTTTGTCTGTATGCCCCACATTGAGTTCAGGCATTCAGCAGGACACTGCTACCAGCACCGCATTTATTTCAACCAGTCAAGAACATTTCTAGATTCATTATTATGAATGTAAGAGAAAAACATACTCAACTGGTTTTATTTCTAAGGATTCTGGTTGCTAAACTCATTCTTTAAGGAGCCAATGCATCTTAAAAAATCATAGACTGCTGTATTTAATGTCAACACTTATTTGTTTAATTCTACTGAGATAATCAGATAAAAATGTGACTACAGTTTTATTTTAAATATCAGGTGTAAGAACCTGTGAAAAATAATTTAGTATGAATAGCATAGGAGAATTGGACAAGATAATAAATTAAAATGCAAAATAATAATTGGAAACAATTATTTAAAATTAATAGAATTTCATCTATTGCTTTCTATTTCTTCTATGTGACAGTGCTATTAGATAATGATGTTTAGCTACACAATAAAAATTCATCTACAGTTCATATAATTTTAGACAATTTCAATGATCTAAATATCCAAATTTACGTGAGCACATTTTAATAATATACTTTTCAATTTAGTTTAATTTCGTATTTTTTCTCAGATGAGAACTCTGCGAAATTTCTAATCAATAGCTGAGCATTAGAAAAAAAGAAAGAATTATGTTGTGTGAATTTTAGATCAGAATGACTAAGTAGAAAACCTTATGAAAACTGGTCCGATTTCTGTTGCTCTCTCCTAAGAAGTAAAGCACAGGATGATTTGATTTACACTAGAATCTTCTCAGATAGACTCTGAGGTGTAACACTGACTCACTAAAGTAAATACCACAAAATATCCTTTTTCTTTGAAACATAACTGCTGTCATAATGACCATCTGCTGGTGATAGGTTTTGAACATCAAGTGACCTCTGACATTTATGACAAATTATGTACCAAAGTGCTAGTGATGCCTTGTTAAAACAAAGCCAGAGGCCCGCAAGTTCTCAACCCCTCTTGTCTTTAAATGCATGGGTTAAACAGCAACAAGAGGCAGCTCAGACAGAAAACAGACATGGCAATGGCTAAAAGGAAATGAAATCCTAATCTTCTACCCTTTGACTTCTGCAGCTAGCTGCACTACAATGTGCTTTCAACCGTTAAACTACCCTAACCTTTGGAAGAGCCAAACCAGTTAAAATTGGCTAAAAATTTGCAAATCACTGCACAAGATTTGATAGATTCTTATTTGAAAATTGCAAGGAGGATAGAAGCTTACTTAAATATTTTTCAACAACAATATACATTTCTCTGTCACCTCTGGTGCACGGTGAAATTGATGTCATGGAAAAAAAGCAATGTGAAGAACACTTTTCAGTCACAAAGTTATTCTAGCCACAAAATTCAGTAGCACAGATCAACTTAGGCAGATCAGGAGAAAGCATAAATAGAAATAGCTTTTTGGGGGGGGGGGTACTTAGGATTGAACTCAGGACCTTGCGCTTACGAGGCAGGTGGCAGAACCACTGAGCTAAATCCCTGGCCCAGAAATGGCTTTTTACATATATTTAAAATTAACTTTTTGAACACAACTTCAGAGATACACACTAGTTTTACACATATAACATAAAAGGTTAGGTAATACTTAGTATAAAATATCTCTATTTTGAGCTTTAACTATTTATTGCTATTTGGCAGAAAAATTATGAGAAAATGTATGTAAAATAAATATATGCAACGCAATTTGTCCGTGATAAAAGCAATACTGGGTATTTTAAATTTATTTTAAGTATCTTGACATGAGGAATGTTCTGTCAACCAGAACACTAGGATAAGTTAATAAAATGATCAATAAGTATACAAAGCACATTGTATTTTACAAAAGAAATGCATGCAACTGCACAAGATAGGACAGAAAAAAGAAAGCTGGCATGTTATAAAATATGAATACACATCTTAAACAAGCTGACCAACATGGCTATGTCATTTTTAAGTCAAAATACATTACTAGAAAACAATGAATGTAAAAAAATCAACAGTTTCTATCAGAAAATTATATTTATAGAATGATGAGAGCACTTATCAAGGTACATAGGGAAGGAATAGTTTTTAAAACACCATAGCTTTTCACTACCCACAAATTGAGAAATTTTTGGAAAAATAGGGCTTTTAAGCATCCATTTTCTTACCTTCCCATTATATTACCGACTATGGTAAAATAGACCATGTTTCAGTTGAAATGAAAAGTATCCCCCAAAGCCTCATATATTCAAGATTTTATCTTCAATGCAGTAATGACCAGAAGTGGAGCCCAGAGAGATGACTGGGTATTGACGGCATTACCCTCATCAATGGATTAACCCATCAGTAAATCCATAGATAAATGGGCTGTTAGGAAACAGGACTGAGTCAGAGCAAGCTGGTTATTGGGGATATGCCTTCCATGAGTGTATCTTGTCTCTAGTCCCTTTCTCCAACTCTTTCCTTGTTTTTCTGCTTCCTCGATACCATCATGTGAACAGCATTTCTCTATCATGCCCTTCTGCCATGATGTTCTTTCTCATTTCAGGTTCAAGGAAATGGAGCCAGCTGACCAGGGACTGAAACCTCTGAAATCAGGAGCCAAGTTAAATCTTCACTCCTTTAAGTTGTTTATTTAAGTATTTTGGTCACAGTGTGCAACTATAACATACATTGTGAGGCCATTGCTATAAAAAATAGAATGAGCAAGAAAACTATAAAATATTAAAACATTTACCTTCACAATGCAGAAAAATGCATTGTACCCCAGGTTTCTCTGAAAGCTTGTCTACTTTTTTTAAGAAATGAGAAAGCTTTCACAATTTTTCCCTGCTGGAGATATTATTTTATAGTTTTGAGAGTTGCTTTAGATCAAATGCTAACTTATCCAAAAAAGGAATTTATCCCCAATGGAAAATCATCTAATAATTAAATTTAATATTTTTATGTGGGTATATGAGGTATTCTTTTGTGGTTTGAGTTTTCAAGTTGAATTAAATCACAAATAAATGGAGCATTAGAAGCTTCATAACCATGACACTTGAGTGAACTATTAAATGTGTCACCATGATTTTTAACATCCCAGGTTGAAGTAGAATGAGGTCAAAAGGCTATAATCATTCATATTGACTTTCTCATCCCTGAAGTTCTCTCTAGCTACTAAGGCTGAGCAAGGAATTCTTGAATAAAACTTAGAAGTCCTGCTGTGGTCCCCATCCCATATGGAAGTAAAACAAGTCTACAAGAAGTGAAGTGGCTTCGACTCCTAGTCTAAAATGCTGCCCTTTGCCAACATCTTCCTACATACATAAAATCCCTTTTCTTGGGGCACCTGCTTTGCTGCAACCATACTGACTCTTTCTGGGTAAAATTGTCATATATTATTTTGCTGCCACATACTTTTCCTTATAGTTTTAAAATAAACTTCTTTTGAAATTGTGTGTTCCACGGTGGCAGGGACTTTTTATCTCATGTTTTTCATCTCCAGATCCTAACAGGATCTGACCATAGCAGGTGCCTAATAAACATTGTGATAAGTCATCATTTTCTTGAGTCATTATATGGTGTCATACTGGCAGAGATAGAGCATGACTAGTTTCCCACTCTCTACTGTAAGATTTTATCTACTATGTGTTTTTGCTTGTGACCCCTTCCATTACAATTTGTGTATTAAGAGCTTCATATTATGACTCAACTCAAAGAGAATAAATGAAATTCCAGATGAAAAATAAAATGATATAACTGTGCTGAAATTATATCGTACCTTGCTTTATAGCTGAGTTTGTCTGTGAAAATTTGTGACTGTCATTTCTGGGGGACGTGGCTTGTTTCCTTACTAACACACTCCCCTGGTGGATAAGGGTATTTCTCTTATCTTGATTTGTGGCCATTGTTGATTCTCATTTTTGCAGCAAATGTGCACCTCCAATGCATGCCCAATCCTGTACAACTCCACTCTGTATCCATTGGCTCAATATAAAGGAGAAGAAATTGTGGTACTCTATTCCTATCTGAGATGGAATGGGCTATTTTAAAATTTAAGAGCTTAGTGTTATTGGTAGGTTCAAGTAGAAGGTGGACTATCTGTTAACCAGATGTATCAGTTGAAATTTGTCAAGGATCAAGCACATGTTGCCACTGTGAAATGTATCAATATATTAATATGAAATATAATATATATTTATGGAAGCTCTTCATCCCCTTCTGCGAGACATGAAAATGTGTACTCATAAGGAAACCCTGCCCTTGAGTCCTAATGACATCTTCTCCCTCTCCTCAAAGATCACTGCAACAGTTCTGTCTCCTGCACCTTCGGTTTCTCCTTTCGCTCACCGTCTGATTCTGGATTCTGCTCTGCAGCAAAAAGTTCATAGAAGCATCTCATTTTCTCTCCTTTACTTTGGTCTTATTTTCCCTTGAATCCACTCCGATTAGCTTTTCATTATTCTGGAATTGCTTGCAGCAAAAGCACCGTAGAGTTCACGGGCCAGACCAACCTGCACCATGCGGCGGAGGACGTGAGAGGAGCGTTGATAATCCCGTCTCAGCGTCTAGCTACCGATGGTTGCCCCTGGGGCCCTGGATTCTATGTCTCACCAGAATGGTTTAGCAAGCTTTTCCACTTTGGGGAAGACTATGAGGCAGTGAAGCAGAACAACTTGGGAGACGGTTAGCACGGACTGGAACTGTCCCTGGCTGAGGCCAAGATTGGTCAAAGGTCAAGGAGCGTGATACACTGGACAAAGCTTCTCCTTTAACCTTTTCCCTGTTTGCTGCATTTCATTCTTTTTTCGTCGATCCCGCTTATTATCCAACCATTTAAATTAGTGTGTTCCAGAATTTAATCCTTAGAATTTTTCTCTTTTTTTAACTACATGCACAAATGGGACCTCATGACATCCAATGATTTTAAAAATCATGTGTATGATGTAAAAAATCTAGATCCCATGTATCAGTTTAGTGTCTCTACTTGTATGTTAGCTTAAGATCAAATCCTTGCCAGAAATTATCTTACAACATAAACATAGAATTTTCCTCCAAGGGACCTACTTCAGAGAAAAAAACCAAACGTCTCTACACAGACTGGTACATGATTGTTCAAGGCCTCATTATTTACATAGCCCCAAACTAGAAACATTCTGATGAGTGACATATGCATACAAAGGAATACTGGTCCACAGTAAAAGGGAATGAGGTACCAATACATGCTGTAACATGGATGAGACTGAATTATATTACTAAAAGAGAGAAGGAGACACAAAGGACCACATACTGTGTGATGCATTTATGTGAAATATTCAGAAAAGGGAAATCTATGGAAACAGAAAGTAGTTCAGAGGTTTGAGTTGAAAATAAAAAGCCACCAAAAATGGACCCACCACAACTTATTTTGGGGGATAATTGGATTGCAATGCTCTGAAATTAGATTTAGCAATTCTAAATTGAATAGAAAGTCATTAAATGCTACCCTAAAATGGATGAAGTTTCTGGTATAGGAAATATAGTTCTATGAGATTGTTGTGAAAAATTCCTAACTCCTGACCCATGGCTTCAAATGTTTGCTTCTAGTATTTTCCCTTTTCAGGAATTAGCAGCTGTCACCTACGTGTCCCAGTCACACAGGTAAGAAATCTTGAAATCATTTTGATTCTTTATTACAAATAGAATCTCCTCCCCTGCTACTATTAGACACCTCCTTCTCTACTACATTCTACTGTTCATCTTCCTCCCCACAAGTATGGCAAGCTGCCATCATTCCTTGCCTTGATGAGAATGACAGCCCTCAGTCAATCTGCACATACTTATCCTTACCATTGGATGATTCATTTTCTACATTACAAATTATTCTACATTTTTGTCCAAAATTCTCCAACACCTTTCCTTCTCACTCAGAGTAAAATTCAAAGATCACAATGGTAGAATTTCCAGGTAAATATAGGACACCCAGTTAAATATGAATTTAAAATGAACATCAAATATTTTAAAAATACATATGTCCTATGAAGTAGTTGAGACATACACATATTGGAAATTGCTGTTTATCTAAAATTCAAATTTAGAAGGCATTCTGTATCTTTATTTGCAAAATCTAGCACCTTATATTGTGGTTTTAAAAAAACTTGCACCATGATCTGAGTTCTCATTCTCTTTTGTCTTGTTTTCCTTCTGACTCCTTTTCGTTTAACTACCAAGGACTATCCACCACCATTCAAATAGGCTAAGAATATTTTTCATACAGGGCTCTTGAATTTACTCTTCCTTCCACCTGGAAAATTCTTTCCCCAAATATCCTGATTTGTTCTCCGATTTCATTTACTTTTCTGCCCAAATGCAGATATTCATAGGGACCATTCCTGATCAACCAATCCAAAATCATACCTGCAGCCTTCCATTCTCAGACCTCTGGTTAAGCTTTATTTGCTTAGAACTTATTGCAAAAGACATGAAATAAATCTAACATTTTTCAACAGTGAAATAAAGGCAGAAATTTGTTCCAGCATTCATTTCTGTATGTGAAAAACTAGAACAGTACGTAGGAGACAGTAACTGACCAAGAAATTCCATCATCCATCCACCCACCCACTCACCCTTCTCTATGCATCCATTTGTGCATTCATCCATTCAACATTTTTCTCTTTTTAGGTTCTAGGTCTCAAATCACATGTAATGCCATTGTCAATGCTTTAAGCAGTATATTTTGGGGAAGCAAGTGGAAAAAGAAAAGTAGGGGTGTCATGAAGCTAACAGAGACAAATTGTCAGACAGAAATAGATGCGTGCCTTGGGACTAATAATAGCAGAATCAGTTAGATGGGAATGTGTCTGCTGCACTTGTGGTGTTTGCCTGAGTGACAAGCCCACCCACCAAACTGGAGTTCAAGGGACAGGTCAAGTCAAGAGACAGAATTTGGGACTCATCTGCCTAGGGGTGATAGTTAAAATTGACATATCCTGAATTCCTGTCAGCAGCTGCTCCTACACACATAGGGACTCTCCATTAACATTTAAAGTGACTGTCAAGTCCATAATTTTGTCTTCTTCCTCCATCAATTACTCTTTTCCTTCTAAAATGCAGAAGTCCTCACTATCCAATGGCAAATTTACCATTGCTTATACAGGTATGCTGAATTTTTTTCATTTTTTAAAAAATGTTTTCATTTTACTATCCAGGGTTGTTCCATCTTATTTCAGCTTTCTTTTATTCCCTTATTTTTAAATATACTGTTCACGTTAGCTATTGTATTGGAATTGAATTCTCCAAGATTATCAGTGACAAATTCTTTGTAGTTTTCCAATCTTTATTTTCCTGTACTTCTCTGTAGAATCAGAGATAAATGAGCGCTCCCTTTTTCTTTAAAGTTTTTTTTTTTGCTTTGTTTCTCCAACATTCCATAGCAAAGCCTGATATTTTTCTTACTACCTTTATTATCTTGCTTCTTCTCCAAACAATTGGGTATTTTTCTCTCTGTTTTTGTCCTCAAATGTGACTCATTCTAAGATATATTTCATCCTGTCTTTGTTTCTCCTTCTGGAGTTTCTTGCCTTTAAAAACTTCATGCAACCACGTGACTTTGAATTTCAATACCTCATGACTTTGCTTCCTCAACCTAAATAGATGCCTTTGCTTTCTCAGACCCCCAGCTATTCTAACATATCACTACTTGCTTACTATCCATGCTCATTTGAATGCACTGCAGCTATATAAATTTCAACCTGTTTAAAATATAACTTTTACCAGGTTTCTCAAACAGATTTTTATGCTACTTAGCACATTAAGCTCGGCAACTTCTTTCCAAAAGATGTTTGTGTGTGCCTGAAATTGGGCAAATACTGTTTTAAATTCAAAGAAATCAATATGCTTAATTTGTTTATATAGATTAAGGAGCATACATTAAAATCTAGAAACATGTTCTCCTTTTTTATTAGCCCTATCTTGCCACTCTGTAATTTAAAGTATCCATGGTGCTTTCAGAAAGCAGGATGGTAATGTATACATACATGCACACACTCACACACATTTGCATTCATACTCAGAGCTTTGGTTGGTGACAAGCCATCAGAGTATACTCTAAACTTGTGTCCTCTGCTTTCTCCTTGTCCAACTCCAAAGACAGTGCTTGAGTAGCCAGCTGTGTTGAGAAAACTTGGATTGTGATTTCTGGTTAAAATCAACCTTGCTCGTTCCTGGCAGTTCTCCCTGTGTGTAAGTGTCTGCCCAGTGGGTAGCACCATATTCATGGAACAGAATTCTGCAACAGTTGAACTTCTGTCTCTTTAAAATGTTCAGGATTTATATTTGTTTGAAAATAACAGCCCTATTGCCCATCAACTGGAGACTGGATAAAGAAAATGTGTTTTTTTTTTTATAAAATGGAGTACTACTCAGCCATAAAAAATGAGAAATTAGAGATATTTATAGCTAAATGGATTCACATTGAGGCAATACTCTTAAATGAAATAAATAGGACACACGTGTGTAAATACCAAATAGTTTCTCTGGTGTGAGAAACTGAAAGTGTAAATAAGGACTAAAATGTATAATAGGTAATGTGAAATAGGAAGAAAAGGGGCAAAGGGGAAGGAAGTGGGAGGGCTAGGGGAAAGGATAGAAGGGAATGGAATTAATATGAGAAAATGGAAAAATAGGAAGAAAATCTTTGTAAATAGGGAGGAATTGAAGGGTTGAAGGGAGAGCTGGGCAAAGGTGAAAAATAAGAACCAAGAGGGACTATGTAAAGGTGCAAATTTCCAATGATGAATGTCATTATATTGTATACCTAAAATGTACCAATGATTAGAATGAATAATCAATAATGCAAAATAGGAAGAAAAGGTCCAAAGGGGTAGGGGTAGTGGGAGGGGCAGGGGAAAGCAAAGAAGGGAAAGGAAAAATGCTGAGAAATGGAAAAAATGGAAATAAATCTTTGTAAATAGGGAAGGGTGGGGGGGGTGAAGGGAGGTCTAGGAATGGGGAAAAAATAAGAACCAAGATGCATCATGTAAAGGTGCAAATTTCCAATGATGAATGTCATTATATTGTATACCTAAAATGTACCAATGATTAGAATGAATAATCAATAATGCAAAATAGGAAGAAAAGGTCCAAAGGGGTAGGGGTAGTGGGAGGGGCAGGGGAAAGCAAAGAAGGGAAAGGAAAAATGCTGAGAAATGGAAAAAATGGAAATAAATCTTTGTAAATAGGGAAGGGTGGAGGGGGTGAAGGGAGGTCTAGGAATGGGGAAAAAATAAGAACCAAGATGCATCATGTAAAGGTACAAGTTCCCAATGAGAAATGTAATTGTGCTGTATACCTAAAATGTACCAATAAATGAATTTTTTAAAAAAAGAAAAATTTGTATTTAAGATACTTTAAACATGCTGAAAGAATGCATTTTTCAGAACCTCATAAAGGATCAGCAAAGATATAGGTAAGCACAAAGGTGAATGCAAATTAATCAACAAATATACTCTTCACTATTTGAAAAAAGGGTTAGAAATATGGGCTTCTTTACAGTACTTCAACTGTATTTATACAACAGTTTGGAGCTATAGCAGGGACCTCAGGAATTTGAGGAGGGTGATGAAATGGTAAGAAAGAAGTTCCAGTTTTTTAAAAAAGACCAGATTAAATGTAATACATAGAGAATTAGGGAAAATGAAAAAATGGCAATTCAAAAAAGATGAGAATAGTCAGGAAAGTTTACAAATCCACAGATAATAAGGTCTGTTAGTTTCATTGCAGAGCTGTGATATTAATTAAAATAGAATAACACTACATAAAAAGAAAAACATTATGACCAAACATTTAAAAGGCATTACTAGTATAGAACATCAATTTCATTCATGTCAGAACAAATAAATGGATTTTAAGTAATTGGCATGATGTGATACAGTTCTGTAACTACCTAGATCCTTACAGAAAGATTTTGATGTTTAAACATGACTACCTAAGCAATACATGCAAGTTAGAGAGTAGCAAAGATAGCAGCTACTGGTTCATAGTAGAGTCAGTAGAGTTTCATATTTACCAGAGTCAGTAATTTGATGGAAGTTTCATACATATATTTTTTCAAGTCATCATATGTCACGATATTATATAGTTAACTGATGACTATATAGCTTATCCACTGTTGAAACATGATTACATGCTAGAAAATGTCCTACACAATTTATATTTTGTTAATGCTAAACAGATTTATTAAGTGCAATATTTATCTTCACATTATTACTGAGGAAATTGTGATTAAGTGATACTAAGCAACTTCCAGGTCACATAGTAGATAATGAAACAAGACCTTAGTTACTCTCAAAGTTACTGCTTTTTCTATCACTATATATGTGATATAAACATGAAATATATGCAAGAATAAAAATAAGATATAATTTTCATATATTGTTTTCCTATTTTCAAATATAGCTGATGATAATACATCAAAATCTGTAATAGATAAAATTAGGAAAAAGTATTGAATCAAAGAATCCACAATTAAAATGCCAACATTATTAAAATGATAACATGGTCACTTTTGACTATCAAATTTCCTAGCCTAAAGTAATCCACCAAATCAGTGTCTAGAGGCCCCAAGTGGGATGGAAATCTGGCACACTGGCCCTTTGTGGAGTGCAGAGCTCAAAGCTCAGAAATTTCCCCAGCAGACAGGGCTGAGTGTTATGGGTCAGAAGTCAGGAGCACTGAGCTCCTTATCTGAAGGAAGAGTCACCAAAGTAAGGATGTGAGTGAAAATCACCAAAAACTGTGTCTTAATATACTTTATATTTGACATATTAGGGCATGAAGCCAAAATTCAAATTTATATAACTACCACACTTTATTGTGTTGACCATGCATGTTTTTACAACATAAACTCTTAGAAATCAGGATATGTATTATACTTTAGCATTAAATTATAGCATCAATAGCATTAAATTTTGCATTTTTGTTTCTGAAAGGTGGTGTATTCTACAATCAATGGCATTTTAGAATTGAAGGGGTGCCTTGGCTGCTTTCTGATCACTGACATGCAATACTGACATACAATACATACAATACTCCTCCTTAAAGGAGGAGTTCATTTTGGCTCAGGGTTACAATTCATGGTACTGACTTCTGTGCAGAAACCATAGGATGGAAGGCTCTGCTCAGAGGAAGGCTGCACACATCATGGCAGTCAGGGAGCAAAGAGAAAAGGGAAGAGTCATGGATTTGCTTTTCCAGGCCATGTCCACTGCAATCCCTCTCTAACCAGGCCCCAGGTCCTAAGCGCAAGGCAGCTGGAGTTCCCTGTAGTTCTCTTGCCTTTCCCAGTCCATTCTTCTGAGTGCCAGAGGGTTCAGGACTACATTCCACATCCAAACCACAATAGGTGCGGAGGTTTATCTGAGACCCAGAAGAAAATGTGTGTGATTCTGCTGTCTTCACAGAGACCCAGCATCTCTTCTGCTACAAATACTAGCATGATCAGAACATTTTTAGCCTTTAATTGCATGACTAATATTCCACAAACATTCTCAATCTCCTGGTATGTTCCATTTCTTTATGAAATGATGTGATCTTTAGCTAAAGTTAAAACAGCTCATTTTTATAAAAGTATATATATATATATATATATATATCTGTGAAGTCCTCATGATATTTAAAATAGAATTTTAACTTTCAAGAATTCAGGATGCTTTTCAATGATTTTTAAAATTTTTGGAAGACAATGAGTTTTTGAAATTTTCTGTAGTCAAAAGGAATGTTTTAACTAAGTAATAGATCTGAAATGTAAAGATTTTGTTCAGTCTCTAAAGATTAAGTTTTCAACCTAATAAATTGAATGCTGTCAAGCTCTGAAAAGCAAATGCTTCAAACTGCATGTTTCTAGCTGGATTCTCAGTTTTTGTTTTGTTTTTTAATAAGGCATAGTTTCCCATGCAGTAACATATGGTTTCAATATTTGAGCATTCTCAGCCATTTTCCCCATATGTTTGTTGTAATCAACCAACCACACATGGCTAAATCCTGCCCTTAGACAAGCACAGAGGCTGCTCACTGAGGTCGAGGAAAACAATCACATTGGGTGCAACAACCCTAACCCCAGACCGGCTTCAGAGTCACCATGTGCACCCTAAGAAATGGTACAACTGAAGGATTACTTATATATTACACAAGTGATTCTGAGTACAAGATCTTCTTTGATCGAGAATGTTCAAGTTTCGCTGTTTGACAAAGGAATTGTTGAAAGACTTCGGGAAAATTGTGGGTGCAGACGTGCATGTGCGGAGTGGGGAGATGAACATCAAATACCATTTGTACTGCAGCATGTTAGATTTCCCAGGATTATTCATTGTTTCATTCCATAATTTTAGCGTCCCTTTTAGACACTCTGCTTACATTTTCTGCTCTCACAGAGTTTGCTTTCTAGAGGCACAACACCAACAGTACAGCGGTACACAAATGGGTGCATTAAAGATGATTATACAGGATACTGCAAGTGAAAGGCTCCATGATGCCATTGCCCTCCAAAGGTCTTATCTCTGAATACATGAGCCTTTTGGTGGACTTTCTAGAGCTAAACCATTACAATGTTCAATAAGTGATGAGAGCAGATATCCTTGTCTGATTTCAGGTTTTAGAGAGAAAGCTTTGGCCTTTTACCATATATGATGTTAGTCATGGGTATTTCATAGATATCCTTTGTCAGATGCACAGTGCTCTCTTATATTCCTAAGGTGCTGCGTGTTTGTAACTATGAAATTGTGCTGGGTTTTGTCAAATAATTTTTTGTGTTTGAGATGATTACATGTATTTTCTTTTACTCAATTAACATGGTGAATTACATTGGTTTGATTTAATATGTTGAGTAAACTACAATTCTAGGACACCCTTGAATTTGGAATGGTATATAATCCTTTTTTGTATACTGCTGAATGTGAGTTGTTAGCTTTTTTTGAGGTATTTTTCCATGTACATGTGTAGGGATATTGATTTGTAGCTTCCTTTTCTTGCAATGTCTTTTGCTGGCTTTTGGGTTAGAAAAATAATGGCCCCACAGAATTAGTTAAAAAATGTTCCTACTATTTTTATTTCTTGAAAATTGGAAGCAGATTGGTGTTAATTCTTTTAAAAATACTTGTAACATTACAGTAGTGAAACCATCTGGGCCTGGACTTTTCTTTGATGGGAGTTTTATTAACTCAATCTTTTTGCTTGTAAGAGTTCTATTCAGAATTTTTATTTCTCATTGAATATGTTCTGGAAGTTTAAGTTTTTCCAAGAATTTGTGATTTTATCAAAATTACCTAATTTAAATATGACTATTCATAGTATTCATGTTTAACCTGTTTGCTTTTATAAGATAGTAATTTTTCTGCCATTTCTGATTTTAGTAATCTTGTTTCTTTATTCATTATTCTACTTATAAGTTTATTTAATTATATTTTCTTTTTAAGACTCAACTTTGGATTCTTTGATTTTTCTATTTTTCCAGTCTTTATCTCAGTGGTTTCTATTTTAATATATATTAATTTTCTACTTTGTTTTGGGTTTATATTTCTTTTTCTACATTTTATTAATATGGATGGATGGGTCATTAATTTGAACTCTCTCTCCTTAATGAAAGTTGACCTGTAGACCTGTAAGCTGTAAGTTCTCCCTTAATTACATTTTTCAGCACCTCATAAGCTTTGGTGCTCTGTTCTCCTTTTATATATTTCAAGGCTCTTCAAATTTTTCTTGTAATTTCTATTTTGCTCCATTAGTTATTCAGGAGTCTGTTAAATATCCCATATTTTTGAATCTTACAGATTAACTTCTCAGTGATTTCTAGTTTCATTACTATAAGAAAACATGCATCTATATTTTCAAACTTTTCACATTTATTGGGATTTGTCATATGGCCCAAAATATAGTCATTCTTGAGAAATGTTTCATGTGCTTTTGGCAATAATATGCATTATTTCTTGTGTAGAATGCGCTATTGATGCTTGTTTGTTCTGTTCGGCTTACACTGGTGTTCAAATTTCCTGTTTACTTATTGATATTCTTTCTAGTTGTTCAATCATTGAAAATAAAATACTAAAGTCTCCAACTCTTCTTATTAATGTACCTATTTTCCTTTCAGTTCGGCCAGGCTATGCTGTTGAAAGCTGTAATGGTAGGTGTATGCATATTTGTAGTTGTGTAGCTTCTTGATGGGTTGACCACTATGTCAGTATACATTGTCCTTCTTTTTCTCTGTCAACAGCTTTTCACTGTTTTTTTAAATTTTTATTTTTGTACATGAAATATCTTTTTATTTTCAACTTATTTTACCATGTCATTTTAATATAAATATACATACATGTTCTCTCTATGTGTGTGTGTGTGTGTGTGTGTGTGTGTGTTCTCTCTATATATACACATATTTGCCCACTGGATTATAATGAACATTTTCATCATTATACTCTAACTCACATTTACTCTAACTTAATTTCCATAGTATAAAAATTTGCTCTTTATAGCTTCCTTCTTTCTCCCCATGCCTTTCTGATGTTATTATCACAATCTACCTCTTTATACAGTTTGTGTGCTAAATGATAGATTTATAATTACTGATGTATTATGTATTATCTTAAAGAAAGTAGAAAAGAATCCACAAAAAATATATTCATACTGTCTTTTATATTTACCTGTGTTTTCCGTGACCAGCTTCACTTCCTCATATGGATGTAACTAAGCATCCATTGTGCTTTCATTAAAACCTAAAAAATTCACAGCAGCACAGCAGTGATAGCAACAAATTCAGTTTTAGTTTATGTGGGAAACTCTAAATTTTTCCTTAACTTTTGAAGGATAATTTATCAGGTATTGGCTGATAGGTACGCTTTATGTTTTTGTATTTTGAATATGTTATTTCACTGCCTTCTGGCCTTTATGGTTTCTTAGTCTTGTTGATGATGATGATGACTTCTATACACTGAGTCATTTTTCTCTCACTACTTTCAAGATTGTCTTTCTCTTGGACTGTTAACAATTTGACTGCTTCATCCTCTTGCAATTTATAATATTTAGAGATTGTGATGCTCCATGGATATGGAAATTAATGTTTTTATCAAATTTGAGAGGTTTTGAGCCATTATTTTTTCAAACAGTTGTACAACCCCTTTGCTCATCTCTGCGACTCATATTATGTCTTAGTTGGTCATGTGCTATATATTTCTTAAATTCATTTCATATTTTTTTAAATTAAATTTTCTCTCTGTTTCTCAGATTGGATAATTTCAACTGACCTATGTTCACTTTCATAGATTCTACCTTCTAATGCCTTAATTCTGCTGTTGAGTTCCTGTAGTAAAGTGTTTTCAATCTTTGTACTTTTTAATTCCAAGATTTCTATATTTTTCATATAATATATTTACTGATTTTTGTCATTCTTTAATTGATGAGCTATCATTATCACACTTTTATTTTTAGACATGATTTCATCTCATTCTTTTAATATATTTAAGCCAGCTTATTTAAAGTCTTTGTCTAGTACTGTCAATACTTGTGTTTACACAAGGATAGATGCATTGATTACTTATTTTTGTCTATCACGTACAATATCTTGTTGTCCCCTTTTTCTTTTTTTCTTTTTTTTTTTTTGCCTGCTTCTTATTTTTTTAAAACTGGAAATTTTATATAATATTATGTACCAAATTCAGAAATAAGATATCCTCCAAGGTATTCTTTTTGAATTGCTATAGTATACTTATAATGAGACTGGATGAAGAAAATGTGTTTTTTTTTAAAATAAAATGGAGTATTACTCAGCCATAAAGAATGAGAAACTAGAGACATTTATAGCTAAATGGATGCACATTGAGACGATACTCTTAAGTGAAATTAATAGGAGTGAAATTAATAGGACACACATGTGTAAATACCGAATAGTTTCTCTGGTGTGAGAAACTGAGAGTGTAAGTAAGGACTAAAAGGTATAACAGATAATGTGAAATGGGAAGAAAAAGTGCATACAGGACATTTTAAAAGTAGAATCTTATGTTTATTTCCAAACTGTCAAAGCTCTTCAAAAAGTAAAGCATTCTGTGTAATAGTCAATTATGATTAGGTATTACTTTACTTTAAAAATACCATGGTAACATTGAAGGTTTTTATATTTCTAGGAAACCACTTTATGAAGTTATTGAACTTTAGGACAGTAGCTAGGGAGACAAAAAATAGTATTAAAAAGGAATGAATTATTGTTACACTATGTAAAATGTGTCATAATGAAGAATGTATTCCTAAATAGCAATTATTGTTTTGATCAAATCCTGAAAAGATCTGACAGATGTTTAGCAATTGGTATTAGGACATAAGAGACTGCATTCTAAGATGGGCCCAGAAGGTATTCTCAGCTCTGACCTTGGATTGCTACAATACTCAGGCCCCTCGAAATTAATGTTTTTATTTGTGTAATTAGAACACATACCATTTCTAACATTCTGTACTATAAACCACTATATTATTCAGAGTGCTATTTATTTGCCAAATTAGGCCTTATAATTCCTTTCTGATAGATTTCTCTGTTCACAATGGACCATGTTCAATATCTGACCATATATCCAATTTTGTAGCATTAAAACAAAGTTTTCCCTATCCCTGGTTTTCTTTTTGGGTCTGTCAAGTTTACATTTCTAACTCTGAAGATCAATGAAGAATGCATATTCTCTGAAAGCTTCTTGAATATAATGTTTATTGTGTCCACTTCCCACAAACAAAGAATGTCTCATTCTTTCTCATAGTGATCATTCATCAATGAGGGGAGATAAAACTCTTCAGTGATAAGAATGTCAAGTGATCTACCCAGTAGTTGTTAAGGACACTAACACACTTTTTAAAATTCCATTAAGTTTACTGGTACATTTTAGGTATACATTATGAACACATTCCTCATTGGGAATTTGTACCTGTAAAAGATATATCTTGGTTTTTCGCAGTTGAGAGCTTCAAATTGGGTAAAGCAGCAAAATATGTGACTGGCATCTGAAACCCTCACAAGAACCTTTCCAATCCCTATCATTACCATCGTACATTCTCTTTCTTCTACTTTCATACTTAGTGAAAATATATGATAAGAGTTTTAGAGCATTAAAAGTAAAGATAGTGCCTCCTGTAATTTCTCTGCCAAATGTCACTAATACAGGGCAACTTATTCTCTAATGGGTTGACTTCCATTCTACAAGGTGGCACCTTTGTGTATTCATGTGTGTTTGTGGAGAGGGCAGTGGTTACTGGGGACTGAGCCCAAGAGACACCGAGCTACATTCAGACCACTTTTTGTTTGAGACAGGATCGCTCTACATTACCCCAGCTGTCTTGAAACTTGTAATCCTCTTACCCCAGCCTCCCAAGTAGCTGAGATATTTAATATTACAGATATTTACCACCATGCTTGGTTCAGCAGGTTACATTATTACTTCTCCACTGTCCCTCTCCCAAAATTCCCACCTCCTCTCTACTATCAGGCCTTGGTTGATGAAGAGAGTAATATACAGCAGTGACCCTAAAAACGTGTAGAACGATTGGGTAACCGGATTCTAGGTGAGACTTCATTTCTTTCTGTCATCATGGCATGTTATTATAAGATTTTTATTGTCAGTGAATGGGAACTGTGTGAAACTGGGTGAACTTCCATTTCTGAAAACTTCCAAAAGGTGAAATTCCAAATTTATTTTAAATTTTATTTTGTATTTGTCTTAATCTTTTTTCTTTGAGAAAAAAATTATGAGAACTTTAGTTCTGCCATCCTTTCTATGAGCTCTTCAATGTTTGTTCCTTCCCAGGGTACAAGCATAAAAGCTATTTAATTTAGCAAGCCTCCTTGAGTCCCATGCATGCTTTGATCATATATTTAATGTATTTAAGGTACAAATGAGTTTCCTCTATTTTAATTTAAGAAATTTCTCTCTTCAAAAGTGAAATAAAAAGCCATTCATGACTGTGATGGTTAACCTTGATTATCGATCAAATTATCTTGAGAGAGATCTAGGAGACTAGTAAAGCACATTTCTGAGTACATATGGATAGGTTGTGGAGGTGGAGGTTGGAGACTAGATCTGGTCCTTGGCCCTGCCTCTTGGGTTCTTCCCTGGGCCTCTGCATCCCAGATGCCACTGGATCACCAGCCTTCCTCCATTATGCTCTTCTGCCATGATGTTCTTTTCTTCTAGCCAGGCAGCCATGAACTGAGACCTCTAAAACAGTAAGCCAAAATAAATCTTTCCTTTTTAAGTGGCAGGTGTCAGGTATTTTGTCACAGTAATAGAAAGCTGACTAATAGACAAACTTAAATGCCTCAAATTCATTGTTCATACATCTTTATTAAAGTTTTTATGACATTTTTTACCATAGGATTCCATGACCATACCGTCTGCCCTGTAGTACGGCCCCAATTTAAAACACCAAATGGGGCATCTGTAACATCCTACTGACTGACAAAAGCTAAGCCTAAAAACGCATAGTCATTTAACTCAGAATATTTTTAAGTGACACTCTTTTGAAGATGAAATTAATTAATTCATTAAGTTACATTTTGATATCAGTTATTTTCTATAGAAAAGCCTTGAAAGAGTGTGCACAAGGTCTTGAGGTAGTAACTTAGATACTGATGGGTGTAAATATGCCCATGTCATAAACCTGGGAGGGTTTATGAAAAAACTATGAAGATAGCAAAAACTATGATCTACAATTGTATTAAATTAACTCATTTACATAGCTACATACACCCTGCTGCTGAAGAATAGGTGTGGGTTCCTACATCCTGGGAATGATGGAGTAGGATTAGTATGAGTCTCATCTAATGAACAGAGTAGAGTTAATCCCATAGACAGGGCTGGAAGCAAGTATGTCTTTCTTCAGCACACGATTTGCTACACTGTATCCAATTAGCGTTAATGAAATGTTGCTATTGACTACAAAAGTAGTTGAAATACATTATAGTGAAAAGGCTGAAATAAGATTTTCCAATTTTTCTCTTCACTACTAGCAAACAAAAGTCTTGCTCACTTTTGCTTTTCCAGGTTTTATACTAATTCTTTCATCTATTTTAAAAATAAAAACCCATTAAATTCTGTATTTAAAATAAACAATCAAAGGAAAGCATTTAGACAAAGTTGCCAAAGAAAGAATAACCAAGCAGTATGAGGAAAGTGCAACCAAACAAGCCCTAGGATGGAGGAAGAGGCAGTACAAAGAAACCCTTCAATAACCATGGAATTCTTACTAGTGTCAACTTATGAAGAGGTCAAATAAGAGAAAGAGTGAAAGTTATCCATGTGCAGCATTTGTGACAGCAATTTTGGTAGAGTAATGTGAGTGGCAGAGAGATGGGAAAGAGGACCTTGGATAGGTATTTGCTGATGTCAGCGAGTTCAAAGAGTTAACTCTTGATGACTCCTATTTTCTCCACTGAGTGGGAGGAAAGGTTATTTTCTGAGAATGAGGGATTGGGGTTAGGAGAAATGGTTTGGGGAGATGGGACTGACTTTGAACCTGTCACTCTGAAGAATAGGTGAGAGTGCTGATGAGAAAAAATCAAAGAGCTACTGGGCAGCCCTGTGGACATGAATGGGTTTGCAGACCATGACCGTAGAGGGACGCGAGTGTTTTAGAGGAGACGCAGGAATAGCTGTGACATTTCCTACTACACTTAGGTTCCCTTGAACATACACACTACCTTAACTCTTTAACTCAGCAGACAACATGGTACTTGTACCGTAATTAGTAACCTCAAACTATATGGAGCAATGCTGATCTGTGCCACAGGATAACAACAGTAAGTATTTCCTCTTATTCACGGGCATAAAAAAGACCAACTTCCTCATGTTTTTACCTGTGACATTTATGCTCCCAAACTATTAAACTATAGTTACCCCTTCTACCCTCTTTCTCTTTGGTACTTTCCCACATAATGGCAATCATAGAATACTAATGATCCATTAGCTTACAATTGCACATTCTTTCCAATGGAGATGGTTAGTATTATAGCTCTGTTAAGGGAGACCTCCAAAAAGAAAATAACTTGCTTGTACAAATTTGTTTCTTGATTCTCATCTCTGAACTCTGTTGTCCATCACAGCAACTTGATATTTCTTAATAGTAAGTAATTAGAGACTCAGAATCAGATTGTAAAATCAATATCTATAATACTAAACAAATAGTATTAGTACTCTGTAGCTTCCGCTAACCAACTAGAAAATCATCTTATTTGTACAACAGAACTTTAAGCAGAATTAAATCACAGCTAAAACTTGAAAAACTCACAGCTAAAACTCTAAACTGATTCAGTGGGAAAAAAAGCATTAATCTAAAATAGAATCTTTCATTGCTTCTGTTTTCTCAGTACCTTGTGATAACTTTTTTTCAAGTATGTGGTTAGAAATGAGCAATGAGTATTGTGTGTGTTTTTTTTTCATTTTCTGTAGACTAATATGAAGGAATTGAAGGAATCGACCTGAACTCATGATAACACATCTCACCCATGTCAGAGGATACATGGGACAGGGTTATTTCACTTTGATTCAGAATAATTTCTGTGCTTGTCTATTAATTTTACCTCTATTAATGAATAGGACAGACTAGGACTCAAGAACATTATATAGATGATAGCTTTCAAAAGGGGAGTATGTGGGATTCATAAGAACATCAAGCCCTCATTCTAAATTGTGCAGACACTAGTCTGCACTTACAAAAGTATGCCAGAAAAAATTCCCTGATCACAGCCATGTTTTAAGATCTTTAAGGCTTCTCTATGATTAGGGGTAAAATGCTTTAAAAACTTATTTTTTTTGGAAATTCCAGCTTCTCTGTGAAGATCAGCCTCTTCCTAAGCTGCATCAACTTCAAAAATTCTGCTGGCAGTGTCTGCACAAGGGACTGCCAGGCTTCAGTCTGCCACGGGCCCTAGGATTCTACAGGGTCTAGAGTCCTATGGTGTATGTCTATTCATTTCAAATGGTTTTCAAAAATAGAAAAATGTGAGAGGATGAATGCTTAATATTAAATGAAAGGGATCTTGTGCTACAAAGCACACATTCTACTTCTGTTGTACAGAATCATAATTTTGAGGTTGAAATTTATATTCTTAATGTAATTCTAAAGTGGAACATAGCTTTTTAAACAGTAAAACAATAAAGGTGGTCATGCGCAGCTTACAGATATCACTGTACTGATAATGCTTGTACCAAAGAAGTCAGAGTTCTCCATGCACAGGCTATGTTAAAACCCAGCCAGGATACCAAAGAAGCATTAAACACTTAGACCACCCTCTAAGAAAATAGGGAGAAAGAGAGAGAGAGTGAGAGGGAGAGAGAGGAAGTCATCTGTAGTTTTGCATCAACACTCTAATACTAAATCTTAAATTCGCATGTTGTTTCTGCCTGAGTTCTCCAGGCACTCTGTAATGTTAATTATATCTTACAACTCTGGGATATCATTAAGAATATGTGAGATCTTCATTTGTATTATTGTTAATTTGCATTTGTCCTTATAAGTCTTTAGGGCTTGAATAATACTAACAGGTAAAAATTTTTTAAAAAAACAAAAATCTTATTGTGAAACAGAATGATAAAAGTGGGGTGTGTACTCTGATATTCCCTGTAACCATTTAATAGAATTTGATGTTTATAGCTGTAGCCACCATGTGTTTTATTTTCCATCCACAGGATAAAAGGCCATTAATGAATTTCTGTTTTCAATACCAGAAGTTTTACAAATCAGAGTCAGAGAATGCAATGAAAATTACAGTAACTGTTTCTCCAGAACAAGGCTTGCCCTGCAGGTGAGAGATGGCCTAGGAAATCAGTGACATCATATTTTACCATTCTTTACCTGAGCAGTATTAAATTTTCAAGTGCATTAATTCCGATTTTGTTTGGTAAATAAATGACAAATCCGAATAGTCACTGTACCCTTTTATCATTTAAAATTTTTATCCAACTACACAAAGAGAAAGTTGTAGAATATTGTTATTTTAGAATCAATTGTACCATGTCGAAAATTGAAAAGGGCATTGTACTTTGCTATCATTAATAAAGCTGTCCCATAAAATGGGGGAGTTCTATCATTTCCTTTCAAAGGCTCAAGGCTTTGCTCCCCAGTATGTCATATGCCTGTCAGGCAACAATGACAGAAAAAGAAGGGAAATTGTGTGCACTTCAACTGTGTCACACCCTCCTGCCACACCTTCTTTCTGTGCTGCAAGAGAAACAACAAATGACTTGAACTTTCCGGAAACCTTGGTGGTGCTAAACTGCTTCCCTGGTTTGCATGTGCCTCACTTAATTTTAAGATGAAGATTTCTGACTCAACAAATCATCATCCTGAGACAATACATCAACTTTTAAATATTAGGAATAAAAGAGTACAGGAGATATTCTGTGACTACTTAGAACCCAAAGCATTTTATTGAAAAAGATTTGTTTTCCTTGGCAGCTATCCATGACCTCCTACTGTTGACAAAACCAGCAGCCTGTCCTGTTGGAAGTGTAACGCAAGGCAGGAGCCACTGCTTCAGAGCCCTGGCAAGATCTATCTCTAAATTAATATTTTCATCGAACACGCTCATGATATACGCCACATAATCTTTAAATTATAGCAAACGCTGGAAGGAGGTTCTGAAGTGACTGGCTGAAGTCGTGCTTGAGATTTATGAATCTCTCAAGTCCACATTTGTGACTGACCTACAGCCCACCAGGGCTGCTATTTCCTTTTCCTGATTCATGATAAGTGCAGCTGCCTCCCAATCCGCCTCCCGAGCCCATTAGTACTCAGCCAGTTCCCGCATGGTAAACATGCACATCCCCAGTCTCACTTAATTCTCGACTGAGATGAACTGGAATAGCAAATCCGGTTGTCTTTTGGTTCTTGCAACCCTTCTCCAAGTGTCTTTTTACTACAGTGTGGGTGTAGCAAAGTCCAACTTAACTCCAGCTAGAATTAAAGGGGGTGCTTTTTAATATATTTTACTCATTAAAAAATAGAAAACTGTTTTTCCCTTGCAACATGGATTTTAAGGTCCTGGCCCATGATGCTTCCCACTGCCAGCACCATAGCTAATTAACAAAATTGCATAAAGATGGATATGAAGGTAAATATTAAAAGCACAAAAGGGAAGAGAAGGGAAATTATTTAAAATGTCAGAAAAGCCAAGACAGTCATTTTCCCCAGCTGCAATTTGTTTTTCATTAATAAAATATACATTGTTTTCTGCTTGGAAAAGTTATTAGTGGTAACACAGTCTACACGAAGCCCTGTCTCTGGCGAAATGAAGTCTTTGTTTAGACATCGATGACGGGGTTTTATGCCATTGTCTAATCTGTCAGATTAGTTGAGCAAGTGTATTTAAGAGTGCAAAGATGTGCAGCCGCACCTGCTGTGCAAAGCTGTGAATTCACAACTCTTCTGACTATTAAAATGTGTTATGCTGGGAGATCTTTTGTTGTCATGGAACTGTTGGTAGTTGGTGTTTGAAGTGGCGCAAGTGTCAGGCCTGATCACCATCATAATAATCATTCCAAAAATAACCTCATATTTTGACCATTTCATGTTAATGTGCAGCAAATTAAAGGCTAAGCACCTAATAGATTTGGGAATGTTAAATTCACTTTGCATTCAAGTTCTTGAAAGCAAATACAAAAGTCTTTTATGGAATAACATTCACAGTCCAGAAAAGCAGTAGTCATCTGAGAAAGAGTTTTGAAATCATACAGGAAGCAAACAAAAGATGCAAAGCAAAATACAAGGCCCATATTGTGACAATAAATTTTCTGTCAGCAGAATAATGCTAAATGTAATCCTTAAAGAAAACTAATTACCATTTCTTTATTTGATGATGTTTGTGCTTTTCATATGAATGTGCCATGATATTCTGTTCCCTCAATTAAATACAACATTATGCCTAAAAAGAGACAATGTTTTCCATTTAGCTTTGGTGACACAGGCCAGATTTTACAGTTTTGCTTATTTCACTTTGCTAAAATTTAGCTTCATTTAGTAATCTTAAAAATGAAACAAAAGACACAAGATAGTATTAATTGGGTCATGTACTAACTCATTTTGCAGATTCTTAAGCCTGCTTTTCCATTTAATTTGTAATTTTTGATATTGGTTATTTGGGGGCATTGATGCTTTTTGAGTGTCTAATATACTATAGGAATTTCTTCAGTGTAACTTGGTAAAATATTTGCTGAACAATAGGGAAATTTCTTTCAACATTTTAAAATCAAGGAAAAAAGTGGAAAAGTGAACAAAATGCTTAACTCAAATAGTCTCTGTTGTCATTTTCTTAACACCGAGCAGCTTGTGGCAGGTTTAATAGACCCTAATGTAGAGAGGCCTTTTTAGGGACCTTAGACCTGTATGGCCTCATTAATTCAAATGATACGTGACAGTTCAGAGGTACCCTAAGCCAGCCATTACCTGCATAAACAGGCTCTGATGCCAGCGTGGCACGTATTGTCTTCGGATCAGAATTCCTCCTATTCCATAGCTGTGATTAGAGAAAATCTCAAATATCTAAGGATGCTCTTTCTTTATAAGTACAAATCAAATCAGATCATAAGTTCTTTTCCAAAGGAGATTTTTAAATAGCTCAACATTATCCTAGAGGAATACACTGTGAACCTAACAGAGCAAAGACATGAGCTTGGAATATGGGAAGTTACTGACATCCTTCAACTCTCCCCACGTTGTCACCTCTCTGAGACTCGAGCATACAGTGAAGTGGTTTTCACTTGACAATCACCACAATGCTGAGTTCCAGATTTCATATTGCATAACATCTGGATGGTTGTGCAGATACAGCAGGGTGACAGCTTCACACATCCCTGAAAAGTGGCGTCCACACACTGACAGTTACTCATCATTTGGAGAAAGAAAAAAAAAATGAAATGAAAGAAAGATTTTCTTTCTGCATCTTAATTTAGGCTAATCTATGTGAAACACATTATCTGATAGTGACCAGACTAGGAACCATTCTCTGGCACGACTGAAAATTGCAGCTGGTCTGAATTATAGCAAGAAATATTTTACCTCATGATAGAAAAGGCAAAAGTTTTTACTGAAGGCCAAACTTTATAGAGTAAAGGAAATTAAGAGTAACTGAAGATTGAGTTCAATTTAATTAACTTTGTAATAATCTTAAATTAGTCCTCCTTTTTATTCTTATACAAATGCTCAAAAAGGACATTGACTCTGATAATGCTAAAATAAATATATAAATCTGGTATTTAATTAAATCACGTTGAAACTAATTTCTAGAATTGCATACTCATTGAAAAAAAGACTTCTTAATAATAGAATTTCTCACCTTAAAACTTAATAAAGAAATAAGAAACATATAAAAGTGTGAAAATAAGGATTCATATATATTTTCTACTTCAAATGTGCTAAAATTTGCTCCAAACTATTAATATTTACCTTTGCACTCAGCCTCTGTGACAATATTGATGTTGTAATCTCTAACTGTTTCTTCCGAACTCTGTGGCCTTGTTTTCAGATCATGATTTTTATCTGGATAGGAAAATATTGGTGCTGTTTAAAACTTTCCTCCACAGATGACATTTAAAGAGAGGCAGATACACAAAGATTGGTTTCCATTTCCTGATATTAATGAAAGTCATTCTGTGCAATAGATCTTTAGGAAAGAAAATGCATTATTTGGTGGAAGATATTAAAACTGTTATGCAGACTTCTCTCTCTCTGCAGCATACCCAGTCCAAGTAAAAAGATTCAATAGCCTGACTTACATTTTTACGTGCTGGATTAGTCTTTATATTTGTTTTCATAGAAAACCAGGCAACAGCCTATTTCATGGACAATAAATTCAAGATAGTAATGATGAGATAGCATCGCCTCTGCTAAGTGCACCCGGATTGGAAGGGCACATATTTGACCTCGATCTAGTATGGTCCTTAATGAATCTATATACTTGATTAGAGTTGCTGTCTTTTTATGACTCAAAATAGCTTTATGTGGAAAACTAGTTCATTTTCAGTAGGATTGGGAGGATCATTTTGCTTCTAACGCATCCCTAAAACTTTCTCAAACATTTTTAATTGTGTGTTTTAAAATTTTAACATCCCAGAAAGCTGTGCTTCTTCAGATCACTTCTGGTTTTGTTTTACAATCTTCATTGTCTCTCATAGGACAAAGCTATCTCTCTGTCACCTTTATTGGAAAGAAAAATTTGACTTCTTAAATAATTGGCAAAATTGATGGGATGTCACATTAAAGCCCTAGTCTTGCAGTTATTTCAGAATATTCAAAGCTTTTTCGGCCTGTCCCATTTCATGGAACAGATGGAAAAACTGCTGTTTGACATGCCACATGGAAAGATTTGTATAAAGAACAGTAAATATCAGCAGAGAGGATTAGAACTCAGAGCCATTATATATGTTTTTGTCCTCTTTTGTTTACTTTGCTTCTTCTATTCATTTATTTTTATTGGCTCTTGGCTTCCAAATTATTGGGATTTATTTTTGTAGGATTAAGCCCCCGATATCTCTGTGAATGCACCATTTTGCATGCAGTACACTTTATTAAACAATGGTCTTTTATACTCTCCCTGTTCTGTGGCAGAGAACTCCTCATCTGTGTGGGAAGCTCCATGTATCTGTCTCTCTGCTGCTCCAGCTGCATCGCTCACTCTTAATTCTAGGAAGTGATTTCTTACTTTTTGTCACTGTCTTTCTTCCTTCCACTCACTCTCTCCGTCCATCAGAACTTGTTTCCTGACTCTGTGACTGCCCCGGCCTCATGTGTCTTGCTTACTCCATTCCTCTTTAAGAAATATGACCCAGATTCTTTCTTTCCTTTTTAAATATAACTTTCTGAAACTGTTTTTTTTTTTTTTTTACTTCTTTATATTTGTTTTACCATTTAGGACTGAGAGAGTGGATAGAAATGGTACAATAGCAATTCTACATCACTGTGAACACTACTAAAGAAACAAAGATTTTTTAAAAGTTTCCAATGGTATGGAGTGGTTGGCTTCCAATCTATTATTTTTCAATAAATATAGTGAGGTTTTAAAATCAAGGATGTTTACAAGATGAAACAATTAGTTCTCAGGTGTGAGGTACTGTTTCTAACAACAATAAAAAAATCAGAATATAAGGAAGCTAGTTGCTTGTATTTCCACTTGTGCTTTTTATTGCTAGACTGAGGTCTGGATCTACCAACTGTACCACTTCATATACTTAGAATGAAAATATTGCTGCTCCCCCAATTTCTAAAATGTGGTCATATTTTTAATACAGGATTTTAGTAAATATATTTGTTTTAAAACAATAGTAGGAGAATAGTTAAACCATTCTAATCATAGCAGGAATCTCATGTGAAATTTATTAGTAACAAAATTGTTTGTATTGCATTAATAGTTTGCTAAGCCCTTCACAATGAATATATGTCAATCTGTGTATTCTAAAATTTAAAGGTAAAACAAAATGCAACTTAAAAAATATTGCATCTATTCTTCATTTTTTTACTGACATAAAACAAGGTAAAGTTTCAATTATACACCATCTAATATAGGCACCTCAGAAATGATAATTTAAATAAATATCTTAATTCCATTCAATTCCAATTTTGAGCAGGAATTCTTTGGTGACTCTATGAAATGTACTATGTCTTAAAAAAAAAAAAAAGCCAAAACCACTGCCCTAGAGATCTCCAGATACTCATAAAAATAAAAAAGGTTAGGAAACAAAGGAATGTTAACAAACCTCACAGTTTAAACTGAGGACTCAAACAATTTATGCCATCTCTGTATTATAATTTGTATTAATTTTTTCCCAGGTGAAGTAATGACACATTCACCATTCCATTAATTACTAAAGGAGGTGGGGAAACTCTAAATGATATAAATGTAATTCAATAGGAAATAAATTGATTTTCCTTTGCTGCATGTAATTGTCATATAAGTAGACCACAAACTGTGATGTAGGCAACACCCATGGTTTATTGTAAGAGAGCTCACATTTCCATAGTCCATTTTCATAAACCCTACCTAGTAAACAGAATAAAATATTTAACATGGTGTTAAAGCTCAGTTTTCTTCCTATTCTTCTTGACAATAATGCCATAGTTCAATATCCTGTACATTTTTTCTTGAAGAGGATGAAGTACCATTCTTTTCAAGTGATATTAATCTATTTTCCTATCTTAGCAGGGATACATTAACCAGACTGAACTCTGAACACGTTTTTATTTCCTACTTTAGAAAAGACAGGAGATAGCTCATTAAAATATATCAATGAATAATAACTCCTTCCTTTAAATGAACTAATATCTAAGTTTAATGAAGCTCAGTTTATAGTGATTTTCTGGCTAGAGTACTCTTCTTTCTGCCTAATTATGTGCATGGCTTTCAGACAACAAGGAGTATCTTTAACATTAGATAAGAACCTCTGCTTTTATCTCAATCAATAGTCTTTAGCCTTTGAACTCGTGTCAGTGGAAGACCAGTCTGTCACGTTCAGTTCTACCTGACCTCTTTTTCTTCTTGATGCATGCTGCCATTTACAAAAGAAACCACACACACACACACACGCTCAAGCACGCATGCTCATACACACCCATGCACACACCTAAGAGAGAAGCAGGCAAAGTGCAATGTGTGCATTATTTGTGTGCCTGTGTCCTGTGCATGCTCACTAGCCTGTGTGGACAGGGTCCTTTATGGCTGTAAAGATGTGTGACTGTAATGATGATGTTAAAATTTTCTTGTTTCCTTTCACTGGGCTTTGTGTATCTCAAAGGAGCCCCATATGGTGCTCTTTGTCCGTGTCATTACCTCGTTACAGCCACTGTCTGCCAGCCAAAGGTAGACCAGGCGCTGCAGCTGTAGACAGCGATACAACTGGAATTGTCTAAGGTCAACAGTGCCGTAATTACTTTAAAATGTCAGCGTACAATAAAATACAACAGTTCATCTGGCAGAAAGCAAATTAGCTTTGACCATAGCGTAATTACCCTTTTCTCAGCACCATTAGAAGAGATCAAATCTCCACATTCAGTGTTTGAGGAAAGGCCATCAGAGTACACTCTACCTGACAAGGATGCACATTTGCCATTTTGAGATGTAATTAATTGTCCCTATAATAGAAATTTTTATATTTGACTCTGGAATTGAAATGTGTAATAACCTGGCTTCTTCGTTTTAACCATTTTGATGCTGGGAGAATAAGGTATGTGTGGTGAAATACAAATACATAGTCTCAGTATCACTCGAACATGTTTTTCTTTTGAGAACAATTAGTTCTACTGCAGGAGGAATTATTCTGAGGTGATTTCCACATGTGTTAAGGGTGAGACTAATGTCTAGATCCTGTATTGAAGAAAACAAATTAAGAAATTAGCATTATTACTCTCTTCTGATTATAGCTTCATCTTTGGATGTGTATTTCCTGTCTGCCTGGGATAATGTGCCCTGAAATGGCTTTCAGACATATTAAAGGTTGATTTCCACCACTGATCTTCATCTACACCTCTACTTCACACAGGGCAGTGTAAGTGAAAGCACACCCTTCCCCCAGTCTCCCGGGTTTAATGCACCATTATGCCAAGAACATTCTCTTTTTTGCAGACAGTCATCATTAATGGTAGAGGGGATGAATGCAATGATGATATGGTAATTTGATTAACTAAGAGACAAACAGCAAGGAGCTGACCAGTGACAGTCCCTGAAGGGCAAAGTCCTCAATGCTGCTTGTTGACTTTCATTAATATTTAAGGGCGCCAAAGATGCTTTAAACTGATTTGAAATGACTTAAGGTGTCTGAGCAGCATTTTTCCTTGTGCTGGGTTGTCAAAACACATGAAACAGCTGTTGGGCATTAGAAGAGCCTCACAATGTATTTGGGGAATCCCACCATCATACAGATGTTTACATTTTCTTGATGCTCCATTCACTGTGTTGTGGGCTTCTTCACAGTATTTGAAATGAAAAAGCATTCGCTTGGGTTCAGAAATCTCCCTTTTAAGCACAGATTTCCTGGAAGGAGGCAGAGAAGGGCTATCCATGCAACCCACACAAACAAAAAAAATCTTAGCAAGAAAATGCTAAACATGAACCCTTGTAGTTGAAACATTGCTAGTTTTAATGTGCTAAATCCAAAATAATAAACAAGAATTTTGATGAAATTGCTGTAGCATAGAAATGAGCAGTTTATCTCTTTAGAGCTGAAATAATGACACATGCTAGGTTTTCTCTTCAAATGCTTGGACTGCTTTGTTCTTCTTCAATGTCATATATTACTCTTAGACAAATTCACAATCTACGGCATAATGAGGGCAGGGAGATGTTTAAAAACAAGCTAAAACTTAGGTGAATATTTTAAGTAGATTCAATCATTTAGAGAGAACAGAAAATTCTTTCTTTGAGGCCCATCTAATCCTAGGTTACATCAAGATGTCTGTACATATATTTAATGTATAATTTATAGAATTCAGAAAAGTGAATATCGCATGGTGATATTGAAAGGACATACTTAGAATGACGCTTTTAATTTGGAAAAACTGACCAAACTATAACTGTCAGCTCCCCATGAGTGATATGAATTAATGACTTGTTATTAATTTGAAAGAGATGTGATATATTACTCATAATATTTAGAAGGTCATTCAATGGGCTAATCAGTCCTCCTCTGAAACAGTCCAAAACTTTCATTGGCTCTGAATTTAAGATCTTTAGCAATCTTACCCAAATTCAAGTTGACATTCATCTTTTCCCATTGCAAATTTTCTACTCCAGCTAAATATCTCCCTAACCTTCAGATAATTGGCCCTCCACAAAACAATATGTCTTTCCAAGTGTTTTCCAGGATATTTTCTGTGGAGCACCTTCTGTTCCTTAATCCTTCATAACAAGATTTGTACTCTACTGTCTATCTCAGAAGAATGTGCATAATGACCTCCTGATTCATTTCACAATTGTATATTTCTTTTCTGAATATCTAAACATTGTATCATCTGTTGGAAGAATCCAACAGGTGGATGATGTTTTTGATGTTTTTATCCTTTCCTTCATTCTATTAACATAAATTTTAATAAGGACAGTGAGTTATTGATCTCAGAGATCACATACTGTCATTGCTTCTACCATTGGTCAGATATCATGCTGTCCCCACAAAATATGGGAAATCTCACTTAATTTAAAAATATATAAACACATAAGAGTAGCGAGCAGAATGATGCCTGCCATAGGTGTGTTGGATGGTGGATGGGGAGAAGCTGGGTATAGGCACAATCAGTTACAATGAGAAAGGGGAATAAATTTTTGAGGTCTGTGGCATAGCGTGGTGGCTATGGTATAGTTGATAATCATGTATAGGATACTTAACAATTGTTCAGAGAGTAAATTTGAACTGTTGTTACTATAAAAAATAAGTAGGTGCAGTGATGAATGCTAATCAGGTTCTTTTAATCATTCTACAGTGAAGATATATATTATAATATCACATCAAAGTCCATAAATGTATACAATTACAATTTATCTATCAAAAATTTAAAAAGAAAGAGAATGTGAGAAACATGGGAAAAGTGTAAAGTCATCAGTACTTATATAAAGTAATTGAATATTTGATACATATGGTAAAAGTAATGAAGAGAATGCAAGGTACAAAATTCCTAAACCTAAACAAATACTCCATCAATTTCAACTTGCTTTCATTTAATTCAGTGGCATAAAATAAATACTCAAAATTAAAAGTTTGTGCACAAGGACTACAAATGACTGTAAAGTCAAGAAGCAAACATAAATCAGAAGCTAGCATAGACTATTTATTAACATACTCAATATCTGGAAAAAAATTAAAAGAGAGTGTTTTGGGGAAACTACAGAACAGATCAATCAAAACTGCAGAGTGGATCATCAAAAGGTTCCCCAAAAGTGGAATTCTGCCCAACTACAGGAAGCCAAAAGGCTTCCATGGAAAACAATCCATATCAGTTTTTCTCCCTCAATTTAGCAGGCAATCATTGTAAAAGCATCCAATTATTCATTTGTCATTTTCCTATTCTTTAGCTACTCAGACAGTTAAGGTTATGTTTTTATAATGAAATGTTTGTTAAATGTATCAGCTCTCAATTTTCCTTTAAATATTCATATCTGAGAATATTTGTTTTTCAATTAATTGAATACCTTAACTATTTATTTAAACCACACACAGAACTGGACAGGCCAGACCTACTACAGGGTTCAGGATTTTAAAAATACAATAAAGGCCAGTTTGTCATGAAGAATTCCATGTTTCAACTTATATTTATCAACATATATTTATCTTTTAGCTCTTTCCACAAAAGAGTAGTTTGAAGCCACTTAACATTAAATAGAATGTGTAGCAGTTGTGATGGAGTTTTATAAGTAGCTTTGACTTAGTATGCTCTGGTGGATCTATTTCGTATCTTTATTTCTCTTGTTCAACATCAAGTCCCTCTACCCTTTCTCATTCTCAGTGGATGAGCTGGCCATTATTCTACTCCCAGAGACAAAATGAAGCAAGACTCCTATCTCTGGCTCAGATGAAATAGCAGGGAGCAGCCTTAAGGTTTGCTATACTTTAAATTCATCCTCCAAAATCCATGTGTTGGAAATTTAATGCTCAGTGTCATAGTGATGGGAGCTGAAGACTGAAGAGAGGTGGCCAGGTAACGAGGACTACACCCTGATGGATGAATTCATATCATCATCATGGGAGTAGCATGACCTCTCGCCGTGTGGTGTTTTCCACCATGCAACAACACAGCCAAAACCCACTCAGGAGACAGGGCCCAGGGAGCGTGGATTTCCCAGCCTCCCAAACCATGATCAGAATAAGCTCCCACTGTTCACACATTACCACCCTATGGTGTTCTAGCAGCAAGAAATGCACAAAGATCCTCTCTAAGCCCAAGTAACAGAAAAACAGAAAAAAATTTTAAAAAATAGTTTGCAAGATAAAGGAAATCCAATAGTACATGATGGTAAGAGGCCAGAAATCAGTGAGTTATGCTTTATTATTACAACCATTTACTACCTTGAAAGAGATTCCCGACAGCTATAAGTGGGAGCAGACACAAGGAGACCAGACCGAGGAAAGACCCAGCACATTTCCTGCAATAAGGAGACAAAGCTGAATATCTGAAGAGAGGAAGTTAGGTGGATTTCCCAGGGCAGAATTCCAGGGAAAAGAGGTTTGTATGAACAGAGAATCCCACAGAGCTGCAGAAAATACTCAATGCAGCAATGAGGAGACCTTGTTTATGAGGAAACCACCCAAGATTAAAGAAGGAACACTCAGAAAGATTGAAGAGAACACTGCTAAGATGGCACAGTGTTTGGAAAAATGCCTGCTCCCTACCAGCCATCCTGGAAAACCTCATTAATTTATGGGGCTAACAATAGAGTTCTGAGGAAGCTCTTGCTGCAGTACCAGGCAATAATTAGCCCTAGATAAATCGCTGTTCCAGATCTGCCAAAAAAAAAAAAAAAAATCACAGAAGACCTAAAAGTATCAAACTATTTCTGAGTAATTTAATATTACTCCAAAACAAATCTAAAAGATACATATAGAAATCAAAATATCCATCATAGAACTAGGCAAAATTAACAATGTTTGTCATCAAATAAAAGATTTCCAAGCATGCAAAGAAGAAAATAAGATATATAATGAATCTTTAATTCATAAAATATCTTACCTCAAACTGAAATAAATACTAGAATGAGCTGACAAGGGAATTACCAGTTATTATAATTACTTTTAATGTTTAAAAAGCCAACTGAATATATGAAACACATGAAATAACCATAAACTAAATTAAACAAGCAAATAAAACTTATATAGATAAAAGTTAAATCATCTGAAATTTCAAAAATTACACTGGACGAGATTGGTGACAATGCAAACTTTGTAGAAAAAAATGACAGTAAAATTGGGGGAAATGGCGATGGAAACTATCGAATATGAGATATACAGAGGAAAATACATTTTAAAATGCAGCTAATTTCAGAGACACGCTAGAGAACTTCAAGTGAAGAAATAAGTGTAAATTGGAGATCCGAATGATGGGTGGATGAGAATGTTTAAAGATGCAGTGGCTGAAAATTATATAAATAACGTGAACCTGCAGATCAAAAACAGTTTAATAAATTGGCAACAACGAGTTGTAAAGGGAAAGTACAAAAACAGAGAAAAAAGACACTTTACCAACTGTGTGACAAAGAAAGGATGACAGCAGATTTTTTACAGAAAAAAATGAAAGCAAGAAATCAGAAAATCCTTATGTTTTTTAATTTCCATAAAATAAAAATATCCTTGACAACCTAAAATTCCAGGAATATAGAACTACATTTTAAAAAACAAGTGTAAAGATAAACGTGTTTCAGACATACAAAAGCAAAAAACTAAAGGAATTAATAGCCACTTGCACTACAAGTACTTGTAAAAGAAGTCTTTCAGGCAGTAAGAAAATAGCAAATTGAAATAAACGTCAGCAAAGAAATGAAGAATGCATGAAATTTTAACTCCATAAGTAAATACGTATGCTATTTTTCTCAAAAGAATTTTCTTACCAGAGATTTCTTATCTATGTCACTTAAAAATGTAACCATCTAAAATAACAATGTATGGGCCAGGGATTTAGCTCAGTGTTACTGCCTCTTGCCTCACAAGTTCAAGGTCCTGAGTTCGATCCCCAGTACTGAAAACAAAACGAAACAAAAACCTAAAATAACAATGTATTTAGGAGTATACTGCATGTGAAAGCAAATTTTATGTCAAATATGTCTGAAAGTAAAGAGGAATGGAAGTATGCTATTATAATAATATACATGAAGATGCATAGTAATATTAACTCTAGTAATATACTGTTGTAATTCTATACATGAATACACTATCATTAGAGAGCAGACAATAATCATTTAAAAATGTATATATATGATGCACCTAAAGAAACTACTAAATTAGCAAAACAGTGAGTCGTAGAAAATAATCCAAAAAATGAGGTTAAAATAGAGTAAAAACATTCTTAATTCTAAATAAGGAAAAACTAAAAAAAATAATCAAGTACAAGTGGAAAAATAGAAACCATATGGATGTAATTCTAATCAATAATAAAAGAATGGAACATATAGTCTATATTAGTCCTAGTCCAAAGGAAACTTTATTAATATCACAATAGATTGCAGAAATAAAGAATATTGTAAAGATAACAAAAACAGGTTATTTCATAGTGATAAAGCAGTCAATTAATCAGAAGGATAAAAGAATTCTAACATTTTAGAGCCCCAATAACAGTTTCAGACACAAAAAAGTGTGAAATTGATAAGTGCACAATTAAAAGTGCAATTCCACTTTTCTGAAAATTGACAGAATGTATAGATTAAAAAAATGAACAAGGTTATAATAGCCCTGAACATCACCATCAGCCAATGCTGTCTGACATTCACAGAATAATCGGTCTGAATAAACAGAACAGCCTTTCTTCTCAATGCACCAGAACATGTATCAAGACAGATCGTCTGGTAGGTAATAAGTCTCATTATTTCAAAAGGATGCTAGTAAGGCAATGTGTGCAAGCACACAAGTATTTTTCAGACTACAAAGGAATTACATTTGAAATTAAATAGAGCAATATCTCAGGAAGACCTCTGAATGTTTGGAAGCTAAATGATATACTTCTAAATAAAAGATAGATTAAAGATAAAATTTAAATGGAAAATTTTAACTGAATACAACGAAGACCAGTACATTTGAAATTTGTAAGGAGCAGCTAAAGCAGAATTTAGGAGGAAAGGCATAACACGAAATGTCCTACATTAGAAAACAAACAAGGTAGCACATCGGCATCTAAGTTTCCAAATTAAGAAATCAAGAAAGGAAGAAAAATTAAGCACAAGAAATAAAAAATCAGAGCAACAGAAAAGAACAATGAAACAAAAATCTAGCTTCTTTGAGAAAAATCAAGAAAATGGTATAGCACTGGTAAGGTTATTAGGAAAAAAGGAAAAAGAGAAAAAGAAATTAATACTATAAAAACGAGAAAGGTGACATCACTATAGATTAAAGATATTAAAAGGAAAATGAAACAATGTAATGAGCAAATTCCTTTCTAGGAATTTGAAAATTTAGGGTAAATAGACAAAGTATCTGTAACAAACGAACCTCAGGACCTTCCACTTGCAAGGCAGGCAGTGGCACCACTGAGCTAAATCCCCAGCCCATGAAACAAACATTTCCAAAGCTCACTCAGTAGCAAGTAAATCTAATAGTCCTCTACCTATTAAATTAGTTTAGATAATGGCTTAAAAATTTCCAAAAACAAAATTCAAATTCCAGATAATTTTACTGATAAATTTTACCAAACATTTCAAGAAGTTACTAGTTCTGCACAAAATCTCCTAGAGAATTCAAAAAGTAGAAATATTTCTCAAGGTTTCTTGATAACAAAATCAGAGAGTGCACAAGAAGGAAAATCTGAAGACTAATATGTCTCATGTATACAGATGTATATTTCTACACCTAATTTCAAAATATATCCAACAATACATAAAAAGGTAGTGTCTCATGATCAAATGGGATTAACCCTTAAAACACATAAAAATTTGGAAGCAATCCAAATGTCCATCAAGAAGTGGTGAGGTGGGCCGGGGATTTAGCTCAGTGGTTCCGTCACCTGCTACACAAGTGCAAAGACCCGAGTTCGATCCCCGGTACCAAAAAAAAAAAAAAAAAGTGGTGAGGTAAACGAATTATGGTATAGCCATAAAATGAAATATTACTCAACAAGGCAATTCTCAAAGGAATTATACCCCAAATTGCATATACACAGCATAATTTCATTTGTTCAAAACTCTAGAAAATGCACAGTAATCTATGTTGACAGAAACCTGATCACTGGTTACCTGGGGAGGATGAAGTGAGACACTTAAGAATTTTTGGGAAAGGATAGAAAAGATCATGGAGAAACCTTTGAGGGTCATGGATATGTTCTCAACCTTGTTTACAGTGACGGGTTCAATGAAGAATACATTCCTCCCAACATATCAAGTGATACACTGTAAATAGGAGTAGCTTATTAGATGCCAATTAAAACAGTCAAAAAAAATGGAAATAAGAATATGAGGAATAAATCACCTTTTTACCATGCAGTAAACCAAGCCCTTGAAATCCTACATAACACTGTCTACAGTCCCTTTACTAGATGCCCACTTCATCCTCGATGCCTAGTCAAGAAAAGCACTCTTGTACTTTTTCCACTTCTTTCTATTTCTGCACCTTCAACTTCCCCTCTCTACTGAAGTACTAATGATCCCTTATCTATATCTTTTGTTCTTTTTTTTTACAACAAAATAACGAAAAGGAGTTCTCATTTTCACCATTTTGTTACTTCATTTAGCCCATAGCATTCAGACTTTTGCTCTCCAGTATGCAGCCAAACCAGTTTTTAAGGGCATCATCAGTTTCTACCTTGGCAAGGCCAGGGTTGTTTTCTGTTTTCAGGTGTATTCAACTCTAAGCAGTATTTAATACATGTGTAAACTTTTTCTCTTAAAATATTTTCTTCACTTGGCTTCCCACTAATCTTCTGATGTCACTGAAGCTTGTCATTATATTGCTGGTTCCTTTTCTTCTTCTACACTTCTAAATGTTGAAGTTTTCTAACATTTGGAAATTCACCTTCTTTAATTACACTCTTGGGGACACACTGTCCAGTTCCATTGCTTTAAATTCGCCCATGTGTATATTCTCTAATGTATTTTCCAGCTCTGGCCGCTTCACTGAGCTTCAAGCACATGTACTAAACTTGGATATTTGAAAATTTATTTAATTCATCATATTCAAAAGAGAGTCTTTGCCTTATTACTTCCCATCTCAAGCTGTTTGATTTTTATCTCATCAACTGCTCATCCAGTTGCTCAAGCCAACTCTGGAAGTCATTCTTGATTTCTCTCAAATCTGATTAATATTCAAATAATTTTACCAGTGTCTTCAAATATATGCCAAATCCAGTAATTCTTCAGTTTTCAGCCCTAGTACCCTAGTCCCATGCTTTTTACCTCTCATTTGGATTATGATGGTCTGTTAACTGGTATCCTTCTTTGTTCTCTTGTCCTGGGATTGCCAATGAGAGTGATCATTTTAAGAAGTAAATCATATCAAGCCTCTTCCCTACTGAGTATCTCATTTGTTGTCCTATAATCTTAGAGTCTAAATTCATAGTCCTTGAAATCCCTAGATTATATGTTCCCACACTTACTGTCCTTTCTTCATCCTGCTCTATACCCAGTCTCCTTTAAAGGGCTCCAAACACACCGGGTTATCCTCTATTTCTGAAAACATCAAGTTTATTATAACTTTAAATCCTTTGCACTTGCTTTTCTCAGACTGTAGCACTGCATGCTGTATCTGCACCAAGGAAGGGCTTCCTGTAATCTCTAGAGCTGAGCAGAAATATCACCCTCATTGAGAGGTTACCCTCCATCTCCTTCTATAAATAACCACTATAACCACAATCCCTAATCACTTTCTACTTTTTCACTATAATTAATTCCTTCACAGCTCCATCATGTTCTGTCAACTCATTCGCTTATTTTTGTCTCTTTCATAAGACGGCAAGTTCCATGAGCATAGAGCACTACTCAACTTTTGGCTGCTGGTGTCCTATCATGTAGAGTAGTGCTTGGAACACAGTAAGCCCTAAAGGAATAACCAGCATGGAGGTATTATTATTAAGTGATTGAAGAATGCATATTGCATATTATGTGAGCAGTGTACTTAAAGGTGAAATTTTCCATTTTGAGGTATTAAACAGTTTTAGTTTTTGCTTTCTATCTTGATATTTTCCTGAAAACAAATTACCCTCCAGAACAGATGGAAAATATGCTCTTAATTATTTCCATGGTATCATTTAAGGTGAAGATGTTTTAATATTTCCTGACAATTGTTTAATAATAATAGTTGGGTAGAAATAGTGAGACCTAGGAAATAAGTTTAACTCAGTGTGAAAAACTGTATCTTGGATGCATACTACCTACTATATAGTTGTTTTGCAAACATTATCTCATTTACTAAAAAATATAACCATATGTATTGCTGAAAAGTTACTATTTCTGTTTCAGAAATGGAGAATTTGAATCTTAGTAAAAATAATTAACTTACTTATTATAACAATTTGTAACATCCTTGAACTAAGATTTTAGGATCAATGAGATCTAAGTTTCCCTTTTTATATTTTCACCACACCTCAGAGATTTTGAGAGACTGGTTGAGGAAATATGGATTCAGCAGTGCTCTCCATGTTCAGAGATAAGGTGTTTTAATTCTATCTTCTATTACAAAGCCTTTGTCTGTTTTCCTTTTCTTCACCCATTATCTCAAAAAAATAAAAATGATGCTCCCTAAAAAAGGCCAATAAACCAATTTGATTGGATAACTTCAACCAGTTATTCACTGATGGACATTTTTTTCCCAACCAGAACAGAACTATAAACATCAGAATAACTTTGCATTGATTAGAGACCCCATTGCTAAAGAAGTTAAGTTTCTGATTTTTTTTTCATTATTTTACACAAATACTGTGTTTATTTCACTTATGGGCTCCTCTTTGCATACAACGTTTTCATTCATATAAGAAACTGCTCAAAAACTTGCATGGAGTAAGAGACCAGGGCTGGCTCAGAGTTACACATCCCTAAGGTGGTTATTAGCCTCACCTCTTGTTATAAAATACTTAAAGAATCTCTATGCTGAATACTGCTTTGGAAATTAAGCACTCTTCAGCACATGTGCACACACACACACAAACACACATGAAAAATATTGAGTGTTCATCTCATTATACTATCCTAACAAATGCAAATATTTTTTATTCTGATGCATAAGCTAACTATACATTACTTTCCTCAATGGTATTTCTTGTACCTACCCCTAAATGGAGGCATGTGTCAGCACAGGGCCAATGAAAAGGATCAGGTACATATGCTGAAGTTAAAAAACTATGTCAGAACGCATTTCATCCTGATATGGGATAATAGAGATGGCAAGGGAAAGCCAAACACCACATGGAGGCCATTTGTTCCTTCAAAGCATGATGCAGATTCAAAACTTCAGATGAAAATATACAAGCTGCCAACTTCAAAGGAGAAGAATCAAAAAATAAAAACCAACAATTGAGAATTATACCTTGCATACATAAGCAGTTAGTGTGCACATGTATGCCAATACCTCGCATTCCTGGAGCATATCTGATGTCAAAGCGTATTATCCTAGTAGCTGAATTATAAGATAACTGCTAAAAACTGAATTCATAATGCTCTGTGTACATAAAAAATCATAATATTCTAAAGAAATCCTGGAATATACAACATTTGACATTATTTACATTTAATTAGGCAAAGTCAAATCCTACAAGTTGGTTTGTTAGATTTCTCCAAGGCCAGTTACTTATGTAAGTACTGAATCATTAATATGCAGCTTCTTCCATAATTATAAGGCTGTCAGATAAGAAACCTGCTGCCTAGGACAGATAAAGAAACTTGGAGATAGTCACAGATATAAACCCCAATTCACACCACAAGAGCATTTGGAAAAGTCTTGCAGGAAAATGAGAGTCACTGGACAAAGGCAAACTGCAGGGTCCCAAAGGGGGCTATGAAAACCAGGTTAATGTTTGTTGTCCCCTCCATTTAAGATAGAAAGTAAGTAGAATCAAAGAGTGAATGTATTTCTTTGAGTTACACGGTTTTACTTCAAGAGTTGTTTCAAAATTGAAAAAGCATTTTTTTCCTCAGTGAAGATATTCAGATGAGGATTTCAGTTATGCTGTAATACACTTCCATTGATGATGATGGTGATGTCATCCTGTTTTCTTGAGTCACTATTAAAAAATGTGTTCTGGAATTATATTGAAATAACTATATAGTACCTTTAAGTTTATTAAATTCCCTAATGCATTAGTTAGGACTCTCTAGAGGAACAGAATCATTATAAATATATGTAGAATTACCATATAAAAGGGACTTACTAGGTAGACATAGGGATTTGAAGAGGAAGAGTCTCAAAGGCCTTCTGTGGAACCAGAAATGGAAGAACCCAAAATGGCTGTTTCCACAACGGTGAGACACGTGATGCAGAAGCAGTGAGAAGTCAAATGTCTGGAAGCAGTCAAAGCCCAGAAGCTCATACAGGAGCGTATCTGGTGGTATTCTGTGTCAGGAAACTGAAGAACTACACTGGAAGGCTGAAGAGTCCACACTGGAAGCCTGGGAAACTGGAAACCAGTGTTTGAAAGTGATAGTGAAGAACGGAACTCCGCTGCAGAAAAGAGGCAGTCTTCCTTCTCCGTTCCATTTTAATTCTGTCCACGCTGTGAGCCACATCCACATGTACGACAGTCTTCCCCACTCTGTCAGTCACCCACGGACACACTGCTTTGCCCTTTCTTATATATCTTCCCAAGATTCAGTGCCACAGTCCTTGTGTTCTCAGTCATTTGAACCTTACTTAATTCTCTCCACTTACAGAGAAGACAAACCATAACTTCTTCAGGGCACCTGAAACTACATTTTGCCAGTTCCCTGAGAGTTCCACAAAGATAAAAAGTGTTTTTTTTTATTATATTATATCATATATTATACCTTTCCCATTTAAATTTTCACAATGTTAATTAATTAAAAGTGTTGGAAGTAGTTCTGGGAGGCCGAGGCAAGAGGAATCCAAGTCTGATTGCAGCATGGATCATCAGCATCTTAGTGCGACCCCATCACGAAATAAAAAATAAGAGAGGTCTGAGATGTAGTTTAACCTTGTGTTCAGTAACCCACAGCTCAGAAAAAATGGTGAAAATAGAGCAATGAAGATGAAGTTATTGGGTCAGTGTTTTCTAATCCCACTGAAAATATAAGCTGTTATTTTTATGCATCTAAGAAAACAGTTTAAAAGTTGATTTTAAGTTATTATGGTTAGTGTCCTATACCCTGAATGTTCTGTTTATCAAATAACTTTCAGAAATACATGTTTTAGTTTTACTCTCTGTAGACCCTTCATTCTGAGAGATTTCCACATATATTCAAATTGTCCATCTGAAAACTAGTATACATAGTTCCTCGCTTTCTATGTCAATTTTCCTAATGGTATAAACAAATCATTTATTCCTTCATCTCAAAATAGCATGTCCAATTCCAAATCTCCTATCATTTCGCTGGGCACACCTCCACTCAGAGCATGCAGTAGCCAGCATTTCACCTACTACAAGAACTCTGAGCTTGCACTCCTGGCAATGAGCTCAGTACATTCAGTCCTTTTTTACTGTGTTGCCTGACTTAAGTTCCATGCTCAGTAATTTCAGGGTTTCCCCCTCTCTTTCCTAAGGTGCCGTTATTTCCTTAATATTTCATGGCTAATATTTTCTGCTTACATCTTCTAATTTATTTAGTTATTTATCTTCGCTCTTTCTCTCACATTATTTCTAGAAGTATGCAAAGAACTTCTAGATATGATCTACTTTAGGAAGATGGGACCAAGTATTACTGATTAAGTAACTTCACAGCAGTGGACTGGATGGTCAACACTACTGCAGTGCTGGCCATCATTGGCCTTAATAATAAGGTAATAGTTTTAGAACTAAAAGGTAAACTCATTTTCATCCACAAATTGGTTTCTCCTCCTCACTGAAAATGCCACCATAACTTCTTGAGGATTATTTAAATTACCAAAATCTCTCACTCTTTTAAACTTTAATTTGAAAAGCAGATTATTTCTCTCCAGTTCTTCAGCTAGAATGAGGATGCAGAAGAAAGGGTAAAACCATGGAGTTTGAAGACTGGGAAAATAGCTGAACGTGCTATTAGGAAGTAGGGCTCAGTTGGAGGAAATAGGTCACTGGGGGCATATCTTTGAAAGAGTCATCTTTTCTCTCATTTTTCCCCTCACTAGTTGCTTCCCAGTTGACATGAAGCCAGCAGTATTTCTCCTCTCCCATGCCATTTCTGCCTTGCAGCCAGCCCAACATGGACTGAAACCTCTGAAACCATAAACCAAAGCAAATTTTTTCTCCTTTAAAATGCAGAGTACTTTCATTAGTAACTGTCCTATTTACATGTTACAGAAGCAGTCACCTCCTGAATGCCTTTGACTAAGCTAAGGGGTATTGCTGAAGTTTTCATATGCCGAAGTCCTCTTCCCACCTCTCTAACTTCTTAACATTTATCATCCGTAGTATTTCTCCAGATTCAACTCTCATCATCTTCTCTCCTGTTTCTTTCATTTTGTCTCCTGTCTACACATTTTGTTTTGATTAGGATGGTTCCGAGTGAGTGAGTCTGATCTCCCTTTCACTTCTGGTCTCTGTTATGCAGGCACAATTACAAGCTCACATTCTAACCTCAAATTACACAAGCCCAAAACAAGTCCATCTGCCTCCCTCATCCTGTGCTGCTCTCTTGTAATCAGGTGATCTTCATTTTCGTAGTTTCACAGATCAATCATTTCTCAATCTTCATTTACTTTTTTCCTTCCCTCAGTCTTTCATCCAAGTTACCACCAAATTTGTATTTCTTCCCCTTCCATGCATATTTTATTCTCCTTATTAATATCTCACCCACTTTTTGATTATCTCATAGCTGCATCATATCAGTTACAGCCTACACAATCCCTTTCCCTTTATTCTATTTTTTTTATTGTGATCTGGCTTTTATCATGTCAAATTCATCTACCTCTAACAACACAAACTCTTCAAAGACATGGACTAGAGAACTGAAACCTGTAACCCTGTTCTTCAGTTCTTTGTAATTTGGTCTCTCCTAACTTTTCAAATACATCTTTCAATATTCCTCTCCCATAATTTTCTTTCACCTTAATGTACCTAGCCACTCTCCTTCCTGTTTACCTTCACACTGCTACCTTGCTATGTCTGTTCTCCTCACTGATCCCACTCAATAGCCTAATTCTATATTTTCTTACACAGGCATCCCTAGCCTCAACTTCCCCAGGAGTCTCCCCTAACCTTTCTAGATTACAATGTACTCTAGTTCCATTTGTACAGCACTAAATGTGTTATCTTTTATGTGGTTATTTGCATTTCCCTATGTACATATGGTACATTTAAAAAATGGATTTGATCTCCCCAAAATTCTGGCACATGTCAGATACAAAATAAATATGAGTTAAATGAATGAGTAATATAAAATATGTACAGATTACTTAAATCAGGGGACAAAGAGACTTATGAAACATGAAAAAAGTAACATTCAGGAATATATTAGTATTGGTGATGTTTTAATAAGTTATAAACATTTAAAAATAATAATCCAAAGTATAACACAATCATTTTAATAGGGTACCTATTTGAAACCAAATCCCAAGGAAAGAGGGACTTCAAAATTGCTTATCTTCTATGTATTTACCATTTGAAGTATGAACACTCCAATGTGTACACAAAATAAGAGTATCCTCAAATACTCAACAATATGAACTTCAACCTCAGAAGGAAAAATTCTCTATTCCTTTTAGACAGAAAAAGTAAATAGCCCCAGAATTTAAGAAAAGAAGTAAGATAAAAATATATTTTAAGTGAATAAAGTCTCATTTAAAACAATCCCAAGGAAGCTGGGAATTGATTTTATTTACTATCATTCAAAAGCTTTTAAATTATATTTTAATGCACTTATTATCATGCTAAAAACTAGGAAAATAATCAGATGATTTTGCCTAGGTATATGTATGAAGTGTTCATTGCAGCACTGTAAGAATGACATCATTATAATAATATCTTATTTAAAATCCATTTCAAACTATACATAGACATTAACATGTTACAGAAAGGTAGTAACACTACGTACTAAATTTCAGAGTTATTTTACTTTGAATCACAAATTATTTTGCAGTTTGAAATATCAGCTATCACTGAGGCAAGGAAAAACCCTGGCACAGTTTTCTTTTTTTTGTATCGGGGATCAAACTTGGGACTTTGCGCTTGTGAGGCAGGTGGTGAAACCACTGAGCTAAATCCCCAGCCACTGTCACATTTTCAAAGGTGCAGTTGATAAGATTTTAAGGAAAATATGTAACAATTTTTTTACTTCAATATTGACCCATTATAAGAATTCAATTTATATGTTTATGCATTATTAAATAACTATATAGGGGCCAGGGATTTAGCTCAGTGGTTCCACCACCTGCCTTGCAAGTGCAAGGTCCCTAGTTTGATCCCTGGTACAAAAAAAAACCAAAAAAAAAACACCTATGTAAATGTATACTTAGTTTACTGAAGAACCATGAAATTCTAAGTAAGTTCAGTATATAAAATATAATATTCAAATAGAATTATGTTTCTTCTTAGAAAACATAATGCAAGAACTATATTGACCTGTACATTGATTTCTACTTAGAGATCATGAAATTAAAATTTTAATAGTTTTATTGTGCATGGCACAAATAAATACATTTTCTAGAAATATATACCATGAACAAAAGGTGATGTAAATAAATTTCTTTAGAAATAGAAATAATCCATTGATAAAAAATATAGAAGTGTTATTTTTATTTAGACATCTTATAACTTGTAGATGTTATCTTTCAAAGTTTTAAACAAATATAAATCTCTCAACTTTAAAATTAATATTTATGATTAAATCAGTTGAAAGTAACACAGAAAATTGTAGTCTTTATATATTTATCGACAATATAATACTTTTATCAATCTTTTTATATGGGCCCAATATTGCCCTTCTTTTGTTTGTGTTTATGACTGCAACCAAATCAAAATGAGTGTTAAAGCTTAAAATTCTATATTTAACCCACTGTTTTCTTTTTTGGCGGTAAAAATTTTAAGTGTCATCATTTGGAATTTGTACAACATTAAAAATTTTTGGTACTCTATTTTTCAAAATCTGTTCATCTAAAGGAAAAAATTATCATAACCCTTTACGAAGTGTTCTTCCTGGACTAACTGCATCAGTGTCACCTGGCTGCTTACTACAATTGTGTAGAGTCTTAGTGACCTCCACAGTCTTGAAAGGTAACCTTGCTGTAGGACCCACAGAGCTGGATTTTTAAATTGTGGTTCACAACTGAGTCTGAGAACCTGCCTTCTAGGTATGTATTCTTATAGAATGCCTACTCAGGTTCTTGGAGGCTAGTTGTGAATGTGAATAAATAATTAGGACTTTAAAAAATCTAGTAGAAAATATCTGGTTAAAACTTAAACTCACTGGAAGTACTAACCCCAATTACACTCTTGCCTTTTTTAAAAAATCAGTGTAGAATAAAAGCAAAAAAGAATTTGCAGGCTCACATCAAAACATTTAATTATTCAAATACTGTATACCCTTTAGTTGAGAAGCTTCATTGCATCATGCAGTCAATGTTTCTGCTACTGAGCTCTGTCCTAAAGACTTAACAGAATATTTTCAATGTAAATCTATGGGAATGCTGGAATTTGTGAGTTTTCAGATCTCAATAGATGGGAAGGAGACAAAATAAAACTTTAGATGACACTAAAGGGCAATTGCCTTATTGTTTTAACCTGAGAGTTCTATTCTAATATTTATTTGGATGCAAATTATAAAACAAACTACCATAAAAAACAGTAGAAATTTCTTCTAATTGGATGTGGTGTTATATGTCTGTGATCCCAGCACTGAGAAAGGAGAGGCAGGAGGACCTTGAGTTTGAGGTCAGATTGGACTACATAGTGAAACCCCATCTCAAACAAAAGCAAAGTATAGAAATTACTTACAATGCTTAAGAAGGTTTTGTGGGGGTGGAGGTGATTTTGTGAGACAGGTTTTACTATACACCCCAGGCTGGCCTCAAACTCCCTGGGATCCTCCTGCCTCAGCCTTCCTCCATCCTGGGATTACTGGCATGTGTCACCATGCCCTGCAACTTTTTCCAAGTATTTCTTTTCATAGAATTACTTCATTAATTCTTATGCTATAGTTTAATAAAGAGTCATAGAAGAATAGATTCTTTATAAGAAACAAAAGTGGGGAGGAAAGGAATAAAAATGGTTGAAGCTGTCAGTACAAAGACAAGTTTAGGCTCATAGTTTGAGCAGAAAGACTTAAAGGGGTGTAGAAAAGGGGCTTGGGTATTCATTTCTCTTGGATTTCGTGCCCACCCTCAGCCCTCTGGTTGGGGTTGTTTATAGGCAGGAGACTTGGTGAAGGGTGAGGAAGGGAAGGGGGTCGGATGGGGTAAATGTGATGACAGAACATTGTGGGATTTGGAAAGGAGCTGCAAAGGCCAGGGAAATGCAGTCATTCATGTTTCCATCAGAAAGCCTCTTAATTGAGACCGCAAATGAATGGAATGTGGTTCACACAAGCGTATCACCATGAATTGTCTCTTCAGCATGCTGTAAGCCAGGAGCTTTATACACATTATTTGATTTTCCTCGTGCAACTTCACCACCATCCCATTGTCTAGATGAGGAAATTTGTGTTTAGGTGCTGCTTAATATGAATAAGAAACAAAGCCAGGCCTCTACATCAATTTGGTCAGAGTTCCAGAGCCGCATTTACTCCACTACACGATTCATAATTTCTGAATTCAATGGTGTCTTCAGAACCAAGGTTACGTTGTTTTAACACTTAACTCTGTCACTATGTGTAAAATGCAGTAACCAGAGGACACAATTGAAAATACGATGGAATCATTGTTGTCTTCATTCAAAAATCCTTTCGATATTTTGTAGGAAAACTTCGGAAACTAAGGCTCTTGAAATAATTTCTTTCTCGGCCTATTCATTTGAATCCTTGACTATAGAGGTGGAAGGCTTATTTTATGGAAGAGGAGATAAGAAGTAATATTCTCACACTTTTCTAAGGGATAAAACTGGAGCTTTGAGAAGTAGACAGTATGTCAAGCCTGCTTTGCAATGTTGAGTGTCCTAAGAGGATGAAGTGCTTTCTCTAGTGAAGCAACTTAGGCACACTAGTAGGAAAATTTGTTTTCATTTGTATCCTTACTCTGAGAGTGGGATGTGCTGGGTACAAATTTTCTAGGCTGCTATTTTTAGAACATATGGGCAAAGCAGAAATCTATGAACATATGTATGTATGTTTGTGTACGTATACGAGTATGTATATTTGTATAAGCAACCACGTTTTTATTCTCCCCCTCATCCTCCCTCCTGCTTCTACATTTGGAAGATATTTGAAATATGGAACATGTGTCTGGTGGGCAGGCAGTAAGTATTATTTTATAATAATCAACAATAGTGTGTGTTTGTTTCCCTCGACAAATCTACAAGCAATTAATCTATTTTGCAACTAAAAATTTGTTTTGTATGAGTAATTTCTTTGTGTGCATATATTACATAGTCTTTCATGAAGAAAGAGAGAATATGTTATAAACATGCTAAGAATATTTGTATCTAAATTACTGTGTATGCATGTACAGAAAAATAAAAATTTATCAAGGTTTAACAGTACACATATAAATTGCTAGGGTAACTGCTGGCATTACTGCAGGATATTCACTGTAAAGGCACCATGAAAGGTTCTCTGCTCACATGAATAAGTGCATGCCTTTGAAGAATGGTCCAGGAATGTGTGCATGGCAGCATCTATGCTGTGAGTCCTTACACATTTAGGTTTTTTTCTTTATTTGAAAAAATATTCACCCTTGTTGAAACTATGGACTGTCTTGGCCTTTTAAATACTGAATTATACTGATTTTATATTTTAAGCGTACCTACATATCAGTAGGTGTACAATCATCTATATTTTTCAAAGAAATCCATAGAAAACTGTGCCTTCTTTTTCTTATTTCCTCTCTCTATCCTTTGCATTTTAAATAAATCAATAAAAATCACTAAAAGATCAGTTGATTTGGATTTTAAGATAGCACAGTCCATTTAAGACTTCCGTATCCCAAACAAAGTGGTCCAACATTGCCATCAGCCTTTTCAGAAAATGGGAAGGGAAAAACTAGATTTCATTAAAAAGAACAAAATTTTACTACAGAAATATATACTAAATGCTTTTGGTATTTGTTATTTATTTAAACCTTTTATGATGTAGTAGGTATCTTAAATGATGTAAATATTTTACTTCTCAAATTAGGGATTTTAATGTTGGAAAGTATAAAGGCACTTTTTAGCATATTTTCTGACTTAATGGTAAAGTATCTCACTTTTCATTTGTCATACAGCCATTTTCTAAATACAAATGATGTCATACTATGTACTAAGCATAATGCATACACATGCTTCACAGAATAATGGCTGTGTGTTCCTCATGAATCTTAGAAAACTGAAGTGAAAAAGATATCATAACGAATACTACATGTGGTTCTTTGCTCAATATATCTCCTTGCATGCTGAAGGTGTTGATAAAGCCATTTTACTCGAAGATCCTCTTTCTCCTTCAGTAAGTCAATATATTCTTGATGAAGATTTACCCGACCTCAATTACTGTTCCTTTACTTCAAACATATTAACCTGTATTTTTAAAAACAGCAATCAGAGCACAATTAGAAGGTTTTTAACCCAGAAACATCACACACATCAACCTGATACCCAATTTCTGGGCTTCCTATTGCAGTTCACTTGTTATGAACTCACAAGTGCTGTTTTCCTAAAAGCACCTTTTAAGTACCCTGCCTCTCACTGAAATGCGGCTGCTACTGTGTACTTGTTTTAAAAATGGCTTGACAGAATTGCTAATGTTCTCATTCCTTCAGGATATTTCCTAATACTTGTAGCCTTTTCATGTTTCTAATTAGGCCAGTAATGGTCCCTGAAGTTAAACCAATTAAAATTATTTACTGTGACACACAGTGTGGAGATAATTATCTGATATCTGAATCCAACTTCTGCTTACTTCGCAACATTACTTAATAGAAAACAGAGAAACTGACGCCCGTGCTTTCATTGTACTTGTCTACCAAATGTGTTTGCCCTATAGCAAACTGTTTAAATAAAGCATTAAAATCTTTGTGGTGCTAATCAAAATGTTTAAAATCCACTCACACTCCCTTTATAGTTCTGAAAAGCATATAAAAACTCTTTCACATTACCTTGTACATTATAGTTGCTGACCAATGTAGTATTATAACCACATTATATACAGATAGTGCAGCTTCTGCACTTTCTCCTGGCCACACGTTTCTCTATTCCTCCACTCTTTTTCTCTAATTATTCTTCTTTTTCTCGTCTTCTTTTCTTTATCTCTTTGTTTTGCCATGCTTTGTTTCAGTATTGCATGGTGCGTCATTAGGGACACTAATCTGATAGACTTTGAAATATAAGTTTCATATGAACAGAAGTCATTCTGTGTAGTCTAAACAGTTATTACAGCATCAAACAAAACAAATGTAACAAATCATATTTACTATCATTTTATTTTTGCACAAAATTAGGTGTTTTGGAATACTGGATGTTTATAAAAGGGATTAATTGAGACCAGAAGTCTTAGCAAAAGTTCAGTTTACATTTAATGTAAAGCAAAATCTCTCTAGAAAAAAAAAGCACAGAGCAAGTAAATCATGTCGTGTAGTAATGCTTTTCATTAAAAGTTGGCTGCCATTGCATAGAGAATTTGGATAAACATAAAGACAGAGCCTGTAAGTTAGGCTTACATATGCTATAGTTAAATGCCAAAGTGCAGTCTCATAAAGAATTATTGCTTAGACACTTTGAGAACATTTAGCCCATAATCCCAATGCAAATTATTCTAAAAGAAAATTGAGTTCCTTGCCAAAATGCCACCTTGAGACTGGCAATGTACAGTTGGCCATTTAGCCTGATTTTAGGATGAATCCCTACACTGTTTCCTGCTTTTTGTTCAAATATTCATGAAAACTCACCCAGATACAGTGCAGAAAGATACATTTTCCAAGTCACCATGTGCTTAACTGGAGGCCTATGGCATTGTGTAATAACTTTAATTTCAAGAAACAAATTGCAGCGGGGAGAAGTTAGGCATGCATTCATTTCAGAACCATAGGCCAAGAGCTTGGGTTGTGGGAATTTCTAACCCAAGCCCTGACTTTGGGATGGTAATGGAGCAGGTTCTGGAGTTCTGCCTGGGAAGTATCCTCTGAGGTGCCCAAATAGAGCAGGGAATGTTGGTCTGTGTACCTCGAACACTGGAGAAGGCATTAGGCCAGCAGAGGGCCAGAAAGAGTAGGTGGAGTGTTCTAAAGCTGGAGCCCACTCAAACCTGGGCTGAAGTCCTCTGTATCAGCTCAGCACTGGGTTGAACCTTAGCAGAATTAACATGTTCATAGTAGTTTAGGACTGAAGAGTTTGTGATCCTCCCTTACCATCTATTTTGCATATGTTTTCACTAACACAATAAGCTTCTTGTATTTTGATTATTTCTGTATGTTTATAAATAAATTCCTTTAGATTTAATGGCAGTCAAAGCACTTCTTCAAAATTAACAGGTTCAAATCTTTTTTGGGGGGGAATAGGTGAAGGTGTGGAGTATGAATGTTAAAGTGTCTTTAAAGATCAGCAGAATATGGCCATTTCAACTACTTTTTACTTAACTAATGCTTGCACTTGTAAAAAATTTATTTATGCACAGTATTTTTCATTAATGTATATTTTAAGCATATTATCAATATTATCTTTGTCTTCTCAACTGTTTCATAACTGTGGTCCAAATAGCCATGATTTGAAAAGAATTTTACTTACACACAAAAGAATACTCATTGTCAAATTTGATATATAATTCAAGAGCTATGGGTTTCATGCCATTAATACTGCAAGGGCTCAAAGAAAATGAGACACAAGGATAAATAAAAATATCAGGTTGCCTGCCTTCAAAATTAAATTCTAGAAGAGAAAGAGAATGGACAATCTGAAAATCAAAAAATAAGGTTCTAACAGGTAAATATAAATGAAAATGAAAGGACAAAACAGAGTAATGAGTAAAGCTGACAATGGTGTAAGATGATATTTTTATTAGCTGTGGTAGTCAGTAATAAAAGATTAAAGAAGGAAAGTTATGCACCAGTCTCTAGAACAGAATGAAAGAACATAATGTGAATTGTTTAAAACAGAACAGAACTGCCTCTTTCACTGTCTTAGTTGCTTTTCTCATTGCTGAGACAACTAAAAAGATTAATAACTAATAACTGATACTTTGAAATAGGAAAAGGTCCAAAAGGGTAGGAGTGGTGGGAGGGGAAGGGGAAAGGAAAAATTATGAGAAAAGAAAAAAAATGGAAATGAAATATGTAAATAGGGAAGGGTGGAGGGGGTGAAGGGCGCACAGGTAATGGGGAAAAAATAAGAACCAAGATCCATCATGTACAGGTACAAGCACCCAATGATAAATGTAAATGTAGTGTATACCTAAAATGAACCAATAAAAGAATTTAACCCTAAAAATAAATAAATTTAAAAAAAATAAAGTGAAGGGAGGAAAGGTTTATTGTAGCTCACAGTTTGTAGAGGTTTCAGTTCATAGTTGGCTGGCTCCAAGGCAGTGTGCCATGGCAGAGGGGCATCACAGAAGAGAAACAGTTCATGGAGGACAGAAAGTAGCAATGGAGCAAAGAAGCAGTAAGTGGTGACAGCAGCTGTCCTTCTGTCCCTTATATTCTATCCAGGCTACACGCCCTTAGGGTGGGGAGCACTCACAGCCATGGTAGGCCTTCCCATTGTCCACACTCAGAACTCCACCAAACCAACAGACTAATTTAGTAATCACACACCCTTAATCTCAGCATTATACCTCTAGATCCAGCCACCTATGAAAAAGCCCTACCTATGACTACAGGAGGCTTTGGGAAGAAATCTAGACACAAGATGTAACACCTTTCTTTCTCTTCCCTTCCTTCCTTCCTTCCTTCACCTGTATTCCCTTTCCTCTCTCTCCCTTGCTTTTTCTCTTTCTCCCTTCCTCCTCCCTCCCTCCTTTCCTCCTTCCCTTCCTTTTCTCTCTCTTCCTCCCTTCCTCTGTCTCTTCCTTTCCATCCATTTTTTCATTTCTTTTGGAACCTTAAATGACTTTAGTTTCAAGAATAATATTATTTCAAAAATTAAAACGTCCAGTTAGGAACATAACTGCAAACTCCTTGAACCCAGGAAGCTTGGGAGGAGGAGGAGAAGAGTGTACCAAGATTCTTCTTTCTCTGCTGGCTCTAACTCCTGCTCTCCCCATCCGGGTGTCTTGGTTATTATCCCTTCAGTGGTTTTCCAAGATGGGGAGAGTAATTTGGGGAAAAGATTCTTACTAAAGAATATGGTTATGTACAATCTTAGAAATATTTATACATGGCTTACATCTCTTAGACTACTTGCCATCAATAACAAAGGAAACCATTTTGGAAACTTCCAGGTGCTCCCATGGTGAAAGGAAATGGAAATGACTTTTTTTCTTAAGACACCAGCCCTCAACTCCTGTGTGTTCCCACATGGAGTCCTTTGGTTGAGACCAATGTCCCTTATCAAGGTTATCTTTTTTTAACCAGTCTGCATCACTTTTTTACAATGAATGTATATTAGAATACAGAATAGTGAGGTTCATTTTAGTATATTGATATAGGTTGTATATAATTCAACCCCATTTTACCACCCTCTCCCTCTCCTCCCCATCCCCTTCCTAATCTCTAAGTCTACAATAAATTTTCTTGTTATCTCTCCTTTCATTCTTTTTTTTTTAATTCTCATATAGGGTAAAACTTGGCATTTAATTTTTTGAGTGTGATTTATTTTGCTTATCATAGTGGTCTCCAACTCCATCCAGTTTTGTGCAAAGGACATGATTTTGTTTTTCTTTTTTGGCTGAATAATGTTCTTATATATATTTCCATTAATCTATTGATGGACATCTAGGCTGCTATCCCCACAGCTTAGCTATTTAAATTGTGCTGCTACAAGCATGGGCATCCATGTTATTTCAATAGTATAGTATAATATAGTATAGCATAGCACAGTATAGCCTTTAATTCTTTGGGGAATATACCAAAGAATGGCATTGCTGGATTAAATGCTATTTCTACTTTTAGTTTTGTGAAAACTCTCCAAACTCATTTCCATAGTGGTTCAAAAAAACAATGGATGCTGGCAAGAAATGCGAGGAAAAACAACTTATGCCGTTGGTAGTAATCAAGGCTGTCTTCAGCCTGTTTACATTCCAGATGGCTCTAGATTTCCTCTGCTAACCCATGTTCCAGCTCCAGAATCACATGCATTTTCTCTGTGGTTGATACTATGACAGTCTTCCTCCAATGTGTCTCAGTTTCTCCGGTGTTCTGACTCAGATCCACCCTTTCTCCCATGTTTAGATTTCCTAACTGGGAACCAGATGCAGTCTACTGTGTCTCTAATTCTTGTTATAACAATAAGAGCTCTCTGAGTACTCCCTGAAAGCTTTCTCAAAGATCCTGAATTAAGAAGGCAGCCTCTGAACTGACTTTTGGAGCACATGCCCGGAATCTCAGCAAAAGGGAGGCTAACACAGGAGGATCATGAGTTCAAAGACAAACCTCAGCTACACTTCAAGTTCAAGGCCAGCCTGGACTATAGAGTGAGATCCTTTCTCAAAAAAGAAAAAATAAAGGGTTGTCTCCATTCCTCTCTCATGGGAAGGGCTTAAATGGCTTTGTAAAATAGTAGAAGTAGAGTGGAATATTTTTCCAAAACCATTCATTTTTTGTCCATACATTTTTCTCTTCCTAATTTATTTGACTTCAAGCTTTGACTGTTTGCCTATGAGTGTTGTGTGAAGGGTCCCTCACCACTTTTGGAGACCTCCTTTATAATTCTGGCATGCAACTTTGCATTATAGGGGAGATGGCACCAATCCTTTTACCCTTGGGTTTTCTGGCTTCAGAGGAAGTTGATAAAAAAGAGTCCCATTTTACCATTCAGTTATGTGTGTGTTGGGGAAGTGTGGGTTACACAGTGAAGAGACAGGGCTAGGGTGATACTCAAAGTCCTATCAGTCCACCTTGGGCTTTCTGCAATTATTGAAGAAGTCACCAAGGAGATGATTTCCTGTATTAGGTCTCTACGTAGTTAATGGAAACATCAGTGTTCTACTTGCTTTGGCTGCCTCTGGAAACACATTTTCCTCAGACATCTTGACAATATTCTCAGGGATCTTCTGCAGCATATAGGTGTCAGCTGCCCTGGATCTTCATCCATTCGCATTTGGGAGATTGAAGGGGAACAAACACTTCTCTCAACACATTTTTGGTGCTCTGTTCACATCAGCTTTCCTGGCTGGCTCACCACCTGCGGTTGGAGCACTAAAGCTGAACACTTCCACCTGCAGCCTCCTAGCTTCTGTCGGCTAACAAAGCCAGCTCACTTGGCTTCTACCCATGGGTAGCAACAGTACTAGGATCCACGAGTCTTGGCTTCTTGGTTCAAGAGCAATGAGCCTGCTGATCTTTTCATTCCCAACGTCCCTTGTGGCTGAAGCCAGGTTAGACTTTTCGTGACACCTTGACTTAGTTCACTCTCTTCCCCTTTGTTACGGCTTATATCTAGCTGTCCCCCAAAACTTCCTGTGGTCACAGGTGAGGCTTTTTGCAGTCGGTTGTATCTAGGGTGTGTGACTATGACATTAAGGGTGTGTGATTACTAAATTCATCCACCCACCAATTGGTTTGGCATAGTTCTGGGTGTAGATAACGGGGAGGCTCAGCTGGGGTGTGGGTGGTACCACCCAAAGGGCAGGTGGCTTAGATAAAATATCAGGAACAGAAAGAAGGCAGGTGGCTGCTGGTTCTTCACTACCTCACTGCCTTGCTGCCTTTTACCCACCATGAACTGTTTCTCCTCTGCAACACCCCTCAGTTGTGCCACCCTGCCTTGGAGCCAGTCAACTCTGAACTGAAACCTCTACAAACTGTGAGCAAAAATACCTTTCTTCCTTTAACTTTGGATGTTGGCTATTTTGTCTCAGCAATGCGAAAAGTAACCCTTCCTTTTTTTGTTTCTCTTAATAAGAGATTTCTCCTGAAAGCATATTTCTCCTGAAATGGGAAGATTTTAAAGCTATTTATTGTATTCACAGATCAGTCAATATTTATTTCTCCTTGGAGTCAGATTTACTGATATCTGACTTTTTTTTTTCCCCCTTTGGTACCAGGGATCAAATTCAGAACCTTGTGCTTGCGAGGCAGGCACGGTTCCATTGAGCTAAATCCCTGGCCCTCTTTTTTCTTTTTTTGAGACAAGGTCTCACTATATAGTTCAGGCTGTCCTTGACCTTGTAGTGATCCTCCTGCCTCAGCCTCCCTAGTAAAGTCTGACTTTTTAAAAATGTGTCTCATTCACCTATTTTTCAGATTTCTTGACATGAATATTTTGATCATATACTTCTGTACTTTAATCTTGACATTATTTCTTATTTCTTGAAATATTATCTTAAATATTATTTATCTTTATTTTCATTCCTGCTTTTATTCCTAAGATTTTTATATTTTTTATTCTCTGCAAAATAATGATTTTGGCTATATTGATTTCCTCCTTTGGATACTGTATCCTTATATTAATGACTTCATTATTTCTTTGCTTTTACCTTCTTTACATTTATTCTTTTTCTAACAATTTATTTTCACACATTTGTATTGCTATAATATTTAAACAAATATTTTTCTTTCTCCTCTGTTTTATTTTCTGTTTACAACAAATGTTATGTACAACTTTTACAAACTTTGCACTTCTGAGTGCTTTCTATTTTATTATAATTTCCTTGATACATGGGTTATTTTAAAATTTTAATTTCTAATATTTGAAACTTTTGCGTTTCACTGATGTCTAATCTAATTATTTAGCTCCCTGAGAATGCCATCTATCCTATCAATCCTTTTGCATTTCCTTAGAATTGCTATTTGCTTCCTATATGATCAGTTTCAGTTGTTACTATTGAAAGAAGTACTATGTTTAGCTTCCTCATTCTGTGTGTCATTGTTCCTAACTTTGATATATCACTGAAAGATATGCTAATATCTACCTATCCTTTGCTGGATTTAACATATTTTTGCCATCAGTTTTATTTGATTTTATTCTGTATCTATTTTCAATCTGAATTTCATTTCAGACTAGTTTAAGAATTATTGACAGGCTGGGGATGTAGCTCAGTGGTGTCATGCCTGCCTGGCAAGCGCAAGGTCCTGAGTTTGATTCCCAGTACTGGAAACACTAAAATTAAAATAAAAAAACAAAATATTATTATACCCTCCTGCTTAATCAAAAATGTTGTGTAATGGCTATTATGTATTTTTTTGGTAGATGAGACTTGGTCTATTATTGCCTGAAAGTCATACAGTTATATTAGTTTTCCTATAGTTAATATTTCCATGGTATATCTTTTCCATTCCATTTTGCTTCCTATCTGCTATTTCCTTATGCTATACATTTGTCTTTTTCAGTCAGCATATTTATTTTACCCATTTTGGCAAACTTTATTTTTAATGATTTCCCTCTGATAGTAACATATTTAAATCAGAGGAGAGATATGCCAGCAAGGCAGAGTGGCTCCCAGGCTTGCAGCATTTGGCTGTGAACCAGTCGAATAGATTAACACACCTAGAATATGCACCACTCTTTTCTTAGGAAACCAACTCTTCCTGCTTACTATTAATTTTTGCTAGAAGGTGATTTCTTTTCTCCATCTTTGTATGGTTTTTTCTTTTTACTTCAGGTATGGCCTTCAGTGTTACTTCTTTTACTACTTTCTAGAAAATAGATATCCACCTGTGTTCTCTACTTTTTCTTGTTTTTTTAAAATTTATTTATCTTATTTCTTGGTACTGGGGATCGAACTCAGGACCGTGTGCTTGCGAGGCAGGTGCGTTGCCACTGTGCTAAATCCCCAGCCCTTGCCTATTGTTTTAATTTCACTGGCCATCTATTTTCTATGCCAATTTTATCTACTCACCCATCCATCTACTGTATTGGGTGTTTACAGCTAACAGATTCCAAGTTTCATGAATGCAGGCATTCGTGTATCTACCACAGTCACCGAACTAGTAGAGTTCCAGACATGTGCTAGGCACAACCACTAGTGATGGAAAGACTAAGCCACATTTAAAGGAAGAATTCAGTCTGAAGGAGGAGTCAACATCTGGAAATGCAATGAAAATGGGAACATGAGCTAAGATTAGCAATGAGCTGCACCCAACATTGTCCCAGAAGAGAAACTTATTCTCACCGGCAGTGAATTTAGGCCCTATAATTAAGCTCATTCTCCCTGTCACTTCCTGGATTTGTGACTATAAGCATATTAACTAACTCTTCTATGCTAGTTCCTTCATAATGAAATAATAATGGAATTTCTCACAGAGGGTTTCATATACATTAAATGAACTAATTTGTGCAAAGTACTTAGAACAGTGTGCTTGGGCCACAGAAATCTTCCATAAGTGTTAGGAACTATTCTTATCAGAAGTGTCTCTATTGAGAGATGCTTGTCCTTCTGTCTTAGGGTGATAATGTTAAAGCATTCAATCAAAGTATCCCTTGCATTAATTCTGTATTCACAAAGGAATTTTCAAGTGACTATTTTCCTTCCCTTTATATATATATACAATAGGATATTAATTCCCAGATCCTTTCTTGAGATCCATGACTAGTAGTTTCATTGTAAATGAATAAATATTGTTTTGTTGAATGGACCCATAAATCTATCCATAGGGGCAAATTGTCTGGGCAGGCTTTCTGAACATAGAATATTCTGGTTCCCTCTGTTGGTTACTTTTTTGTGTGAGTTGATTACCATAACATTTTATTTTTTAAAAAAAATTCATGAAAGTGAGTAATATCTAAGATGTTAGACTACTTTGGAGCTATCAGCAAAACAGATTGAACAGCAGTTGTGGCCTTTCTGGACTATGGAAGTCAGTGTCTTAGGAGAAAGTGGCAAACTTCTGCCAAGTCAACAGGAAACAATATCCTTACCCTCCATATGTAGACCTTTCTGCTCATTTGAAATTTTAGAATCATGCTGTTACCTTGCTGCTATAGATGGTGCTCAGAAAAGCACTGTCCCAAGGTCTCGTGAGTATCAGTGGCTGGACCTGCCATCAGTCCTCACTTTGACCATCAGTGAAGCTTTATAGATACTTCTGCTTCAGTACTACCAAATAGAAGATCAATCAGAAAATTTTCCATTTGAGGATAAGTCCTTTGAAGTATTTGCTTAAGAGTGAGAACTTAATAAAATAAGAAAGAACTTTGCAAAATCCAGGGAACTTTTAGTTACCTATGCAATTATTCATATCATTACTCTCAGCCCCTTTCTCTTACATGCCCATGGAGTATTCATTTCTTATACACATTTGCTATTATAACGTTGAGAGTTCTTTATATTTTTATGTTAAACTCAACAAACTGGCCTAATGGGTTTAATTGGTGAAAAAAAGAGAACATGCTTTGTGTAAATTAGAAAGATATTTCAGAAAATTGAAATGTAGAATGAAGGTTATAGTTTAGCTAACAGTAATTTGGTCATTCCAGTTTTTTCATTTCCCAAACCTATCTGAAAACTTGAACATTAACAACAGATTTCTAATCAATAGTAGCTTATTATACATGAAAATAATGTTGTTGGTAAACTTGTTGACAAGACTGTGGAAACTGAAGTAACACAGCAAGGTTACTTTAGTTCTGTTTTTGAGCTCTTCTTCCTTTCTGAATATGAATTTCTCCTCATTCTATCCATCTCTTCCTACTTAGAAGCCACCTACACTGCTGAACTTTGTGGACCTGGTTTGAGGCTTTGTTGAATATCTTTCTTAAAGCCATAACAAAAGAAATTGAATATTAACAAATCCATGTGATGTCATGGGAGGCAGAGAAAAATGCAAACAAACTCAAAGGAAAGCACAGAATTCTATTGTAAAGAAGACATTAATAACTACAAGTGAAAAGAATGACAAATAGATTTAAAAGAGAGGAGGAACCTGGAAGAGTGCAGAAATAATGCTAAATGAGATTCAAGTATAGTGGCACATATATGTCATATAGTACACATGCATACTGTATGTGTGCTAATCCAAGAGAACATATAGGTACTATGTACTTGAATGTGATCTCGGAAGGGAGACCAACATCAGGAAGAATGATATCAAAAGACTATATTAAAATTGAGGAGTTTTTCTTAGTATTCCTAAGATTTATGCTATGTATTCATTAATTTGTTCATTCATTCATTCATTCATTCATTTCAGGTACTGGGGATTGAATACAGGATTTCAGACCACACTAGGTAGCTCCCTAGCCCTTTTTATATTTTACTGTTTGAGACAGGATCTTGGTAAATTGCCCAGGCCAGACTCAAGTTTTGATCCCCAGCTTCAGGCTCCCAAATCCTGGCAATAAGGATGCGTGCCACCAAACCTGGTTTCTTTACTTTTTATTCTATTACTGTTCTCTTACTTCACCTTTCCCTTTGTAGCCCCATTTATGATTTCCTGTGTTTTCTCTGAGTCTTGGATCTTTCTGCTAAGGGAGGCAGAGTTCACTCCTACAGATGGCGCTGTCTTCTGAGGATCACCTGCCTTGGTCGGGATTTCTTGCTCAGTATCTGTGTGACCTAGGGTTTCACAATGCACTTTCTCATTATGCAAATATTACTAAACATTTTCCACCTGGGTTTATATGCCCTTCTGTTCTATACTATGCTTTTATGGACATGGTTTATTTTTAAATATTTTACCTGGTTTTCATAGTTTAAGGCTTGGATTCTTCAGTAGGATTTTCCACAATAGAATATACTGCATTCTATGTAGAATTTTCAGTTTGTGGAAGGCTAGATTCTTGTCCCAGAAAATGAGTTATATACAATGTTAAAAGAAAAACAATAACTACTACTACTACTACTACCACCACCACCACCATCACTTGGTTCTTAAGTAGGTAGCACTAGTAGTAGTGAAGGAATACAAAATAAGATCAGAGGACTAGAAAGAACATGTTCAAATACAAACTGCAACTTCATTCTAAGGCTTTGGACAAGTTTCTTTACTCAGGTCCTGAGTAGTAAAATGAAGGAAATTGTGCAGAATTTATACATATGATCACCTAGATATAGGGGCAATTTGCTTTATAAACAAACTGAGTCAAGACAATATTTCTTACTCTAAACCACTTTTCTGGTATTCACTGTCTTTCAGCTTGTGAGTGTTTTCTATAAAGACATTTTCCCCTAAGAATACTTCTCTCTTCTATAGTTCTTAGTGAATACTCTTGTAAGCGTGTTTTATTCTACTGAGAAGCAATAGGAAAATGTGAAATTTAGATGGCACAGATTTAAAAGGAGTAATAAATACATTCTTGAAGATATAGCCGAAAAACAAAAAAGCTCTACTTTCTACCATTATTCCAATTAAGTGACAAAGACAATCACTAGAATATAGTAATTTGGGGACTTATCTCAGAAGTTGTATACATAACATTAAACCTATTCACAGTCTATAAAAGTTTTAAAAATAGGCATTCCACAATACTACCAAATGGGTTCACTGCACTGATAAAAGTTAGAAATTTCTTTAGATAATCTGTCAGTGCAAGCAAATGACAAGCGATTCTCCTGCTAATGTCAGCCTGCCTAATCACCACAGCTAATCAGTCCTGGTATCTGCATGGTTCATTGGCCAACAATAGGGTAGTGGCCAGTCCTTGGCAGTAAGGAGTTAAACACTCCTTAGTCCACACTTTGAAAAAGTTTTGTGCCATGTCCTTTTAGACAATGAGTAGCTGTTAAACTCAAAACTAATTAACATTTCAAAAACTGGTGTTAATCAGTATTAGGAAGACTCTAGGGAAACACTTCCCTGCAGAGACCCTTTTCTTCTTTTCCTTTAAAGAAATAACTTCTAAATTATTACTTTAATTTTGAGTTGTGTTTGGCACACAGTAAACAAACCTAAAAATCAGTAAGCTAAAAGAAATGGAATCCAGTTTAGTTCCTTATTTCTTATTCTTCCTAATAGAGGCAAGTTCTATCTCTCTGATTTTACTTGCATATAGAAGCCATCCCTAATGTGTCCTCCTTACTGTGCATTCAGACACTCACAGCCACAGAATGTGTGAGTGGTACAACCTCATTCCCTACAGCATTACTCTCTTATAGCTGCTATCTGCAGGTTTAAGAATAAGCAAGTTCTGTGAGACTAAAATAATCTCATTTAAAAATTTCTATTTAGATTTGGGAATTCTATAACCAAAATCCCTGTCTACTGCCTCATTTACACATGTGAGCCCTGAGGCACAAAATCAGAGAAACAGCTCTGTGTAGCCTTGAGTTTAGAACATTCACTTATTACTATGCTCATTTATCAACATTTGAACCAATGACAGGAATTATCTGTTTAAAAATCCAGTTTCTTTTAATGGGTGTAAGTAAATACTCCCAATAAGCCACGATTTTTCCCAAGAACTTCCTCAGGTAAGATTTTTTTTTAATGTAATTTTTCTATAAACACTTCCAGGAGTAACATGCACCCTTATAGACATAGATCTGTGTTAACGCTTTTAATAAGTGCTGGGTGGGGTATTGGCTCTCTGGGCTCTTGTTACTGTTCCTGTACTGGCTAACTTTGTGTCCTTGCCGCTAAGGCCATCACACTACGTTTCTGTTTTCTCCTGTATAAAAGGACGATAATAATACCAGCTACCTCATGCTCACTGTGAGCCTGAAAGGAGATAGTACACACACTCTTTCTTGCACGTAGTAAGAGTTTGTTCAAGCTATGAAATAGATAAAGGTGTATTTGGATGGCAAGGTCAGGACCAAGTAGAAAAATCAGCTCATATCATGGAAGATTGAAGTGCTGTAAGATCCCTCTGAAACCATGGATACATTTGCAGGGGTACCTTTTACTTTTGTGGTAGTTTTATCAAAAAAGCTGCATGTGACTATATAGATATGAAGCGGTGTGTTTCTTGTCACCCCACCTTTAAAAAATGAAATAAGTGGTTCCAGAGAGTTCATGGGAAAAAAATAATCTGAGAAAGGACCTCATACCTGTGAAGCTTTCAAATAGTCACAGTGAGAGCCATGGTAGTCATCAGCGACACTTCTTTTTTTAACCTTACAGGCTGCACCTCACAAGCCGAGTAACAAATATAATCTTGAAGCCTGTAATGATTTGAGGTTGTGAGGAAAACGATACTGAAGACTTCTGCTTTGGACAGCACAATGTCTTCATCTTAAAGCCCTCCATGAATTGTCTCTCTTCCCGCAGCCCAAAGCTCTGCATCCCCTTGAGAGGTGTGCAATAGAATTTTACACTTAATGACATCCAGTCCAACCAGCTTCCATGAACACTGGGTTTGGCCACCCAAGCTGAAACACCATTTCCCCTAAATCAAACTCATTACTACATAGGAAGAGCTTTTTGGATTTAAGTGTACATAAAGAAAATTCAGAATTTCCTCCATCATTTTTAAAAGATATTTTATCAATAGTTTTATAGCCAGTCCTGAGAAAAACAAGTAGTGGACAGAGGAAAGATGGGAAGGTAGAGTGGTGATACTGCCCTTCATGTGTTCTTGCCTTAATTCTGGTAGCTATAAGAGAAACAACAACAACAAAAGCAATCAAGTGTCTTCATTCTTTGAGGCCAGAAACCTCACTGGTCTTACTTACCACTAAGTCTCCCAGGCCCAATCTGGGAGTGCCACAAAGTAAGAACTCTGTAAATATTTACAATTTCTGTTTACTTTCTTCCTTGAAGCTCTCTGAGTACCTAAAAATAGATCGGCTTCCCGTGTGTGTAATAATTAGAATCCCAGAAAAGGCTGAGAATAAAGAAGATGATAGTTTTTCTAGCTGAAAAGCTTGACTTAATTCCAAATTGTTGTTGCTACTGGGTGAATTTGCCTCTTAACTTTCAGGTAGTTGGCAAAATCTGGCCAAGAAAGGGTTATAGAGAGATTATGAAACTAAAAGAATTAAAGTATGGGAACTCATGGGAAAGAATGGATGATGGAGTTGTTTACATTTAGGGAAAAAAAGCATTGAAGTTGAATAAAATTTATTTTTTAAACATAAATATAAGGTACATCTTTTGAGAGGGGATAAATTATAGGCATATCTTATGAAGTATATGGTATCAATATATGATCATTTGCTATTAAAAGCATGCTTTTACATGTACAGGAAAATAATGCATGTTCCAAATGCTTAAGAATGTTTGTATTAAAGGAAAGAGATGAAGCTAACAGGGCAGGAGTTTTTATACCTATAATCAAAATTTCTTAGCAAGTATGCTTTATTCTTTTGAGTTAATAGAGAAGTCCACAAACTCTGTTTTCAGTCTTTTGGGGATCAAACAGTCTATATCTGCATACTTTTGTTTCCCACCTGTGAAATCTTGATAATAACTTTGACCTTATAGAATTTTGAGGGTTATATGGAATAAAAACACACATGAACTTCATCCAGTGGTGACTAAGACATAGTAGCTGTCAATAAATATTAGATGTTAGAAGTAGTATCATCGTGGTTAATAATCAGAAAACATAGTGCACTGTTTTCAAAAATAAAACAACTTGAAAAGCATATGAAAGCAAACATCATTTCTACAGTTCCTGGTACAGCTTCTGTTTGGTCCAGGCCTGGGCAACCACTCCCTAGTGAGATTTCCCTGCCCAGTTCTTCTGAGCCTGTCCCATACTATCCTTGTCCAAGCAGCATGGTTATTTTCTTATTACCATGTCTCATTTTCTCATTAATTTTTTACTTATGTATTTGTCTTCCACCTTGCTTGAGAGTCTGCTCTCTGTGAGGGCAGGGGGAACACACCCAGGCTGCACATCACGTTTGTCCACAGAGGAGAAATACTAGACATTGGGGTCATTCATCTTCTGCTTGTCATGTGATGAGCCCAGTTTAAATTATCATAAAAGAAAGATGCACTATCTTGAGCAACCAATCATGGAGAAATGTAGGTGCAGTAGGCTTCACTGTGGGCTGAATTTAGACTTTCCACGTCTATATGCTTCCCTCTTTCTTTTTATATCTCTACATCTTTTGAATATTTGTTCTGTTGCAGAGCCCATGCCTGCTGAAAATCCTAAGACCACATCTGCTAGCTCATCATCTCAAAGGAAAAGGAAAGTTTGCTACTGGCCATGCCTGCGTCACACACACAATCTTGGGTGGGATTCGTGTGTGCAGACCAATACACCATGAACACAAGGAATCTAGTGGTGTGAACACATGAGAAAAATGCAGTAGAGAAACTGAAAAAAGAACATCTTTCAGTAAAATCAATTATACAAGAATTGAGAATTGTTGTTTTATCATCACTCACGCTTTCAGACACTTGAACTGCAGGTGTTTGAAAGTCTTTCTTAAGGAATAAAATTTTAATGTAAATCTCAGGCTACTTTATATAACATAAACAAATGATATGGTTGCTGAGGTATGGCATATCTTACCTATCTTAGCAATGGAATTGAAGGTAAACCATTGGTACCATTGGTATTGCCAGCCTATTCCCCCATTGTGGCAAGGCAGCACTTGCTGAATAGGGGAATATAGAATTATTGCAGGCAGAGCTGCTAGAAAATGTGCTATCTGGAAATGCTTCCAATGACATGATGAAAATATTCTATAATTCTTTCCTTAGGATCCATGATGTAGAAGCACCAAGAAAAAAATACAAAAACTAGTTATTCCATAGCAAAATCTAGAAGAAATTGGAAAAAATCCAATAACGAAGAATTTTATATTAGTTTCCCTTATATACCTAATACTTAGAAAAAGTAGCTTAGGTACTTGGTCTAAATAAAATATCATTGAGTTATGTTTAAAAGAAGTGGTGCAATGTAAAGTCCATCTTTATTTTAATTTTTTCTTGTTTTTACTTTTCATCCATTTGCTATTTCACCTGTTATAGGCACAAAATTGGGTCGGTTGTCTGATTTGAGAAATTAGTGTGATTTAGATTCTGACATTTAAAAATTAATTTTCAGATTTAAAGACTATCATCTTTGAACATCTGTTTATATTAAAAATACTTTGGCCTTTGATCTCCAAAGTTATATAAAAATGTGTGTGTCTTTTGTACTTGACGACACACATATTACCTCCCCTCCCAAACATTTTACAAAAGGTAGATTTTGTGTTTTGTCCATGACCCATGAATGGACATACACAAGGTCGTTAACTGATGAGGGAGTTGCGTCAAGGAAAATCTTTGACTGCTTTGATAAATGCAGATGATGATTAAGTACGTGACATTGCTCTCATTTATTTGGTGCTGAATCAATCAGTGGCCCAAGTCAGCCTGATGCAATGGGTTACTCTCGATGTGGTATTCTGAATAAGACAGAGTGTTAAAATGAGGTCATGACCACTTTTCATGGTGCTTTTTTGCTTGGCTACATTCCAGCTTCTCTAATTAAAGTCTGTCTTTGTAAGACCCCTTTACAGTTTTAATTGGGTATGTTATTTCTTGTGAATTGTATGGAATTGTTATTCACTGTCATAAGCAATAGCCGTACTTCACCATAGAGGTAGCTGCATTTCATCATAGAGATCAAAGGAAGGAAAACATGAATATAAGTTTTTTTTAAAGAGCACTTCTTAATGCTGCAAGCTCTTTGCAAGAAAGCACTAAAAAGGAAAATAATAGTGTTTTTAAAATGTAAAGTATTGCTATTATCATTTCTGCAAGAAAAACGAGATTGAGAATGTGTTTTCTGGTGACATACAGGAAAAATTATTTTACTGTTTCAGAAAAGGGGCATAAATATGATGATAATTTGCAGAGCCAATGGAAAAAATTGTTGTCTTCTCTGAGGATTCTAATATCTGTGTATAGGGAAAACTGTTAGAACTTCTAAGGCTTTCTGAGAAGATATTGTGTAGAATACATCAGTTTCTTAGGGCCAAGAAGAATACTAAAAGTGTTGCTTAGTGTATACATTAGCTGAGGTTTTAGTTACAGTTAATTTTCTCTTCTTTCTTTACAGATTGACAGTCTATATTGAACAAATATACTCCTAGACAAATGATAAATTTTCACATCACACTGAGCTTTTGTTTAGCCTATTTTTAGTTACCTTAATTGATTGGTTGAGTCACACCTCTTGGGGAGGCACACCCACACACATCCACAGGAACACACACAAAACAGCACAATGATGGGAAGGAGAAAAAGGGAAACAGCTTTCTACTACACATATAATAATAAAAAATTATTGTTTATTTTAAGTGTATTTATATTTTTAGAATCAAGAAATAGGGTTGATTTAGCAGAATAGAGTCCAAAAGAACACATCAAAAGTGAGAAATACAGATATTTGAGATGGACACCTGATTGATACAAAAATTAATTCAATGATCCATTAAATATGACAAGTACTTCCCTCAGTTTTATCTCTGCATTGTAACAATTAACACAATAAAAACTTATTTTCATAGTCCATTGTGCCTCTATAATAAAACACAAATTGCTGAGGGATATAGAACTATTTCTGTTCTGAAATTATTGAGATTTATTTTCTTTCTTGGAATTCCCACAAGGAAAACACTGAGGAATTTAACTGTGGTGTCAGGAACACATGTACAGGAGACACGATGATTTTTCAGTGTTGTCCGTTCTTTTAAAGATTTTAAACATAAAACACAATCTAATAAAAAAGTTTTGGTCTTGGCTAGCACATCCTATAACGCAAATTGGCTCCATACTTGTCTGACTTCTAAATTCATAATTTTCACTTTATATGCTGCACTGTTGGGTATGGCAGCGTCAAAATTGGCACAGTTCTTGTTCTTTGATAACTTAAGAATAGTGACATATGATAAATTGTCTCACTGTATAAGTTGTGGTTGTTCACATATACAAAATTTGCTTGTAAACAAAAATCCAGGATAAAAGAATACTCCATAAGTTTCTGTCTCTGTAACCTGTTCCATTTTTTCTTTGATAACTTATCATTTACAACTCCCTTAAAAAAACAATTTGTGTGAATGTGTGTGTGTGTGTGTGTTTGTGTGCACAGAATTCTATTAATCATAATCCTTGGTACTTAACAAACTACCATCTTTGGTCTTTGTACTATCTTTATAATCATTCACTCATTCAAAATATCATGAATATTCTGAATACACTACCACCACTATATGCATCTAAGACATTAAAAAGATGTTCCACACTTCTTACACTCCTGGAACACTTCTTACACTTGTCCATGGGACTGAGGGTAGCTATAGTTATTTATTTTCTCCACTTTGTGATATTTCCTGGTGCAAGCATACCCTTCTTGTTTTACCTATTTTCTTGTCTATGAAAGTTCCAGTTTTCCACTGTTATTAATAATGATGTTAGGCATATTTTTGTACACATGTCCTTATGCAAATATGTAATAGTTTCTTTTGAATATATATCTAGGAATAGAATTACTGGGTCTTAGATTATATTCAGCTTCACAGGCAGAAACAAATTTCTTCCAATTTTCACTTCTCCTAGCCATATTTAAGATCTCTTTTCTGATAATATCAAAAAAAGTCTTAACATTTGCCAAACAAATGAGTGTAAAATTGTATTTATATTGATGATACTGTATTTATTATTTAATAGTTATAATGTTTCCTTTAACATTAATCTTCTTTAATTCTAGTACATTGTCTTTTCTTATGTTTTAATCCAAAGAACTTGTTATGGTGTGTAATAAATTTAGATGTGCTAAATGAATAATTCTAGAATGAATATTAAATTGGAATTAGTGGAATTAATATGAAATTATGCACAATTGATAGTAAAACCAATCTTTCATGCCATATTTAGGATAAGAAAATATGCATATAAGCAGAGCATATAGTAAATTCCTAAAGATGTGTTTGTAACAAACGAAATCACAATCCACAGTTCACTTTTTCAAATTTCACAGACATATATGTGTGTTTACATCAAATGTTTTAACATTTCAAGTTTGCTTACTAAATATTTTGAGAAGAAAACCAATATCATTTAAATCAAAAATCACTGGGTGACCCTGATAAAACTGCAGAATAAATTTCTCCACTAAAAGACCCTAAAGATTAGCGACAACACACAATACTATCCCAGTAGAGGTCCTAGAGTTCAGGACTGGTTGCCAAACACCTGGAACAGTTGCTGCTCATTAACATAAACTGTTTTACTTTCTCTTACATAATTGCTTAAATGTATCTAAGAATTTTACAGTACCCATTTATCATTATAGCGAGAAGTTTGTATTGAAAAATGTTAATTATTTAAAGGAGCTCTAATGAAATGATTTTTCAGTTCCCGGTCTGTAAGTTTTTATTCCACTAACACAGAACAAAATGTTGTTAAGTGATTTTAGTGAAGAGTGAGTATAGATTTTATAAGGCAATGGTTCTCCAAGTGTGGCTTGAGGAATGTGCTGTGAGTCCTCTCCAGACATTTTTTGGGGATTCACAAGGACGTGTTTTCATATGCTTTCTCAGAAGTGACATGTTACAGCAGGTTGCATGCTGAGGCAGACATGAGAATTTCATCAACTCTATTATCTGGACACAAGAAGATTTTACAAATAGAAAATGATGCCACTCTTCTCATTATTTTGTTTTTATAATATAATTATTTTTATAAGAATACATTTTGCTAACCTCTCATGGGCGTATCATAGTTACTTTAAAATTAATTAACATTTGCAAAATTTCTCAATTTAATTTCTAATGAGGTAACCAGTGACAGCTATAACCCACGAAAAAAGAAACCCTGTGCAAGTTCCAGTGTTTTGGAAGAAAATAGACGAGTTCTAGAACTGAACTGTTCATAAACTGCTGCGCTTGGATGATATACATTTTAGGTATTTAATTATAGACTCAAAGAGATCCATAATATATCAAAAGAGCTTTACTTATCCTAAATAAAAAAGGTCACTGACCTATTCTTCCCTTCATCAGAAAGCCATAGAGTACCTGCTCCATGTCAGGCCTGGTTTGGTGTGGTGATGAAAGCTGAACATCGAATCATCCTCCTGGCATAGTACACAGTAAGCCACCACAGACAAAGTAGGATAACAGCAATGCAATCAGATCTTTTAAATTTCAACTTTTCAATATGATGGCTTACATTAGAATAGCTAGTATTATGGAAAAAGTTACTGAATCGAAATTGGATGGATAAACATACGTTGTGTGTGTCTCATCTTCATGTTCACCCCTCCTTCAAGATCACATGGATGTATTTAAAAGCATATAAAAACTGAGAGAAGTTAATGTTTCCAATCAAACTTTAAAATTTAATACATTAAATAAAAGACATAAAAAGCAGAACAATTATTATTTTTAATTTTTAATCGTTTAGTTTTAGTCACTCTGCAGTAGTACTGGGAATTGAACTGAGGACCATCTCCCTGAATTACATCTCAGTCTTTTCTTTTCCTTAGATTCTAATTTTGAAGCAGGATCTTGCTAATTTACTGTTTTCCAGGCTGGAACTGGAACTTGTGACCCTCTTGTATCAGCCTCCTAGTGTGAGAAGTACAGCTGTACCACCGTGCTTGGCTCAGAGCCATGCAATTATTTGAAAATGAAACTATCACAAGATCGTGTCTGAAATAATAATATGCAAAAATCCCTCAATATGATTATCAGCTTAATGAATATATTTTCCTGCTTAGATGTAGAGTCAAATACACTACTACCACATCTTATTTATTGTTCATGTTTTTGACTAATAGTAGCTTAGTTTTTAAAACAGAATATTTTAAAATATAAACGTGGTGACATAATATCACAGTGTACTTACTGACCCATAAATGAGCCAAAATACACAGTTGGGCTGAAAACTGTTTGAAAAAATGCATATATAAAATATTTCTAAGATATTTCTGAAGCTAGGAAACAAAGTACTAAATCAGAGAAGAAAAATGCACATATAAGGGTAACAAATAAATTGACTGGAAAAAATTTACTGATTTTTCTGTTGATTATTAATTAAAATCTACATAGCGAGTCTACATATGCCAGCAGGGGAGCTTCCCATCACACCCTCTCCTCATTTTATGTTGCTGCCTATTCCTAAGGAGAGGAACCTCCGCGAAGTGCGAATCCACTATAGATTGATGCGGCTTTAGAATCCTGAGGTGAAGCCGGAGGAGGCTGCAATACTTCCGCATTACCCCGCTGCCATCTTGGATCTTGCACGCTGTTTTATATATTGATTCAATACGTTTTTACCCCACTGATATAGGCTGTTATACTAAACATCTTCCTCCATCCTGCTTAGCTATTCTCTTAGGTATTTTTAACTAGATGCAAAAGTGAGACATTGCAATAGATTTGTAGTTATGATTACAATTTCCTTTATGACTGACAACTTTCACACGGTAAGAGAGTAACCGCAAGCCCACCATCAATGACTCTTAAATCATCTCTGCAGCAAAGAGAAAAAACCTGAACTCAGCGTTGTTTGGATCACAAAGTGTGATTTCATGCATCTGGAACCGCCTTGGCAAGTTCCTGCTATTTAACTGCGCACTTGGCTGTCTCCGTTCCTCTTGTGCACTGCAGTGACCGGATGGTTCCACAGCCCCTGCCTCTCTTCTCTCTGGCCCAGGTCTGAGCCAAGTACTGTGGGCACCCACGGGGTGCGCTTGGCAACTATGTGACCCAGATGCTGAGCTCCACTATGTAATTTTCCAGCAGCAGGATCTGGGTGTTTGTTTGGCCTTTTATCTGGCTTATGTTGTCTGCCATGGAGGCTGTAGAAAGTCTGTGAACCTGGCAAAGAATTCATCTCCTTGTCTGCTGGCCTATTTTCTCCATAAAAAAGTCACTTCCTGTGTATTTTCATTTGATATGGTGCAGTTATCCTCTACCATACGTCTGGATAGGAAACCTTAGTGAAAGTCTCCGGAAGTCACCTGACACATTGAACCTTTCCAGATCGTCCCCTTCTAACCCCAATCAAATGCTATGTGTTTTCTACTTATATTCTGTGGTCGCATGTTCACTCCTGTCCCCATTTCCACTGTGAATCGGAAAGTGTACTGAAATGATTCAGTGCTTGGCAAGGGTGTCCAGGAGCCGTTTCTCTGTGACTGGACCCCTAAGGGCTCTCTGGCTTCTTTTAGTTTCAGGTTCTAATTTTAGATCTGGACAATGAAAATGCAGCTCATATCTTACATGCCGTATTCGTTTTTTGAATCAAAGAATAAGATTATTAAAGTTACAAAAAAGAGTTGGTCTTTTAATAAAAACATAAACACAACCAGGATATCTGCCTTTAATACACTCCCGCAGCAAATGCAGAATAACTTTTCCTCTTATGTCTCTTCCAAACAAGATGATACACTTTGGTAAAGATTGTATGTTTGATTGACCTCTTTCTTTCCTGGTTTGAATATCAGCAATTTTTAAAAAGTTCTCTTTTACTCAGGACTTAAAAGAGTACAGTTCTATGGGAACACAGTCTGTTCCCACATACAAAACCCATGTAGATTCCTTTGTATTTTTAAGCTGATAAAGTGAATAATGAACTGAAAATACGAATAACAAAGAAAATGTAAATAAATACAGTTGGAGACTAAAACAAACATTATTGGATTGTGAAAATTAGATTTGATTTATTTTCCCTATAATCTAATTTGAGAAGGAACAAAAGTAATGTAGACACACAGTTGTTCTTGATGTGAAAATATAACTCCCTATATAGTAAGATATGTGACATCTTTCTTCCTGACAAGTGCTCACAGTCCTGTTCATTAATTTTATCACTAGCATAAACTTTTAATATGCATATGATCAGAATATAGGACTTCCAGGGCAGCTTAAAGTGACTGTAACCTGTAATTACTGTTCCTGTGCTTGATTATAATAATCTGATTGCAATTATTCTGTGATTTTAATACAAGCCTCAAGCTACATAACAATAATTCAAGTGCAGTGATTGGGAACATGTTTCTGTTTGGATGTGAAATGATATTTTAATCCACAGTGATTCAAAGATCTGACTATCATTCTGTTCAGGTAATTAAAATACATTTATATTGCCAGGTAATATAACCTTATTTTGAAAGAGATTAATTAATGCAAAAATTCCATGTAAGTCAAAGCAGAGGATTATCACGAATTCTTAAGGAAAATAACAAAGCAAAGATTCTTGTGTTTGGGAAAACTGACCTCTGTGACCCTCAATCTAAAAATTGCAAGGGGAGGTGTAGAGCAGGAAGAGGTGAGGACAGCCAAAGGATATAGCCATCATAACACACTAATGTAACCCTAAATATTTCTACTGAATTATGGCCCTCGAAAGGCTTCAAGGCCAAGTGGATAATGTATAATTTATTCTGTAGAAAAGTTGCTAGAACCAAAACTCAAGAATAACATTTGGTGAGGGAATAACTTCAAATTAGAAGAGGCATGCTCAAGCAGCAAGGATGGAAACACACCTTTGCCAATATTTTGAAGGAAGTGACTCTAGAAAAGAACAGATCTTTTGGAAGAAAAAAAAAACGCATTGCCTATGAAATCTCCAACATTCTGTTGATTTTTATTTCTATGTTTTGTTTCTTTTTATTTTAAAAATTAAAATTAACAAGCAGTAAGACTTGGCTCTGAAGCAGAAAATGTAGAAGAGGAAATGAGGCTCTCAGACACTTAAACTTAATCTAATGGTGCAGTAGTGGTTCCAAACAAGAGTTGTACGGTGCAATGAGAGAGGAGGAATCATTTTAAGATACTGTCTTGAGCTGGAATGTCAGAATTACTGGACTGCCTGAAGGGTAAGAGGCAGACCCAGTAGACTTCTTTGAAAAATGGGTCCCTAAGGCTGCTCAACTCAATCTAACTATGACCCAATTTTCTTCTAAAGGTATTTAAGAATTCCAGGAAACAAAGGAACAGGGAGACAAAGGATAATACTGATTTTTAATGTCCCCAATTGGAGAAATAACAGTGAGCTATCATCTTACCATGTGACAAATGAGGTGCACATTATGAGAAATACAATGTCTTTTCCCCTGTAACACTAGGCCCGCATTCGGGTGAAGGACCAGGAAGATATCTTTTGCTGCTGGCTTGTGAAAACTTGTATTCTAATCAGATAAATGAGGGTAAAAGGTACTTATTTAGATTAAACATAACATTGAAAGCATAAGATCAGGTCACAGGAGCAAGCAGTCTATTCAAAAGTTAGTTTTCAAGAACAACTCAGGAATTAAGGGAACATTTCTAAGTAACTGACCATGATCAATTGCAAGTGATTTTTCACATTATAAGAGGAATTTGACATATGATCACCAGATGCGGTTGGCAGTGTGTTTGAACCATATGCCCAAGCAAATTTATTTCCTTTCTCTTCTCAGTGTTTCTTTGAAGAATATGCTTTACCAGCTTTTCAGTTTTGATACCAGTGTCAAATCACCTCTTTTTGCTAAAACAAACAGAGCATACAGCATGGATTTTTATTAGTTAATTCTTCTTAGCATTTTTTACCTTGCATGACATAATAGAGTGAAACTTGGGTTTCACTGTGTAAGCTATTGTCTTTACAATTGGAAAAAAGACACATGTAGTTTGCAGGATTGTTGTGAAAATGAAAAAACTCTCCTAAGTTTTAGAAATGCAAAAGGGGTTTTAAAAGTAATTACATAGACATGTTAAATAGAAATTTAACTATACTGACTCTTTAATATATCCAATTTTAAAAAAACTATATTGCTACATAATTGCAAGACCCTCAGGGAAGACATTCATGGTCTGATAAAGTTACTGAGAAATTCAAGCCTCAAACCTGCTGCTATTGCTGAGCCATGGGGATTCTATCCGTGAGCTTTTCATTCACCCCAAAGTCCAAGTATTTCTTCAATTTGGGCCTTAGCTTTCCATTTCTAAATATAACTGATGGCTACTTCCTACTAGGCTGCCAGAAAAATTATTCTAAACTTATAATAATTGGATACTTATACACAAAAATGTTCTAATTCTAGAGTTTTCCTAGCAGTTAATCTTGAATTCTACGAAGTGAGACTGCTCAGAACACATGGCACTGCACAGGTCAGGCTGTATGGATGGAGAGCCACGGAAGGGCTGCAATTCTCCAAAGAGGACAGTGCATCATTAGTATTTTCAAATTGCACATTAATTCTAACCAATAGTTTTCTTTATATTTCAATATAAACCTTTTTAAAATTTAACTACACCATTGTTACTTACCCTGTTTTCAATTACTTGTGTGTTTATAGTCATGTACTAGTGTTTTCATTTAGAGTTACATAAAGCTATATTTTGAGACATATAGGCAATAGGAGAAAATCATTTACCCCTTAACTTTTCTTTTTAATCATCCCATCTGTGACAGTCACTATTTTTTATTTATGAGATTTTACTACTTACATATTGATTTTAAAATCTTAGCTCACTTATTTTTGTACTGCCACTTTATAGAAAATAATCTCTTTGCTTAAAGACAATCTCCTAAAACCATACTTTTGAAAATGATGATATTAAAAGAGAAAAAAATGTGTGCTGAACAATGACAAATCATGTATTTAGTAAATTTGTGTAAAATCCGGTTTGTTGATACTTATGAAATACTTAAAATTTTAAATTATTTCCCTAAAATGGAAAATGTGTATCATATGATTATACAATTTCTACTAGATATTAGTATTTTCAGAGTGAAGAGTCTGAAACAATGGCCAATGACCTCATGTGTGATTGAACAATCCAGTAACACTGTCCAGTGGAAGGTCAGTAAAGCACTTGGTAACATCCCAGGCACTGTGCCTAAGCCACAGACCCAAAAGGTTTTGTGCATATTGCAATATTTTGTGTCATATGAATATATTGCTGAATGCCCCCTGTATCAGACTTTATCCAAATGTTACACCTCCACCCCAAAGGCCAAACATGAGAGGGAGAAAGCCCTATGAAGTAGTCTTGAAAAAATTTTTGACACAAGAGGAATTTTTCTACATGTGAAAAGATTTGAGTTAATCAGACCTTGCTTTCATGGGATTATAAAACTGAGACTCATTAAGGAGGACACAGATCTTAGAATAGACAATTTTAAAAATACAGAAGTTAGTACAAAGTCATGATGTAGGTAATATTATAAGTTCAAAAAATATAGGTAGAGAGGGAGTAGTTGATATCAGAATAGCACCTGAACAAAAGCCATAATGAAAGGACTTGCTTAAGTGAATAACTAAAATGTCCTGTAAAAGTCTCATGTGTTTAGAGGTGGGGCTTTTGGGAGGTGATCAAATCCTTGAGATACTACACTCGTTCAGAGGTTATGCATTAATAAGTTCACAGCCAGATGTGCTGTTGGGAGTTGAGGCCTCCCCAGAGGAGGCAGGTCACTGGACACGTGACCTGGAAGGGGAGATTCTCCTCAGCTCCTCTTTCCTCTCCATGCTTCCTAGATGCCATGGGTTGAACAACTTTCCTCCTCTAAACCTTTCTAATGAGGAGCCAGCCAACCATGGATTGAAACCCCTAAAACCGTGAGCTAAAATAAACTTCTCTTCATCTATGTTGTGGGTGTTCGGTATTTTGTCCCAGTGACAGGAAAATGACTAAGGCAGGACCACTGTGAGTAGCTGAGATACTGGCATAGTTGCTTCACCAGAGCAGGGTTTCACAGGTCCACTCTCAAAGGCTTGCCCAGAAAGGTTTTCTGAATGATGTTCAGTTCTTCTCGATGCCTAAGTGACAAGCCACTGAGGCCTTTTTTGTATCCTGTCTCTTGGTCAATCCTTATGATAAACCACGACTCTCTATGCTACTGTGAGAAAGGCAAGGTCCAGGAACAATGGACACTGCTGAGATCAAGAAGGGAACCAGGTGAATATGAGTAAGAGAGGGCATGCTAGCTAATTATTTTGGAGATCACAGAGGTTGAAGAGAAGCACTTACAAGTGTGCAGTGCCCAAGATGTGGCCCTGCCTAATATTTTATTGTAAATATTTTGCTGAATAAAGTCAGCCTCCATATCTTCCAATTTTCAGTAAAATTCTACTACATGCAATATCCTTGTACTCATGTTACTGTGGGAAACAAAAGAGAATCTGTACAACGCAGAGAAGAAACACGCCATCACAGGAGAAATAGGGGTTTGGATCCATTTTTCTCCCCATTCATGTTATGGTGCCTTCTCATACTTACATACCAAAAGATTTCACAGAGCTAGATGGATTATTGCAGGGAATACTATTACTTGGGTGTTAAAATAATATGAAATGATATTTTCTAATTAATTTATAAATAATGTGTGAATGAAATAGATTTAAGAAAGAAAAGGTGAAGTCATTTTCTTTATTTTGTTACATGCTAGTCTCTCAAAGTCAAACTTCAACAATTTTTCATCACTGATTATTACTTAAAAGGAAGCTTGTAATCTAGAATGCACAAAGCCATGGATTCGGTCCCCAGGACTGAAAATAAACAAGTAGGCACAAAATAATTTTCATTACTAGGATTTTAAAAAATGAAAGTAATGATGTACATCATTAATGATTATAATTACATAGTTTTAATTCAAAATTCTGTTGATTGCCTCTAGCACTGAAGCCTCCCATTAGGGACTGAAGAATCCTAAGGAAAGATTGAAAAATCATCAACTTCTAAATGATTTATGGTAAATTTTAGAATCACACATATCAAAAAGTTTATCATAAAGGCTTTAAATACCTCTGAGATGGACTTTTATACACATTGAAGTATATATCAGTCAATAGATCTTTTTGTACCATGAATTCCATAGTGCTAACTCTGCCTAAAAATTACTAGTTAACAAAGTAAAATGATTTTGGCAAGTTGGTGGCAAAATTGTGATCTAATTTTGGGTGATAACTATTACTTCCTGATATTTACAATACATTACTAAAGTATTATTTTTAAAATGCCAGAAATTTAACCTCAGCTCATAAAGAATTGTATCACTTAGAATCATATCACATATAACAACAAGATGCTATTGCACATGGAAACTATAGGTATCAAATAATGAAACGCTCACATGTACAGTTGAAATGGTTAGGTCCAAACCTTGAAAGCATTTTTTTTTTTTTTTGGTACTGAGGATCGAACTCAGGACCTTGCACTTGCAAAGCAGGTGGTTCTAAGCTAAATACCCTGCTCGGCCCTTTTGTTGTTTGTTTGTTTGAAGTCATTTTCTAAGGTCACATTTTAACTCAAAGGAAAAATCAGGCAAATCCAGGTTTTCTGATAACTTGTTTAGGATAGTTTTCACTGTTTCTTTTTTGCCTATGTGTTTGTCAAGACTAAGTGAATTATTAATGTATATTTTGTCTTACACTCAAAGTAAATGAAAAGTATGAATAAGAATTAGTGTACATAATGTAAATGTGATTAATTTGTATTTCTCTAAAATAATACATATATGAAACAATAATTTAAAATCTAAATATAATTTAATTCTCTAAGTTTCTATAATTTTCACTTCATTACAAAGTAAAGCCTAGAAAAGTATAGGATAATCTCGTTTTATTTTCTTTGACAGCAAAAACGAGGCAGAAAGTCCCTATGACTATAATAATCCCGAAACAAATCTGTGAGAATCACAGCATACTAATGGGAGAAGCCATCATGTACTTTTATTCTACAACTGTTACCTTAAGGTAGTCTTAGAAAAGACAACATTTGTAACTTTAAAAATAAAGTTGCTGAGCCCAATCTAGTATTATAATATACTAATCTAATACAGCTATGAGTACTTTAAAATATTAATTTCACACAAGCTTTTTCCCCCCATAATTCTTTAATAGATTGTTTTTTATTCATCTGAAGTGGTTTCAATTTTCAATAGTACATCAAAGTCAATAAAAGAAACGGATATACTGCACCTACTTTTAAATCTCTGGAGATTTTTTCCAAATCATTAACCAAAGTGAGCATCTTACCACTACTTCCACAATTGCTTTTGTCTAATGACAGTTGGTTAATAATGAACAAAAGGATGCTTCTATCATAACAATAAACTATTGCTCCCAATTGTATATCATAGTAGAGAAAACCACATTTTCATTGACCACAGCCACCGCACACTGGCATTCTGTCTTCCTCTTTTTTGCTACAAGAGCAGTAGTTTGCAGTAGAGTCATGTTTGTTCCATGTTAGCCTTTAGCATTGAAAGTGCAGACACACAACTGGAACTTAATTCCTTGTAAGTTATTTTTAACCAAATTGGCACACTTGTATGTATTTGTCTGTTTTGGGAAATTAGAGTAACTTGTCTTAAGCAGCAGAACAATTTCAAGAAAAAGAGTAATGGACAACAGTCAAAGGATCCATATTAGAAGTGCCTGTCTGTGTTGATTTCAACTATAACTGAATACCACAAACCAAGGAATTTATAAAGAATAGAGGATTATTTGGTTCATGCTTCTAGAGGCTGAGATACCCACTATCAAGGTGCCAGACCGGTGAAAACCTTTTACTGCACTATGCCATGGCAGGGTGCATCACAGGGCAAGATGGAAAAAGCATGCTAGCTTACTTCTCTATTTTAAAAAAAAATAATAATTTTATTGGTACTTTTTTTGGTACATTTTAGGTATACAATTCATTTACATTTAGCATTGGGTGTTTGTACCTGAACATGATATATCTTGGTTCTTATTTTTCCCCCATTACCTGTGTGCCCTTCACCCCCTCCACCTTTACCTATTTACATAGATTTCATTTCCATTTTTTTTCTTTTCTTATAGGTTTTTCCTTTCCCTCTTTTCCTTTCCCCTTACCCTCCCTTCACTCCTTCATCTTTGGACCTTTTTCCCTATTTTAAATTATCAGTTATTCATTTTAATCATTTTAACCCTTGTTCATTCTTAGATACATATGAATTGCCAAAGTTAAATGAAGAAGATATCGAAATTCTAAACACCCCAATTACAATGAGTGAAATTAAAAATGTAATAAAATATTTACCAACAAAAAAAAGCCCAGGTCCAGATGGCTTCACTGCTGAATTCTACAAGACATTTAAAGAACTAATGCCATTACTCTTTAAACTCATCAAGGGAATTGAAAGGGAAGCAATACTTCCAAATTCATTCCTGGAAGCAAGAGTTACTTTGATTCCAAAACCAGGGAAAGACCCAACCCAAAAACAGAACTACAGGCCAATCTCCCTAATGAACATAGATGCAAAAATCCTCAACAAGATACTGGCAAACAGAATACAGAGTGTCATCAAGAAGATCATACACCCTGACCAAGTTGGATTTATCCCAGGGATGCAAGGATGGTTCAACATTCATAAATCAATAAATGTAATACACTATATTAACAGAGTCAAGGACAAAAACCATATGATCATCTCAATAGATGAAGAAAAAGCATTTGACAAAATCCAGCACCCATTCATGATAAAAATCCAGCACCCATTCATGATAAAAATCCTACAGAAAATTGGAATAGAAGGTCTTTATCTCAACCTGATTAAGGATATCTATGAAAAACCAACAGCCAACATCATACTAAATGGTCAAAAAATGAAAACTTTCACGCTAAAATCAGGAACAAGACAAGGATGCCCACTATCACCAGTCCTGTTCAATATAGTTCTGGAAACATTAGCCACAGCAATTAGAAAAGAGAAAGAAATAAAAGGAATAAAGATAGGAAAGGAAGAAGTGAAATTGTCATTATTTGCTGATGATATGATACTTTACATAGAAGACCCAAAAAACTCCACCAGAAGACTTCTAGACTTAATTGACAGATTCAGTAGAGTAGCTGGATACAAGGTCAACTTCTCTCTTTTTTTTTTATTAAGTCACTGATGTCTTCCAGGGGCTCCACCCTCATAAATTTATCTAATCTGATGATCTTCTACAGGGCCTACTTCCAAATACCATTAACATAAATGCTCAGATCAACTTCCCCATACATGAACTTTTAGGGGATACATTGAAACCATAGCAGTCCCCAACTAAATACCTAAGAAATAATTTTAGTATGGCAAATTGTATTTTTTCCATTTACAAAATGAATACAAATGTATATCAAATGGTTTTAGGGTTAGAACAAAAAAACAAAGCATGGCCATATTGTAAAGTTAAATTGTACACAAGGTAAAATATTGCATTTATATTGTGGATTCAGTATGAGTTTTAGGAAGCAAAAGGATCATTGGATGAAGAAAATCTCATTCTTCAAGGTTACATTTTGGGTTAATGTTAGCAATGTTATTTTTTCAGGATTAAATGCAAGGAAAATGCTATGGGAAGGCCACCAACATGTTCATTTCCTTCTCAAAAAAAATGACTTCCAGTGACATATATTGTACAGAGGGAGAGCTCCAAACCTTCTTAACAATGGAAGAAAGCTTCCAGAACTCTACAGAGAAATGCAACATTTTGAACCCAGTCAAAAAATCTACTCAGTTAGAAAATATGCAGGTGGATTCTTAGCCCTCTTGCTCATTCCAATGCATACATTTTAGAATACTGGTGTACACAGGGGTTTACAATTATTTTTTAATGGCTAGAAAGTACAGTATTTTTGACTGTAGAAGACATAAGGTCTCTAGAGTAGCCATAAACAGATGTAGGAAGTGTGATAAAAAAGTATGGTGTGTGCTTAAATAAATACACTAAAAAGTAGTTTCCCTTGGGTCAAACACATTTATACTATCCATCATTCCTGCCATTTTTCTCAAAGAGTTCCGGAAATCCTCTTTTGTCCTTAGTTGCACTGTTGTGGCTGCTTTGATGTCCCAAATTAATTTAAAATGTTTAACTCTCATGGTCGTTGTGACTTTGGGAAAGAACCAAAAGTCACAAGGTGTCAGATCCTGTGAATAAGGTGGTTGAGGACACAACCACAATATTTTTACAAACCTGCCCTTCTGTTGGATGACACTTGTATTCACTGCATTATTTTTATTACAAGACACTCAAGAAAGAGGGCTTCCAGAGCTGCTTCAGAAAGTTGCAAGAATGAAGGGAATAAGTATACTCAGAACTAGGGAGTATTCTGTGAGGGGGATTATTTTACTGTGAAAATTGTTTTTAATTTAAATATTCACTGTTTTTTAATCACGCCTTGTCAATGAGTGGATGTAGTTATGATAATAAAATTTTATTTACAAAAATAAGTTGTAGGTTAAATTTGAGAACTCAGGCCATAGTTTGCCAATTCCTGGTTTAGAGAAATTATTTTGTGTGGATGAGAATAGTTTTCTCCTGTTATTCAGTACTTGTTAGCATCAAAAGCACCTAGGAAGTTACTCAATATATACCCATTAATTGTAGATGAAGGGGGAAAGGAATGAATAAATCCCTGAAATACTAAGGACAGGCCTGTGGAACAGATCATGTGACTGAGCACTTGGAGTTTGTAAGAAAAGCAGTATATGGCATAGTAAAAGTGGTTTCCCTAAGACCAGCTCTGCATTCACATGAGCAGTATAATGCATGTAACAGTGAGAATTATTGAAGAGTTGCAGCCTGTGGTATGTGGATTCTCTAAACTAAGGCACAGAAAGCCATAGTTTGTTGAGATTTAAGATATTTCATACTTACAGTAGACTTTTGGTTGATACTTTTTTATTTAGAGGTATTCTTGAATCATTGTTTAGATTTAAGCATGTAGAGATTTGAAGTAAATTTAAAAAACAATACAGATACCTCTCAACTTGGAATTACTTTAACTTATTTGCATTCACATTGCTTGTCCAGTAATGTCTGCTAGAACCTTACTCTTTCACCAATTATAGACAAAATAACCAAAACCTGTCACTATTACAGAGTTATTTATGGCAAACTCCAAAATAGAACTAACTTGTCTTCAGATTTTCGGATTCTTTTTGCAGTGTCCCTTTTGCAGTGATATTTCCAAAGATAGTACTTGTACATTTTGGAATGAGCCTCTTAGCAAGGGTCAAGAATAAAAAATTTTAAACTAACAAACTGAACAAAATAGAATATTTTTGTTTTGTTTCTTTGGCTGTTTTGGAAGTGGAGATGGGGGTACAAGTACAAAGTTTAAGCAACAGTGAAATTTCAAACATTTTCAGCTGAAAACCCAATGATTCCAAATCTTGACACCAGAAGAGCATATTTGTACTTGGAAAAATAATCATCATACTCGCTTATGTTTGTCAGGTTATAAATTTTGGGATTTAGAAAGAACTTTCATACTCATCCTTCTGTTTAAATCCAAAGACCTATTTTGTTATAGGAGAGCCTACAATGAAAAATTCTAGACAGGAAATGTGTCTTGCATAGTTTCTTCAAGATCATTTCATATAGGTTTAACTCTCTCATAAAATAATTATCATCTCATCGTTAAAATTGTCCTAAAGATATTAAAAATTTTGTGAGGCGAGCAACAGGATTTGATCCTTTGAAGTGTAAACTAGGCAAAACCTTACAGCTGAAGAACTACATATTAAGTTAAAAAATGTAAAATGATCTACTAAATGTTCAGTGACTGGTTATTTCATTGTTATCTGAGTGAAGTATGGTTTTGAGGTGATTTAAAATTTCCAAGATGATAGTATATCACTTTTATTTGACAGATTATTCTATTCTGCATTCAGTTCTCTAACACAATAGATAAGGAATTTTAGAGAGACACTTTCAACCCCAATATAAGTTATAGACTATGTAATAAGGTATTAAAACTTATATGAATAATAATATGAACTCAGTTTACATTTACATACTTGTAACACAACTTTAGATTACAATCTAGATTGCATGGTATCTTAGTCATTTTCTTCCTAGCTGTAGCAAAATATCTGACACTCCCAATTTAAAAGAGGAAGCGTTTATTCTGACTTACAGTTTGTAGATATTTCACTCCATAGTTGGCTAGCTCCAAGGGCAGAATGGAAGAGGGGAATGATGAGAGAAATGCTGGTCATCTCGTGGTGACCTAGAAGCAGAAAGAATCAAGGGGAGATCCTTTCAGGTCACACCCTCAGTGTCACACCTCTTTGGAGCAGATCCCACCCACTTCCAAATAGCAAGGCAGCTATATAATGCCCCCATAATCCAATCGTCCTCCAAAAGACCCACCTATGACCTCATGAGGCTTTGGGGGAAGAGCTAGACAGAAACCATAAAGTGTGGTCACATATAACTAGAAAAACAAATGGTCATTTTTATCATGTGGTAGAAATATCTTGACATGTAACCTTAAACAGTATACCAGGAATAAAGGCATAGCTAAAATGAGGAATCCTTTGTAAAGGTGTCTGATAGAAAGTGTTCAGAGCAGAATGGATCTCTAAACTAACTTGTACACTTGCAGCCTTACAGCTACAAAGCAGAACAAATCATGTTTCTGTGCAAAAGCCTCAGGCCTTCTTTGACTAGCAACAGTTTTGAGTCATGCTTTGCCTTAAAGAACATGACAAGGTCACAAACAAATTTCTGGAACTCTTCCAGGTCTACTGTTTCTAATTTCCAACAGATATTAATCTTTACGATTTAGGGACAACAAGCTGAAATTCTTAAGCGTTCTAGGATTGCTGAGATCATGAATTATTCTTTGTTTTTCAAATTACTTTATTTACATATTTTAAGTATTGGTGGTTGAACAGAATAATAAAAAAATGAAGCATTTTATGTGCTGAGTTATACTATACATTTCAGAAATTTTTAGTATAAAAGAAACATGAATAATACATGTACATTTTATAATTATGCACTAATAAACTCTAATAAGACTAGAAATTTCAATAATACAATGGGTGACCAAAATATACAGTGAATGTTTAAACTTAAAAATAGTACATTGAAGGGCTGGGGATGTAGCTCAGTGGCACTACAGTTACCTGGAAGAGCAAGATCCTGAGTTCAATTCCCAGTACCGGAAAAAAAAAAAATAGTACAGTGAAAGACACATTGTCATTAATTCCCTCAAAATGCTGCCCGTCACTTTGAACAGAATTATCCCATCATTCTTACCACTTTCCAAAGCAGTTTTGTAAGCCCTGTCCCATGAGTGTCTTTGAAGTGTGATTTTAAAAATCCAGGGAATGCAGCTGCCAAGTCCCATCCAGCAGAAAGGCAAGCTCATGAAACATTGCCTGTCCTCCTCCACCTTATTCCTCAGATCTGACACCGCGCCATTTCTGGTTCTTCCCCAAAGTCAAAATGACCTTGAAAGGTAAGGATCTGAATGAATCCATGTTTTGGAGGCAGACAGGACAGTACACTAAAGACACTCACAGAAGAGACCTTTCAGAGCTGCCTCAGAAAGTAGCAAGAACAATAGGATAGTGTGTTTTCAGTGAGGAGGAATATTTTGGAAGGGATTAATACCAATATATCTTTGTAAGAACTATTATTTAACCATTCACTAGTTTTGATCATATCTGTATATTAAAATTGTATTTGGCTGTGACAAACATTTGATAATAGTTGGCACTGACATTCTCTTATTGTTAATAGTATATGATTATTAATGAAAAAAGCAATGCCAAATAAAGATTGTTTAAACCTTGAGTAAGTATTTAATATTTCTACCTTAAAATTCTTAAAAATTATTTGAAACAATGAAATGCACTGATTTTCTTAGCTACCTAAAAAGTCTGGGTATTTTCTCCAGGGTAAACTTTCCAGATATTCAAAACTGTTATTATTTTTATTGACACTGGTCAAATCCACAAACCGTTGTCAACTTGCCCATTAAAACACATGTTCTTCATATCAGAACTTTTTCTTTTAAAAATATTTAACTGATCTATAAAAGTATAAATATTGTACAATTTTTGGGATACCAATAAATGTTTTGAAATGTTTCCATTATATAATATTTAAATTAGGCTGATCATTCTTATCCCCTGAAACATTTATCATTTCTTTGTGGTAAAATCTTTCAAATTATCCCTTCTAGCTTTCTGGGGTATGTAGCACAATATTGTTATCTATTGTCACCTTATGAAGCAAGAGCAGAAGAAAATTTGTTGATCTCATTTAATTGTAACTTAGTAGCCATCCATAATTTTCCCATCCACCTATTTTCCCCACCCCTTCTATTCTCAATTTCTATGAGGTTGACGTTTTAATGTTGCACATATGAGTGAGATCATGTGGTACTTGTTTTTCTGTACTTGGCTTACTTCACTAAACATAATGATTTCCAGTTCCACTCAGATTGTTGTAAATGACAGAATTTATTCAATTTTATGGCTAAATAATATTTCATTGTATATATGCACCACATTTTCTTTACATGTTCATCAATTGACAGACATTTAGTTTTTGTTTTGTTTTGTGTTTTTCTTTCATTCATTGGCTGTTGAGAATATAGTTACAATGACATGGGACTATAAATGGCTTTTTAACATACTGTTTTATTATATATATATATTATATAAAGTATAATAATATATAATTAGTGGGATTGCTGGATCATATGATAGTTGTATTTTTAATTTGTTCAGGAAATACTGTATTATTTGCCATAATAACTGAGAAATTTATAATCCTACCAACAGTATGTATGAGTTCCTTTCTCTCCTCATCCATTAGTTATCAAAGCGGCTATGTTGGAATAGCCATTCTTTTTTGGGTGAGGTGATATCTCAGCATAGTTTTGATTTTCATTTCCCTGATTAATGATGTCAAGTATTTTTGTGTATCAATTGGTCATATGTATATCTTATTTAAAGAAATATCTATTTAGATATATTGCCTATTTTATTGGTTATTTTTGCTGTTAATTTTATTTCCTTATACATGAGATATAAGCAATATAGACAGTGAATATTTAAATTTTTTAAAGTTGCATTAAAGAACACATCACCATTAATCCCTCAGAATATTTTCCCTCACTTGGAACACACCTTATTCCTTTCTGATACAGTTTTGGAAGTCTTTTCCAGGAGTGTCTTTACAAGTTGTGATTAAAAATATGGTGAATGTGGTGCTGAGTGCCATCCAATGAAAAAGAAAGCTCATAAAAACATTGTGATATGTCCTTGCCAACCTTATTCATTGGATCCAGTAGCTTACAACTTCTGGCTCCTCCTCAAAGTCAAAATGAAAGTGCGAGCAAACATCTTGAATCTATTCAGGACATGAAGGCAGCCATGACAGCCCAACTGAAGACACTCAGGAAAGAGGATTTGTGGAACTGCTTCAGAAAGTGGCAAGTCTAATGGGATAGGTATGTTCAAAGTGAGGGGGAATCACGTGTGACATAGATTAATGGCAATGTGTCTTCTAATGTAATAATTGGGTTAAAATTTAAGCATTCACCCCATTTTTCAACCTTGTACTATGAATGTCAGCCCTTGTCAGCTGCACAGATTTCTCTGATTCTGTAGATCCTCCCTGTATTCTGTTCTTCCTCTGCTGTTTCCTTGCTGTGCAGAAGCTTTTTCATTTAATGTAATACCATATGTCTATTTGATGCTTTTGTTTCCTGTGCTTTAGGATCTTGTCCAACACTCTTTTCCCATCCCAATGTCCTGAGGGATTTTCCCTAATTTTCCTTCTAGTAGATTCATAGCTGCAAATGTTACACTTTTAAATCTTTAATTCACTTAGAATTCATCTTTGTAACTTGTAGGAGTTAAGGTTCTAACTTCTTTTTTATGCATATGAATATCTGATTTTCCATGAACTATTTATTCAAAAGACTGTCCTTTCTCCAGTGTTGTGCTCTCAGCACTTGTGTTGCAAATCACTTTACTGTAGATTGATGTTTGCTTTTAGGTTTTCTATTCTGTTCCATTGGTCTCTACATCTGTTTTATGCCAATACCATGCTGTTTTGATGACTGTAACTTTGAAGTCTGTTATGAAGTCAGACAGTGTAATTTCTCTTCTGTTCTTCATGTTTAAAATGGCTTTGTCTAGTAATGCTTCTTGTGCTTCCACCTAAATTTTAGAATTGTTTGTTCTGTTTCTGTAATGAATGTCAATGTTATTTTGATAGAGATTGTACTTAATCTCCAAATCAATTTGTGTAGGTATAAACTCTCCTTTTAAATGATGCAAAAATTTTTTTTTGTGGTTTTCCCTGATTTTGGTTTTGCTATTGAAATAAAAATTATTTTTACCAGTTCAGATTTTAGAGTCATTTTTACATTTTTCATTAGATATTCTGTAATATTTGTAACATCTTTTCTTTGTATTTTTCTATTACAATGTTCCAAAGAAACATAACATTTAGCAAATAAAGAAGCATTGGAAATCACCAATGTACAATATTTGGTGGAATTAAAAACTTTTTATGTCTCCAAACAAGGTTAACAGCAACATAGATGTCACTTGCCTTTAGAACTTGTTTTATTTCCAATAAGTTGTTACTTGAAATACCACTCATTTTATTATATGATCTTATTTATATGTGTTTTATTTTGAAGAATGACTTATTGTAGGCAAGCAACAGGGTCAAGAACAAACACTCTTGACATGGCAATAGCCGCAAGCACGGCTGACTGATTAAATTGTGATCTCCTCCTCTCTAAATGTTCTTGTTCTGCCTCCAGGAATTATGGACCTTAACCTTTGATCCTGCCTGTCAGAGTGTCTTGGTTTTGCTTTTAACATTATGTTGGTGGATTCCTCCAAACAAATAACGTTTATGTGCTGTTACTTCACACTTCAGCTCTCACAGAATAATAATATTTTCCATTTTTTTTCTGATTTCTTATTTTTAGTATTCAATAGTTGGAGAAAAATGTGTAATTTTTCCAGGAAAGGGTGGGAAGGAGTTCCCATATAGACATAGTGTCTAGGGCACGAATTGCAGTGCCTAATCACTGTGAGGTCTATGTCAGTATTTGCATGAAGAGACGGATACCTCATGTTTCCAAACTTATCTCTCACAGAGCAAGTGAAGTAACACCAGTAGGATTCCTAGATCGTTGAAACAATGTGCTACTCATCATCAGGTTGTTACCCTTGGATAGTAGAGTCAAAAAACAAGAGGAGTCCAATCACCTGCCATCTGTCTAGTGGCATAGTGATTCTGGATAAGTCAATTATGAAACAGTCAGCAATCAGCTGAGGGTAGAATTAGGTCAGTAGTGATAGGCTGTACAAGGAAAGATGGATCCCAGCTGGGTATAGTGAACAGGCCTGTAATCTTAGCCCTCTGGGAGGTTGAGCCAGGAAAAGCACAATTTGGAGACCAGACTGGACAACTTACAATTTTGGCAACTTAGCCATACCTTGTATTAAAGTAAAAACGAAAAAGGGAGTGAGGATGTCACTCAGTGTGAAGGCCCTGGGTTCAGTCTCTAGTACTACAATCAACCAGTCAATCAATAGAAATAAAAAGATATATCCAATTGATGGGCAATAATTTACAATAAGAAAAATTGATTTCTTTTATTTTCAACATAACTCACTTTACTAGGGTATCAGAGTAATCATTTATGTTTACGAGAACAATATATATACACCATGAATGGTAAAACTAGTGCCAAAAACTCAAATTAAAAAGAAATGCAAACTCTGTTTATTTCCATGATTATCCCCTACAGGAATGTGTGTGTGTGTGTGTGTGTGTGTGTGTGTATGTGTATGCTCCTGTGGGTATCAACACAAATGTAAGGAAGAAAACCTTTCTCCAAAAGAAAAATCAGGCAAACATGAAGAATAGTGTGAGAAAACAGAAGCACTTGATAAATATTATTTTTAATTTTGAAATATGATGTTTGCCAAATATTTAAGTTGGGTGGTTAATTTTTGTTGGTAAAATTAGCTGTCTGGTGGCAGAAATACAGAAGAGAATTGCTACATTATAATACAGAGGCTCAAATGCAAACTGCTGTTCATCTCCATGACTGTTGTCCACAAAGGGGTGTGTGTGTGTGTGTGTGTGTGTGTGTGTGTGTGTGCACCCATGGGAACTACACATATTTACATATTTATACACACGTAGTATGTTTGTTTATATGTGTCTGGAATGGTGAGTTGATGAATGCCTTTCTGACCTAGTTAATGATTAAATTTTATTATTAAAATATAATATCATTTTCTTGGGTCTTTATGTAGAAAGGCTGCCTTATACACTTTTCCTATATGTAGCTGAAGTTTGGCCTACAATGAAATCAATGATACTTAGTGCACTTACTAAAGTGAAAAAACATCAGGGAAATAAACAAAAACCTTAAAAAGTGAACTGTCACAACGAGAGATGAAAGGGAAACACATGTCCTAGTGAATGATTTCAATTTAATTTATTCTTTATTATCTTATATATGATAGTGAAAACATTCCGTTCATATTTTCTTTTTCCTGTAGCATCAACAACATTGAAAACACACAATCTTTCCACTGAGGGAAATAAAAGCCTAAGTTTAAATAAATATCCATACACTGAGCTCTTTGATCTATGTGACACTGAGGATTCCAGAGGTGACTCAAGGATTAATACTGTCATTTGTCATACTTTTCTCAAAGAATTCAAGGTTTTGGTGAAGGCAAACTTAGTTACCACATCCTTAGCATATGTTCTTTTGAAAAGCAGCTGTTCTACAGCTTTGTGAAACAAAAAACATAAGACTGCTATGGGATCTAAGGCAAACACAGGGGTGGTCAAACAGTCCGTTAAATGTCTGCTTCAGCAGTGCGGGCGATCTTCCAGCCCACAGCGCCCTTCAACCCACCAAGTGTCAGTGACGGATGTGCCCCGCCTCTCAACCATGGGCCTCAGCTTCACTGTAGCATCAACGCTGAAGAGAATTCAGAACGTTAAAGTTGAATTTTTTAAAGAAAGGTTTTATTTGAGAAAAAACGGTTTTATTATTTCATTTAAAAACTTTTAGTACTGCACGTTTGTAACCAATAATACTTGCATTCATCTTGGGGAATTTGGGCATATATTTAATGATTATTCCTCTTCTGAAATTTTTCCATAATCATCCTTGCCAGCTTGATAATATAGCATTTATGCAAAAGCATTACATTTGTCAAAATCTAATTAAGATCAAAATTTAAAGTTATCGATAGTCATTCCCTTTTATACAATAGTACAAGCTGAGCAGCTACCATTTGGATTAAACACATCCCTGAAAATTAATAGAAAGATAAAGTATTTTAGTGTTGGAATTAAAATAACTAAAAGATAACAACCTTTACGTTATGTAATTCCAATTCTTATTTCCACCTTATATTTTCAAGCACAAAGTTGTTTACCAACTTTGCAGGCTGGTGCTACACCGAGATGCTGTTTCCTGTGCTGCCCCGCAGTGGCAAACATTAGGGTATTCTTAAATGTAAGAGGGATCTGCAGAGGAGAAAACTGTACAGTATTTTTGGTCTAATCTAAAATTGACTCCAATTAATATTTTCTCTAAGGCAAAAGGGATATTCCACGAGATGTGTTCCTTCTTTCACTCAAAGGTAATTATCAAGCTTCAGGAATGATTGGTTTAGTAAAATTTTTCATGATCATCTACAAAAGATGTATATTATAAGTCAGAAGATTGAACATTCCTATAAATACTACCAATACTTAAGAACTGGTCACGATGCATACCCATACCGACATTTAAATTTACCTTCAACATATACATCAGCTAAGAGTTTTATAAACACATCTAACTATAGATTTTTAAAAAATATTCTTTTTGGAAAATAATGTGTATGAATGCAGATCCTCAATCAATAAGACATATTGTTGATATATAACAATTATAGATGGATTTATATATAAATATGATTCAAAAAGAGCACAAATCTCTTATAACTTTCTGCATTGTGTTCTCTGTTAATATGATTTAATCTGAAATTCTTTTCTATTTAGAATCACTGGACAGAGCCTTGGACCTACTGGGAGAGATGCTAAAATAGATTCCTATAAGGAGAGAAAATAGAAGGGAATACTTTCTATTCATACTAGTCCTGAACATGTTCCAGGTCACTGACCCACACTGATAGGGTGTACATTAAACTCCACCTATCGTTCCATGATACATTTAATTTCTGGATACTAAATTTTAAAGTGTTCCAGTTGTAACCTAATACATTGTTTTTTCATCTTTCAAGGGGAAAGAAGATACCGTGCAATTCAAGCTCTTTGCACACAAAAATGGAAATATTACAAGGTGTACATTGCATAATGTATTTGACAAATTTTAAATACCCATATGAAATTAAATATAATATTAAATTTCTGCTGCTTACCTTTCATTAGACATAAGTAAAAGTAATGCATATTATTTTTATGGGCTTAGTAAATAATTAGAGTAAAAAGTTCAGGTTACCAAAAAATGAAAGATAGTTTTAACTTTGCTTTAAACTAAGTCCTTTTTTTAAAAATTTCCTTTGTGTATTAATATTTTACCCATGTTCTCTTTAGGTTTTGCAGATAAGCATTTCATTTCAAGCTCTAGAATGAAGGCTTCATTCAGAAGAATAATATATATTCATTTATTAACTGAGGTATTGTAAAATGGGGAAATGAGTATTTCAAATCTTTTCAGGACTTTAATGAGTGCATTTTAAAAGATTAGTAATACCTCTTCAATTCACCCAGCTTCTCAACCATGCTCCAAGGGAATCACATGAGTAGTTACTTGACCTCTGTAAGATTTTAAGAAGAAAAACAAACTTCATAAAACTTAATCACATTAGTTGAAAGCTGGAAGGATGTTTTAATGCTTCTTCTAAGCCACCAAGTTCCATTACCTGACTCCATCAACATAATCCTTTCTAAGAAGGAAAAGAATGAATCAAATAGAAAAGATTTGTAATTGAATTATCTTCAGTCTCAGAGCCAATTAGAAACGTTTTTTATCGACACATCTAGATATAACCTTGCCTGGTTCTAATTAGTCCATCAAATCAGATAATAAGAAATTCAGGAACATTTTTACAGTGTTGTAAATTGAAAAGAGTTCATATTGTGGATAGCATGTGTACTACCCATCTGTGAATAGATTAGAAGGGAGGGAAGAAAAATGCACTTATAATAGGATAAGGTGTTATGACATAAAATATTTCCATTAGTGAGTGGAGAAGGTCGTTCCTTTGCACGGAAAGAATTACAACTCTATTGCTGTCTGAGCCATATCCTTTTTAGCTATTACCGGGCCATAGCCAGTTGTGCTGATAGATGAAAAATGACTATGGTGAGCAGTTTGTGTTAAAGCAGGCCTATCAGCACAATAAAGATTTTTGGCATAATTTTCCAGAACACAGATGATACTAAAACTAAATATTGGGAGTGATGGGATATAAGCATCTCAAACTCATTTCCAAGTAGTGAGAACATTATGAAATGGTGACATCCATTTGAGGAGTGGAATAAAATAAGAACAAAAAAGATGGCCTATTCTTTATTGTGATGCACAGGACTCCGAAAGACAACATTCCTGCTATTTCTTTTATTTGAAGTCTTGATTAATGAACACCCTGAGTTTGCCTGAAAAGTACTGGCACAGAATTACAAAATGATCTTTGGTTGCACGAGTTGTTCTGGGAATTTGGTTTATGATTTGTATTTGATAGTCTTTACATATAACATGTTTCATTTAATAGTTGTGGGTTTTAAGAAATAAGGGGTTACTTCTTAAAGAGTAGAATTGTGAACAGAAGCTTTGCATCTGTAAATGAGAGATGTAGTGGTTTGGTTAATAATATGCTAGGTCTATTTTTATAATTACTACCGAAAGTAAAGTTAAAAAAAATTATTCTAAAGTTACTATAAGTCTTCTTTTTAATCTAATTATTTTGTATCTCCCTTCCATAGTGTCCAATTCAATTTTTTTCATGGCATTTTTTTTCCTCTAGGCATGTAAATGTGACAAGCTTTGAAGCAAATACTATGTATCTGAAAAATGAACTTTTATTCCACCTAAACAACAAGCACTTATGTAATGCCTGCCAGAGACTAGATGCAGCAGGTTTAGTTTAGATTAAAAAAATACATCAAAAAGACATGGACACTGAAATCAAGCACTTATTGGAGAACATATGTTTACATAAATATTCAATGTGAAAAAATTATAATGCAGGGACACTGTCTAAACCATCTGAGTATCTAACAAAAGTTTGAACAAAAAAGAGTGAATTTGGGACAATTTTTAACTTTTTCCAATCTCTATAAATAAATGTCTATTTTTAAAGATAATGCAGGGTAGGGATTTAGCTCAGTGGTGCTGCCACCTGCCTCACAAGCACAAGGTCTTGAGTTCGATCCCCGGCACCAAAAAATAAATAAATAAAGATAATGCAACTATTATACAATCTTTTTCGCTATTAGACATATTTAATTATAGAAATCATAGTAAAAACCAATATTGAATGAAATATTTCAAATAAATCAAGTATTTACAGTGGAACTAAACCATTTCTTTTCTTACCAAACTATTTGGCAATTTTGAGATACAATAAGAGAATTAAATGTTGCAAGGTAATTTTATATTAATCAAAATATATGATATATTTCCAATGTAATAGTGGATATGAAAGAATTATTTTAAATAATATTTATATGAATCTTTATGTAACTTTTAGGGTTATCAGAAGAGATAGATACAGAGCTAGAGCATTGGGAATGTAACTCAGTGGTGCCGCACCTGCTGGGCAAACACAAGGTCCTGAGTTCGATTCCTGTACCAAACAAACAGATATAAAGTTAGAAAAAAGCAGATGTAGTGTAAACATATTGTAAACATATAATTTTAATTGAGTAGTGTTATTCTTGGTATAAGAATTTAACAATTATGATGCTTGACTTGTGAACTAAGTGAATTCTCTTAGTCAAAATAGTTAAACAATTTTTAACCCTACGGTTAAGTTTCTACCTTTAACAGCACAACTTTCTAGGTGATTAATAACAATATTCATGGTTGATAGGGCTACCATTTTTATTAGTTTTCTGTATAGATTGTAGGGTACTATCTCAGCAGTTTTCTATTTGTTCACGTATAGTAAGTGGCTCAAGATGGGAATAATATCATGTATTCCTGATTGCTCCTTTGAATTTGCAATTGAAAAATTGTAATTTTAGGTCCTGGCTCTTTTTGGCTACCAGGTTACTCAACAATCATATAAGAAAAAAAATGTAGTCTTACTGGTCCAAACTCTAGCTAGAAACAAGTAAGTCACATACACCTGCTGAGATCATTTTTTGTACATGATGATATATATACCAATTATAAAATATGACTTCATACTTTGCCCCTGGAGAGAATGAAAATCTATGCAGCTATATAAATCCAAAATACCCTTTTACAAACTGTAATGTAAAGAGTAGTATTTTGAGGTAAATAGAAAAAGAAGTGAAATACTCTTAGGGTTTTAATTTTTAATTTATGTTAAAATCATGCTAAATTTAAGAATTTAAAAAGGAAAGTTTGGAACTATTTGTCTAAATAGGCAACAAATGTAAGCAAAATTCTAAAAAAATCATTTTTCCTATAAGTTTATTATGGGTTTATATATTTACTGCTATTTATGTTATAGTAATTATCTCAAAGAACTTAAACTGAATTAAAAATATGTCAAATATAGCTAATGAAAATAGTTTTAGTGGGTGCTAAGAAATGCACAGGGGGGATTTTGTTATACAAGTGTTGGTGAAAAAGAAATAATTAAAATATTAATTGTCAATTTCTTCCAAACATAAAATTTGCTTTTTAATCTTTACATTCACAGTGCCTTTTCCTGAATATACTTAGTGAAAAAGTTTAGAAAGTCATCTACCTTTTTAATATCTGAACATTATCAGAAGATGGAGTTTTAAGATAGCCAAAAATATCAATTGTGACTGATAATTTAAAAATGTTAAAAATTATATATTTGCACTTGTGATTGATATGTTAATATTCTAAAGTTTGTGTAAGTGATTGCAACAAAACATGGAGCAAAGGACAAACTTGGAGTGGTATGTATTCTAATCAGTGGAACATCAATATGCCACTGTTATTTTCTCCACTGACAATATATAATGAGCTAAAAAGTTCTTATTGCAGAATAATCTCACTTGGAGGTTAGATGTCATCTATCTGTAGCCAAGGCATTAAAACACAATAAATGCTTAATCATAGTCTTTCATTTTATAATCCTTTCAGCTTTCCTACTTTTCCCATTAGAGATGAGTTTTAATATATTCAGTATTTAAAACAAATATATTTTGAAAAAGAGAAAAAATATATTGAAAAAGTGTCAGGGACCAGCAATGACTTCATATTTGTATAGTTTTCTAGAACTTATAAAATATTTTCAAAATAACCATACACTGAGGTCCAGATTAGGATGCTAAATTGATTGTGTCTTCATTATTATTCCTGATGTCTTTTAACAAGTGATAAAGATAAATATCATGCACTACAGATTTCTGGTTTTCATTCTGGTAATTAGTATAACCTATTTCATATTTCATCGAAAAGTTTGTTTTTTAGGTTAGCAAATGATTCCTTTCTAGTCAGAAACAACTATTGCAAATATCTACATTTTCGTTAATAAACAGTGGTTCTTGAAATACATAATTTACTTGTAATAAGTCAAAAAATCCATAGTGAAGATACTTAGTTCAACATCATTTGACATCAAACATTTCACACATTTACAGTTTTACTTTCCAAAGGGGACAATTAAATTATATCTTTGTTTTGGTAGAGGGCATTGTGATCTTTTTTCTCTAAACTTTCAGATGTCAAGGAATAATACTTGGATTTTACATAGACATGTTTTATTTCTTCAGAACACAAGCCCTGATTTCAGATGTAGTCGGAAAAGAGATACACATAAATCTCTATGACCAGAAGAGATAAGTAGATCATAAAACGTCCACACACATCATAACCCTGCAATCTAACACAGAGATAAGGACAGTTACAGATTATTATGGCATGGGTAGCTTGATAATCTATGTTGAATCTGTGATAAATTTCAAACTATAACAAATACAATGGCTCATTTTTTTTAAAAAAAAGAAACAAGCCACAAAAGCATAAATTTACCCTGAGATTTGTGTCACAAAGAAACTGAATAGTCCAACTGAAAAGTCAAACATTATGTGACATGCTTTAGATTGCTCTTATGAAAGGCACTACAGAAATGTCACCCTATTATAACCTACTGTATTTAAGAATTAACTGCAGGAGAACAGCCATGGGAAATGAATATATCCTGATGTGATCAACCCCATCCATTACCTACCCGCAGTTAATACAAGGATCACTTTAGCGAAAAGTCTGTAAGAGAAAGAAATAAACACATTGTTAACAGGAGTGCGTTTAATATCAAGATTTCTTTTTATTAATTCTAACAGACCCTCATCCTATAGTACTTGCTCTTTAATAATAGGAGCCTTTCATTTAAATGATGCAATCAGTATGCTACAAGCGGATTCTTTCTTTAGTGGGAGGAGTTAGCAGTTCCAACATTCAATTGACCTGTTTCCAAATAATCTACAGGAAAAAAATGAAGATTAAGTCTTCTAACAAGAGCAGTTTTCACAGCCTCTCCTACAAAGAGAAGGATTCCGTAAAAAGATGAGAGGGCAAGCCGCATTGTGCTGGCCCACTTAAATCTTATTTCCAATTCACTAAATGTGTTATTTGACTTGGCAAGTGAGCTAGTATGTGTATTAGATCAGCAGGGAGCCTAATCAAGGAGATGCCAAGTTTACTGCAGCCCCTCTGAGCTGCATTAGCCTCAACTAGTGACCTTAAGCAAAGTGGGTGGTTGAACCCAAAAAAGAATAGCATTAACTTTTGCTTGAAGTTCAGCCTGATTTGAAGTCTCCTTTTGTGCCTTTTTCCAAAAAAAAAAAAAGAAAAAAAAGAAAGAAAGAAAGAAAAAGAAAAAGAAAAAAATGCAAAAAGCATTTAACAGAATTGAATCTAACAGAATTGAATCTATTCTGCTCAGCACCATCTTCACACGCAAGGCCTCATAGAAGCTTGCCTCCATTAATGCTGACACATGCAAAAGAAATGAAAAGCATTAACTCAGCCGAAGCACTTGATTTTGCAGCTGCAGAACAATTCACTTTGTAACTCAGTAACTCAGATGGGTTTTTTCCAACCAGATAAACTGCTAATTCGCTAAGTGATACAAAAAGTATTTTCAAATATTAAATAACCTGCAAATAAAGCAAAAAAGAACGCTAAATTACAAGAATGCAGGTACACTCCAGAGTTTAGTTGAATGTTTCTAATAATGTATTAATACAAACATTTTCAAAGACCTCTTTTACTTTACACCCAGCCTTGAGTATCCATTCCTAGTTGCCTATAATTGTACTTATAGGTGAACTCTTCAGCTGCATTTTGTCACAAGTAAAATGAAAATCTGTGTAGTTTAAAAAGTTGTTAAATGATAAATTCAAGCAAAACATCCTTGAAATGTATTTGCTCTGTTTGTTTTTCCTATTATATACTTGGTATCATTTAGGTAAATTCAAAGACTTCTAATAATGCCAGCTTTTTTGAATTGTTTAGAAACACTTGAGACTCTGTCTTTAATCCCAGGGTGTTGGACTGATAAATATTCAGCAAAAATTTGTCAGATGTGAGCATTGCACCACGGTTAGCAAAGCTCAAAAGGAAAATATTTTATCAGAACTCCTGGAAAGCCTTTGGTTGTAAAACTTTTCTCTTCCATAAGACACTGTCTAGTGAATTTCCTTTCTTCATGTTAGTTTTTCACTCTTTGTTCCTCTTTCCTTCTCAAATCTGAAATGAAGCCAAACAAAGCATCAGTACCTTTTGTAAAGTGCAGAAGTTGCAATCAAGAGCAACAAAGAAAATCACCTTTCCTATAGAATTGTTTCCTTAGTGTTCAAGGAATGGGATGAGTCTACAAAACTCTGACCTCTCCATCTAGCAAGATGTGCTAAGACACATGAATATTCTACTGAGGTGATTTTCAAAAGATCATAAAACTACCACTTCAATTTATTCTTCCAAGTAGCATATTGCTTTTGCAGCATGGATATTTAGAAAAAGTGGTTAAAATAATCTGAATAGTATTTTTTGTAAAAAGATACTTAACTAATTGGTTCTGACATTGCCTTTTTAACTCTGGGATTTCAAAACATTTTCCAAACTTTAATTGCTATGGGACCCTGATGAGGCTGACATTATCATACCTATTTTCCAGGACGATAAGCAGGTAGTACAGGGCCCATTGCTTGCTTTGCCCCATACCCTGCAGAGCTTGCCCAAGCTCAGAGCGCCCTTAAAAACCATCCAATCAGCTCTGTGGGAGCACAGAGGAAAATGAGAAATGTGCTCTTGGAGATTTAAGGGATTTTGTAAGGTCGTGAGCAAGTGAGGTGCATCTAAAAGTCAAAGCTGGAAATCTAAGATTCCTTCGTCAGGGGTTAGATATATTTCCTCATTAAGATAATTCATGTAGACTATCAGACTCGCAGGAATCTAATGTTAAGAAATAGAATCTGTTGCCACACGTTTTTAAATAACTTATTTAATAACAAAAATGTACCACTTTTATTTGAATAAAAATAAATAACTGGATTTTCATAGGCAGCATGAGTAGGAGACCAGCAAGGGCCAGCAGTGAATTTCTACACTGACTTTTAAAAACTGTGAAAGAGATGCTAACAACCTAATTTGTAGTACAGACTACATTCAGCTCCCATATCAGGTGGTGTAATAAAGAAGACCCACACACAGAAGGTGAAATGAGGGGTTAAAAGTCACACCAAACATGCTGCAAAGACCTGTGAGCATCCCAACCTTTTTTCTTTAATTGGGAGGAGAAGAGCTTTTGCTACAGAGTAAGTTCCACAATGTAGGCCGGTAGCCCAACTGGGAAATACCCTTGATTTGAGCAGTTTGCTGAAGTTCTATTCTGAACTCTTTATATAGAACCTCTTTCAATACTGGGACACATATTTTAAGGTAAAAGGGTACTTTACTAATTTTTTTAATGAAGCTTTGACTGCAAGCTATACTAGGAGTTGGTAATCATCAGCTGGTGTCTTTCGCTCCTGCTCTGCAGGAATGAGGGCACCTGCACAGCTGGTTATCAGCAGAGCTCTTATTACTAACACCAATTATTGATTTTTAAAAGGCCTACACTATTAGTATCCTGGTACATCTCTTCATGTACAGTATGTGTTTTAAAAATTCCTTTTTAAAAAGTATAAAATATGAGTCTAGACCTTCTATCATCACAGTGCTTGCTCTTTACATTTTATTTTAAACCTTCACAGGAAAGCAAACCAGGAATCCTTTTTTTAAAAAACTTCTAGGCTAATTTAGAAGCAGAGAGGATTTGCCCATCTTATCTCTCTTCTGGCAGGTATCATGTTAGGAAAAGGCAAATGCTGGGTAGTGAGGGAAGAATAAAAGAATGCAAATAAAAGGACTGGGAATCTTCTACTCTCTTTCCCCTGCCTTTATTTCATGCTATCCCAATCTATGCTAAAGACAATCCTAAAAACCTACCTGGCCTCATTGCCATGAGGATGCTACTTTTGCATAGACCTGCACCCAAAATTGGACTTTCCTTTTCTCGTTGCAAGTTCCAATAATGGTTAATTCTAGAAAGCCTTTCAAAGAAAACAATTCAGATGTTAGTAGCTCCAGTACTTTGTAGATTTTTCAGATAATAAGAAGTCAGTGGAAGAGAATATTTGTCCTCAGCAATACTTTAGAGGGTATTAGTTTATATAGTGGGTGGTTTAAAACAACAGAAATTAACTGTGTCAAGATTTGAAGGGTAGCAATCTCAGATTCAGGTGTCGGGAGAGTTGGCTTCTTCAAGGGATAGGAGGGAGAATCTGTTCCATGTCTTTCTCCTAGCTTCTGTTAGTTTTTTGTCAATTGTTGGCATTCCCAGCCTTACAAATGCATCACTAGCCATCTGTCTTTGCATGCACATGGCATTCTCTCTGTGCTTGTGTCTTTCTGCATTTTAAAGAACATGGGCATACTGGGTTAAGGCCCACTGTAATGACTCCAAAGGCTTTTTGTCTTAGTTTGATCATGCACGAAGACCCTATTTCCAAATATGTCCCTTTCACATGTACTAAGGATTAAGAGTGACATCTTTGGGGGACTCCAATTTAAAGCCTAACAGTAACTTTTGTCAAATGTCTTTGTATACACAAGTTATCAGTAGCAAGTCATTATCCATGCATTTGCAGAGAAAAATTAAACCTTGAATTAATTAATGTCAATATTGGCAGTATAGAGTGAGGTATTGGTAAATAAAACAATATTTGATTTTCACTAAGGATGCTATAAATTTACAAGCCATAAGTTCAAGTTCATTTACTCCTTTGGCTAACATGTGCTAAATAAATTCCTACATTATAACCCACGATTTCATAAATCTCTTTCAGTGGCACAAATTCAATATAAGACTCTAGGCACATTTTCTTGAGCAACTACTAAATGCCAGGAACATTGCTAATCCTGGGCATTTGAACCTTATAGGTAAATAGGAAGTGCTTTTTATTTCAGTCTAGCTGGGGACTGAAGTAAAAGTGATCACTGAAATTCAGAGGGCACAATAAAAAAAACCATAGACACGAGAAGGAACAGGCAGCGTTCTGCTCTGCCAACTGGCCTTATGGTTGTGTGTGTGGGGGATCTGGAAGGGAAGCGATGTTTCATCTTTATAAAAGAAGAGACCCCAGTGTTTCATCCAACTGTAGCTCCACCTGAGGCTGGCATTCAAGTGGAGAGCCACAGTTTATACAGCTAAATATTTAAGATTATAAAGTAAAGCAATTGCTAACAAGAATGTATCCTTGTGCCCTACCCTGCCAGGTGTAACTTTTGAGCAAGAAAATATTAAAATCAGTCCATGTTTTTTTTTTATTATTCCAGGAGTCAGGAAATTATGAAAATGATGAAATTTTATTTTTGCTTATGTTTAATCTTCTATTGATGGGCTAATGATACCCAAACGAGCAATAAAAGAGACACACATGATTCACAAATGTTATGTTTATATTTTATAAAATCCATTTCTCTCACCTGTATTTCAGTAAAATCAATTAATTGTACTGCCATCATTAAGATTTGCACAGTGATTATGAACATTTTCACTATTTACCTGACGATTTAACTTTGTAGTCCATCTCAGGTCTCATCTAAATTAAATCTAGTTGCTTAAATAACATTTAATCTGCATTATCGTGTTTTCCAGAATGTTAAATCAAATTTGATACATGACTTTTTTGAAGCAATAAAGGTAATCGCCTAGGTGACTGAGCAGTGGAATGCAAAATTCACATTTATATATAAAAATAATATTTTAGTCCTCTCTCTCTTACTTGACTTCAAAATGGTGATTTAATTGAAATTTCTTCAAAATTCTAAAAGACAAGAGAAACACCTCAAAGCAAGTCTCTCTGTGTGTTTGTGTGTGTGTGTGTTACAGTATTTTACTTGATTTTGAAACATCACCCATCCTAATAGTTGTAAACCTTACAATATCAACATTCTAAAATATTTGGATATGGAGCATTGGATAATATTTGGATACTTTTTTCTTCACATTTCTTCTGCAGTTCTTGGCATAGTTACAGACACAGATAAAAGAGTCAATAAAGTCTCCTTGATTTACAGTTTTTCCTCTCAGTAGTTTTTCATGAAAATGTAGCCAAGCTTGGTGGTCTGATCCTTTGAAATCTCAAAAGGATATTAATTATAGGTAAACATCAACGTGAAATCATAAAAACAAAACTGATTGTTATTTCCACCTGCCAAGACTCGATATGAAGGCCACCCACAAAGACAATTCCTCAGTCAAGTCATCTGACACAGTATTACAATATCAACCAGTGGGTTAACTGTAGATAAAACAGCTTGGAGCCTTTAATAGGTAGTTAGTCTTTAGTATGAGGATTGGATGATCTTATTATCATTATGCTGGTATTAGATATTTGTGGATTACAAGACACCAGAAATTATAGGATCTGCATATTCGACTTAGGTTGACAACTTACTTGAGCATATTAAACAAATGAGAATTAATAATTTTATTATGTAAGCAAAGTACCTTGCATGATTCCTAGATTCCTGAAGTTTCCCTGTAGTTTAACATACTGCTAAAATTTTATTGTCATTCCAACCAGAAACTTAGCACTAAGCAGTGTAGAACCCAAGGGCCTGAGAACAATTTAGAGGATTCTAGCTTCTGTAAGAGGGCTTGTGTCTTAAACACATACAAGATTATTACCACAAACATTGTATTGTTTAAATGATGAGCACACTGACCAATGAACTTGACAGTCCCTTTTCCAATTTATAAATGGCATAATAAGCATTGTTAAGGATAGTCAAAAAGAAACTATTAAAACTTAATATATTTTACGTCTTCTGATCTGATGCTTTTCCTACGGCACAATATATCACATTATTGCTTCCTAAATAAGAATAATGTCTTTCTCCAACTTTGACCTCTAATGCAAGTATTTTCATGTCCCACATACCTTTTGATTTACAAAATGGTCTATAAAGTGGAATGCTTTATATTCAAATCGAACCAATACCACTATATAACTATGAGTGGTTTACCAAAATGATTGAAACCTGTATCTTGGAATGAGAAAAGTTTTCTTTTCAAATATTGAAAGATTCTTTTCATTTCTTCTGTTAGCATCTTATTGTATTATTCCTTTACAAAATTTCATCATTTAAGTGTACCTGACTTCTAATATTCTGAATTTATGAGTTATTCATCACACTATTGAGATACATTATTTTAAAAATTTTAAACACTCTAGTCAGGCATGGTGTCACAGGCCTGTAATCCCAGCACTCAGAAGGCTGAGGCAGGAGGATTGTAATGTTTTTGAGGCCAGCCCAAGCTGCATAGCAAGACCTAGGCTCCAAAAATAAATAAATAAATAAATAAATAAATAAATAAATAAATAAATAAATAAAATGGCTGTCCCTTAAATAAAACTAGAGGTTGTGGAGAGATAAAATAATGAGACAACATTTAATTTTAATTTTTATTTTTATTGGTATAATCACATATTCACATGGAGTTTAAAGAAATACAGAGATTCTGGGGACACTTTACCTGGATTCTTATCATTGTGCTTTCCTTTCTTTACTTTTTCTTTTCTTTGTGTGTGTGTGTGTGTGTGTGTGTGTGTGTGTGTGTGTATAGTATCAGGGATTGTAACAAAGTTTCATCTTATAGAGTGTACCCTCTATCCCTTTGTAGTCTCCAACAATGACAAATCATAGTATAAAGTTAAAACAAAAAAATTGATGTTGATACAATCTTCCAGTTTTTTCCAGCTTTCCATAATTTTATTTGTATTTACTTATATGTATGTGTTCCATATACTTTTATTAATATTTAATTTTAACCTGTATATTTTAGATGCTTATGCATAAATTTGATATATTTCATCCTGAGAAATATAAAAATACTACTGAAATAGATTTCTTTTGAATTCTAATCAATAAATACATCATGTTTTACAGCTAGTTAAATATAACAACCAATTAGTTTGTAAAGATTGACCATTGGTTCCCAGAATGACGATAGTTTAAAAATCAGTACTGATAGTATTTTCTTATGAATTCACAGAGTAGTTTTTAATCAGAGGTTCTGAAAGAGGTTAAAAAATATGAATCCATTCTCAGTATTTGGGGCATCGGCTCATTAAGAGCAATAGAGCTGACTTCCAGTTGGAAAAAGGCACTGCCTCAAATGTGTAATGATTTCACTTTCAGCTTTCTTTTATCTCAGCTGCTTCTACTCCAACAAGTACAAGTGCTTCAGATATAATAAGAAGACTAATGAGCATTCCAGATGATTACAAAAATATTATAATACTTCCCAAGGCATAATGACATTTTTTCCAAATTAAGAAAAAAAGCCAAGTTTCCCCTGCTAGAGTTTTTACTGCCTGAATATGACCTCAGTTGAAAGCAGAAACTCAACTTTTGAACAAATCTGTGAATACAGTGTTTTCTGAGTAGGGTTTCTCTACTTATAAGGGAAGTTTTATTAACTTTAGCAAAAGCTATGTATGTGCTACCAGATTACATCCCTAAAATAAAATGTGCCAAAATGGGTCATTTGAAATCACCGCCTCATTGCAGCTGCGACTTGGCATTTTGCTGATCATCTCACCGTGCACTCTTGGGTACTTTCTCTATAAAGTGGTTGCAAGTCCAGCCTTCCGATGATATAGTTGGATGCACTATATAAAAGGACCATTTTCTATTAAGTACCTTGCTTACTTCAGAACCAGAGTGAGTGCAGAGTCTCTTTCATCAGTCACAGTTTTGAGACAGCACAGGGTGCAGTGTATCAGTCTGTTCAAAACTGACTTTGTACAGTGCTCATAGAAGTGGTGACAGAAATCAGGAAAGAACTGCTAGCCAATGCCATGCAACACCGTTCACAAAACAGACAAAACCACAGAGTGCATGATCTGACCTGCAAACTGAGACATCTGCAACCCACTACACCAAATTGCGTAAGAAACAGCATCTCCAGGGTCCCCTCGTGGAGTTCAGAGCTATTTGGAACTCTTTCACTCTGAGCTTGAAGATTGATTATTTTACAAGGTATATCAGCCTGCAGGGAATAGCAATTTCCTCTCCTCTCCGTAGCAACTTGAGTGTAACTTTTTAAACTGTTTATCTTTGATCAAAAATGTATTACTTAGCACAGTAAGTAAATAACCTAACAATTTGTCAGAGCAATTACTGCTTCCTGTGGTTATTTTTAGCGGTTGTGTTTTCACATTTGCCGGCAATTGATAATGAGAGCTGATGACCATGCCACTTAGGTTTTATTTTTTTAATGATTTCAGAAAATCATTTTGAAATATGATCTGGTCTTAAATGTAACAGATAAACTACTATGCTGCCAGGAATTCTACCTAACTTCCTCATTCAATGGTCATGGGAACTCAAGTAACAACCACAACCCACACACAAAAGGCAGGAAACAATACTGAACACAAACATCGCATGTGTGTGGTCATGTGGTCACCAAGAAAGACCACTCTCATCTCACTGAAGCACGGGGAACATGAGGCAAAATACAGACACATTAGGATTAAGGGCACTCAATGAATTGTAGATTATGTTGCTTCTCGAACCATTTGATAGCTACTTATTAAGTAATGAATTTTATTTAACATATAAAAAGGAAGGCAGAGTAAATAAAATACTATACAGTTTTGCTTCTGGTTGTTCATGCAAAATTCTTTCCAAATTTACATATAGTCTCAATATTTTTATCATTCTTGAGTACAGTTTTGTTGTCTGTCCCATTTTTATTTAAAATATTATAATTTATCTAATACAACTATCAGCATTCTTCTTTGGTTACTATTTTGAGGTTCTTTTTAACATTAACATTAAAGAAGTCACATCTTTGTACATAGTGCCTCTTTTTCGTTTCTATTGATAAGTGTTACTCTAGAGGTTACATTCTTTGTTTAGCCATTCTTTCTTATTTTAATTGTCCTTTTGGAAGTAGACTGTATGTTATATTTCCAACTGATCTCAAGAGTTAGAAGATTTTAATGCCCTTCCTTTCCTCTATATTAAACACGCCAACATCGCACACTGAATGAATCTTTACTTGTCCTCTATGACTTATGAAATATATTATGGATAATTTTAATTTAGACACAGAGATCTTATTTACTTCAACATTGTTAATTATATATTACATTATTTCCTCCCTGTGTTTTGATCACTTATTTTTAAAGACAATAAAATAATACCACAGTTGAGGAAAAAGTAATATTTTCCTTGGCTCTCTTATGATATCCATTTTAATCAATAATGTGATAGTTTTTAAAATAAAATAACGTATTTAGTCCTGTTGTTACATTGTATTTTGAGACAAGGTCTCACCACACTGCCACATTGCCCAGGCTGGACTCAAACTTCCAAACCGCCTGCCTCAGCCTCCTAGAGTGCTGGGATTACAGGTGTCCACCACGATCCCCAGCTAAAATTTAAAAAGCACTTCATGATGTTGCATATAGAGTTATCTCCATGCCTTCTGCTTGTGTCTTTGTCAGAAATAGTGTGCCAGAAATTCTATGGACGAGACTCAGAATACTCCAGAGCATCCTTGACATGTTGTTAACTGATGAGAAAGTTTATGAATGGGACCAGACCTCTTCTTTTTATTCCCAATTCCATTGCTACATGTTCAAAATTATAAAGGCAAATGGAGTTTTGCAATCATGTATACATTTCTGATAATTTCACTTATCTTGAAGAGCGAGACTTTATACAATATTCAATGTCTTCCGATGGAAAATGGGTGGAAATGTAATACCACATTCATTTTCTTCCATGAATGCTTGAAGTCGTCATGAGTCATGTCTTCCTGGTTACTCCACACAGTCTCTCTGCAAGCACAGAACACTTGGGTAAAGGATGCAACAAAATCAAAGATCAGTTGATTTGTCTTATAAGTTATGAAACATGGCTTTTAAAAGCCAAATGAAACATACATTTGGAGCAGTGTAAAAACTAATACTCATTCTTTTCAAAAATTTATCTTGTTTGATCCACACGTATATTGTTCTTTGAGGTACAATAGTTAAATTACAGAATTTCATTTTTTAAAGAATGATATAAACCATAATGGATGACAAAAGAAAATGAAAACATCTCCATGTATTAGATTCAGACTGGTAAAAAAAAGATAAGAAAAGGCAAAAAATATAGTCTTTCATCACTTCCGAATATAAAGCAAAGTTCACAGAAATTAAAGGAGTCTATGTAGACAAAAACAATCTAGCCATCCTTTGTATGTTTCCTAATGCTTAGGAAGTCAATAGAACATATTGATGAAAAACAATTACACAATAAAATTGTAATATAAATATTAAGAAAATAGCGTTGCATAATAAAATACAACTTCATCAGAGTCCAACTTTCTCAGTTTATTATATTCTTTATGATTTCAAAATTAAAATAGAATACTTAATATTGTCAGTGATATAAAAGAAAAACGTAGGTAAGAGAAATTGCATTAAAAAGTCTATAAATTGATATAAACCATACCTGAAACATGATGATCCCTAGGATGGGTTTTAGGATAGATGCCTTGTAAAAATCTCTGCTATTCAAGAAATATATTGAGCTCTCCACTGTTTTTCTTTCAGAGGGTTTGTTATGAACATATGTATATATAATGGGCTGCAGTAAAATTGTAGTCAGTAAATACTGTTCTGATATCAAAGGCAAGGGCCATTCAAGAGACATAAATATTAAATTAGCTTTGTGTCAACAGCAACATAGAAGACATTGTGAAAATGTACATTTTTCTTGATCACGTAAGACTGTACTCCAAAAATCAGATTTGCCCCCAAAATAAAACTTTTGGTCCCTTTTTTCAGCAATGCACTGCCTATTTCTCCACTAATAGTTGGTCAATAATGGACACAAGAGGGCCTATGAGATTTTAAAGTTGTCTTTTCTTCTATTATTCAGTTCTTTGCTGTGTGGCTCAATTTTATTTTGAGAAATATCTGAAACAAAATATGCAAAAATCTCTAATAGTACTTGATCTGGACTTGATTTTCCAATAACAACTAGTCTGATTCCCTTCTTTAAATATATCCAGATTTCTCAGCATGTTTGAATCAGTTTATTACTTCTACGGAGCCCTCTCAGTCAAAATTCCATAATCACACAAAAACTAATTTCTTGAACATTTTTGTCTTTATGGGATTCTTCATCTTTCTTAAATCTAGCTCTTTTATGATTATTTCTACCATAGAATAAATACTTCTCTATGTCAAATACTTTATGTACATGGATTATCACTATCCCTCTTTTCCATATGATTAAAAAGAAGTTCAAAAATTTTATTCAGAATCCTCAGAGAAGCCTTCCAGAAAGTTTTAGAGTCAGAATCCAAAACTAGTCTGTCAGATTCCAAGACAGATGAACTGCTGAATATGATACACTGACCCCTTTGGCTCTTTGCCTTAATTCAAATTTAAGTCATATAAAAAGTTAGCTACACCAAATAAAAATTAAAATGTCTTGATTTTTGACTTCCATTTTTTGTGTAATTCATTTAAAACTTTTTCTTGAAATTCACATATAGGTTATTTTGCACTGATAGTTTTCTATTACATGGGAATTAAAAAGGATGTCTGAATCATTCCAAAATGATAAATATCCCTATATCTTAAAACCAAGCAAAATGGATGTCAATAACTTAAATATGAACTTTATTTTATTTTAAAATATTATTTTAATGTAGAAAATGTGTAAAGATATTATGTAAAGTATGTATTAAAAGACAGTACTCTTAAAGTGTACATTGTAGTTGATTCTGAAAGTGACTGGATGAGTGAAATAATTTTAGGACAAAGTGATGATTAATCTTAGAACTTTTAAGAATGGCAGCAATGGAAAAGAGAATGATTCGCAGTTTGCTGTCCCATTTCAGAGACAGCTACACCTTATGATCACAGTAGAGGCCAGACTGGGATTTGTGTGGCAGCTGCTTACTTTTCCCTTTCCTGATGCTAAAGTGTAATGGCTGACATCAGTGAAAAATAGACAGAAAGAAAATTAAAAGAAAAAAGAGAAAAGAGAATAAAAATCCCCACATTACGATGTTGATAAAAATGTGGGTGGAATTTTATTTGACTGGACATTATACATAAAAACACTTTAGTAAAACAAATCTATTTGCCAATCAGTTGCCATTATTAAAAATAAATTTTGAAAAAGTTGCCCAATGGAGGGAAGATAATTTGAAGAAAATTTGAAATTACTAGCTAGAATGTTAGCTCTTCAGTAACAGGGATCTTTGTCGAGTTTTTTCACGGATGTGTCTTAAGTATCTGGACTAAACCAAGATCACACCTGGTGCTCAATAAATAATTTCCATTTGAGTTTTATTGTCATATCATCTTAAACATGTACTTTGGATTCAATGAAGAAAATCAGGAGAAACCTAGGTTTTAGCCTTATTTTCTTTAATATGTAACCATTCATATATGGAATTCTAATTCTAACTTGTATAGACTTAATTTTACAGGGATTAAAGAAGTCTGATCATGTACAATCTCATGTGGCTGAGAGAAAGAAATCTGGGATCAGGATCCCTCTGTCAGGATGCTGGACCACCACACACAAACTCTGGGATATTAGGAATGAGAATTTGGGTCTCGGATTCTTGATCTAGGTGTTACTGAGATATCTGTCTCCTAGAGTTGTTGTAGAGCTGCATATTCAAGAGGACTTTAGGTTTTAAAGTCTACATTCCAATTAGTATATAAATTAGATATATATTCATTGATTTCCAAATTGTAGAACCTGTGTATAAAGAATCTCATAGATAGGGTGGAAAGCATTTTAAAGACTTAGCCATCTTAAAAAACACTCTCAGTACCTTCTTTGTTGTGATTGAAATCACATATTCGTTCCTCTTCTGTGCTACATACCTGATAAAAGCACACATCAAACTATGATCAATTTAAACAGCTCACTTTGCATGCATTTAAAAGAACATCTAGATAGACAAGAAGCAGAATTTAAAGAGAATAGTGACATAAATTTTACTGAGTATTTGCTGTGTCTCAAGTAATATCCTAAGCGATCAAGTGACCAGTAAGTTTCAATGAGGATCCAGAGGGTCATATGAAGGTTATTTCAGAGGAGGAGGAAAATCCTCAGATGGGCAGAGTCCAAGTAGAAAGTCAGAGATGGATGTCAAAGTGGTTATGCTGCACGAGAAACTGGGCTGTTTTGCAGTGAGGATCTCAGGGCGAGATCTCAGAAGAACTCAGACATCTGCACACACAGTGCTAAGCAACTGGGTTTCCTCTCTGCACAATATAGGTGCCGTGAATAGTGTGTACCTCAAAAAGCTTTTGTGAGACTTGAGTGCAATGTAGGCTGATTCAATTAGTTTACTGGAGGATGGGACTTCAATACTAGTTAGCCCCTAGGGTTGACTTCTTGGGTATGTGTCAAAAGCAGTGCAGAGGCCCCTGTTGTCAGAAGAGCCCAGTGCTCAGGGTCTATCTTGAAATTCTTATGGTTTTACCTTTTATATTGTTTTTGTAAAAAAATTCCAAAGGACAATGAACCAAGCAGTGGAAACTCGGTGCCTCTGCTGCTCTCTCCCTTCCAGTAATGGATTCTTAGACACCCAACCAGCATTGGAAAGTGGTCTTCACCCCTGCAGGGGACTTGAGTACCCAGGTGAGGAGAGCGTCAGCCATGAGCACTCCAGTTTTTAGGATGCCTGGCCTTCCTGGTCTGGGTGCTGCCTCCCACATATTGTGGAAGCTGCAATCTTGTAAGAGTTCATTGGTTGTCTGCCACAGACCAGGGCAGCAGGTCCACGGGAAGGGAAGATTAACAGTCAGTCATTCCAGCAGGCAGTTGTCCCAGGAGCCAGTTGTCCCAGGAACCAGTGTGCTAAGCAGGATGGATTCCTGGGAGTCTGTGAGTGTTTTCACCTGCCCCTGCTATCCCATCTCACAGGGAAACATCATAAAATATCAAAGAAGAAACAGTAGGAAAGGACTAAAGAGAAGCTGTGGAGGAAAGAAGTTTTATATTTAAGTGCCTTGAGTACATTTTTCTGCTCTTTGAACAAGATGCCCCGTGTCTTTAATTTTGACAAATACCTATGTGTTTCTGTAGCTAGCATCTGAGTCCAGCATAGGTATTTGTTTATTTAAGAATATTCCTGAGGGCTGAGGGTGTAGCTCACTGGTACATTGCTTGCCTAGCTTGCATGAGTTGCTGGTTTGAACCCCAGGGTTGCCAGAATAAATTCCTTGGGTGTATAGTACATGCTAAGAGCTACGAGAAAGGAAAACTAGAAAGAGCATGTGTTGATCTAGGCCTTGACAGTGACGCACTTTGCTTTTAGTTTTGCAAAGCAAGTTTAAGATACACTGGACCCTTGACTTCAGAACTCAAGTTGTTCCTGAGGGCTGGTTGTAACTCAAGTTGGTCAATTGCCTTCACAGTCTCGCTCCTGCATAATTTTTGGCCACACTTTCTTCCAGGCAGATCTCAGTGTCCTTAAAAAGAAATTTGCCTGGGATCCCTCAGTTAACCCCACACAGGAAAGAATGTTTTAATGTTCCTTCCAGAACTCTTTAAGAGTTAAATCTGTATCTGAGACCATCTGGACGCACCAGTGGCAGGCATTCAGGTTGTAACTCAAGACTTTGGTGATAAGTTAAAACTAAAATTCCAGTCATAACTCAAGTTTTTCATATGTCTGGTCGGTTGTAACTCAAGGGTCCATTGTATTTAAAAAATGCTGGTGACTTTGTAAATTACTGGACTGATGGCTCACCTCAGCCTCTCTCTTAAGGAGAGTTTGCCTAGAAATAGTTCTATTACTAGAAACACTTAAAGCAAGAATACCGTTCCTGAAAATTTAAGCTTGATTTATTCAGCCAATGTCATAAACACAGAAGCAGCTTTCTAGCTTTGTTGGCTTAAAACCACCTCCTTCCCTTATTTCTAACAAGGGATATAATTTTTAATACTTTCATTAGTGTCTCTCAAATCTGATATAAAAAGAATATCAAATGTAAACACAGAATTGAAATAAGACAGGTAGCCCTCATGGGACAGAAGATGGGCAATTTTCTGGTGCAAATCCATGACCTGTTCCCCACTCAGAGTGAGAAAAGAATCTTTCCTGCTATCTTCCCTTGCTAACAATATATGGAGTGTATCACCTCTTATCATTCCAAGGACCATATTCCCCAGAACAGCATTGAGACACAATGTCTTCAAGGATAAAAATAACAGCTGATCCATATCTTACACTAGGAGCAGATCCCCTAAAACATGAAGAAAAGTTTCCCAAAATGCCATACTCATGATCCAATGGTAGTTACCAACCCAGGGCCACCCCAATGGAGCCATAAAAGTTAGTCCCATTCTTCATGAATGGGCCACTCTGATCTCAGTGCTCGGCCCCCTTAGCTTTTTAAGCTAAAGTCCTTTCCCCATCTTCCTTTTATTTCTAAGTTCCATTAAAGCTTGGGCTTGTGCTTATTTGTCATTGCCTCAGTTTTAATTTCCATCATCACTGCTGCTACTTCCCTTTTATGTCCTGTATCAAAGTGACAAATAATCCTGAGATGAGCCTAGAAGTTCAAATGGAAAATCTTACTACTGGGACCACTGACCAAATAGTGAAATATTCAACCCAGTAAAAGTGTGACCTTGGGGTCTAGATCTGGTCCCTGGCCATTTCCTCTGACATTCTTCCCATGATTTGCTTCCTTGCTTCCAATAACTAAGAATTTTTACCCCACCACGCCTTTCTGCCATGATGTTTCTACCATGGAGCCAGCAATCCATGGACTGACTACTCTGAAGTGGTGAGGCACATGAAAAGTCTCCTCTTTTAAATGGAGGGTGTTGAGTATTGTGTCACAGAGATCAGGAAAACTAACACATGCCTCTTGCTAATAATGTGTATAATGTACCCTCTCCCTTTTGCCTACTCTCATCACCAGAATTACTTTACTATAATAACCAGGAGGCTCTATGATATCTCCTAGGACAGAAACAACCACTCATCCAAATCTTACACTGGAAAGAAATCCCCTAAATCACTGGGAAGAAGTCTCATAAAATAAAAAATCCCTACTCATGTACCACTGGAAAATCACGCACTGCTCACTCACCCCTGTGGTTCCATGTTTTTCCACAAACTGTCCACTCGGGTCGTCTCTGTTCTTTTGGGTCCCTTCTCATCTACTTCCCTTCTTAATCTAAAGCCTCTTTCCTATTTTCTTCTCAATAAAATCTTTGCTTGTAATTTCAGGCTGTTGATTCAGTTTTAATTTCCATTATCACGGAAACAAGTTTCCACATGTGTTCTCTATTAAAATTATGTTGCCTCATTAATGGCTAGGGGTCTAGGTTTCTTCTAAATTCAGGGCCATCTAGAAAATGTCTTGATTTCATATTTAACATAAAAGTTACCAATAATATGTTATTTTGTGTCAAGTATACAGAGTCCACAAAAAATGCATACATCGGAGAAAGAAAAATTTGTATGAATATTTTAATACTAAATTTATTGAGACATCATGAGCTTAATAAAAGTTGCATTTGACCTCTACGATTACAAGAGGTGCTCAAAGCGGTGCCATTAGCTCCCAGGGATGTATAAGTATGGTGAACTGCTGAAGTGTGTATACATTTCAGGGGGGAATTTTATATAAACATAATGATAGTTATTTAACACAATGAATTTGTCTATGAAAACTTGATTGAGGCAAATTTTACATTTTTATATTGAAAATTATTGCTATCTTCTTCATTAGTCAGGATTCTCTTGAACTATGAGTTAAGCCAGCCAGAATTGTGACACAGATTAAGAATAAATTAGAAAAAGCAAATCCATGTGGAACTACCCCTGTGGAGGAACCAAATTGCAGATGAAGGGCTTCAATTTATCTCACCAACAGAGTAAGTTTGCTGAATCCTCTCAGAAAAAGAATTCTCTGGACTAGTCAGGCGGAGATTCAGAGGAGATTTAGTTGGCAAAAACAAATACAGCCTCAGAGGGAATTCAGGCACCAAGAGAGGGAGACTCATGGTCAGTAGCTGGGTTAATTTTTGTCTTTGGAGTAGAAGTCTGCAGAATTTGTGAAGCTACAAAACACCAAGATTCAATTTACAAGTGGGAGGTGATGGTCCTTTCTATAGGTCCATTCACAAGTTGAGGGCCTATTTCACTGGTGAAAGGCAGGGCCTTTCTCAGATGGAAAGGTTGTTTTTAGTCAGACTGGCTGTTACAGTCCTGTAATCCGAGGGTGCAGAAAGATCCCTGCAAATTCAAGGCCAGCCTGAGCTACACAGTGAGGCCCTGGCTCAGGGACAGTGCCTCCAGAAAAGGAAAGAAAAGATCCTTTTTACAAGAGAAAAACAAGTAATTGATCAGTCTATTGTATTGTTTATAAGACTTGAGGATTTAGGAGAGTTTCTTTGAACAGAAAATGGCATTGTAAACTTGAGTAACTTTTATGACCTGAAGCTGCAATTTTTCTTAAAAGTACAATTTTAAAATTATGATTTTCTTCATCTCCTTTCTACCTATGTTTATTTCTTCTATCCTACCTCAGAACTAAATACCTAATAAAAAGAGTAAAAATATATCAGAAATAGTTTTTCTTATTTTTCATCATTATAAGACTACAGTGTTCTACTCATTGGTGGGGAAACTAGCCCATGGGTCAAATTCAGGTTGCCACCTATTTTTGTATGGCCTACAATCTAAGAATCATTTTTACATTTTTGAGAGGTTAATATAAGAATATTTTGTGACATGTAAAAGAAATCTAATCATATATATAGTTTTATGAGAACACCGGCAAGTTCATTTGTTCCTGGAAATTTCTTTGGCTGGATTTGCACTACAGCATCAGAGTTGAATAGCTGTGACAAGGGCTGTGGTCCACAATGTCTAAAATATTTACTTTCTGGTGTCTTTCGCAGGAGAAATTTGCCAATCCCTGTTCAAACTCATGCACTAACCTTCTTGAAAAGCAAAAATACTATAGAGAATTAATGTATGTACAGTAATCAGAGTCCAGGAGACCTAAGCACAGTAACTGTTTTTGTTCACTTTAGCACTTTAGTTTTACTTAAATGATAATGAACATTTTCAAAATAGTTACAGCACCAGTAGGAAAGCAGTAGGGAAAGTGAGAAAGATTTTTGCAGCTCACAAGAAAAATGGAATCATTTCTGATTGAAGGATTTTGTGCCAAGTTTTAATGTAGACCTGCTATCGTTCTAAGAATAAAAGCATATTGTAAGAGAAAACAAAATGGGCAAAAATCTGACTTTGCACCAGTTGCCTGAGTTCATGTCAATATCCCAATGGGTCCCTGGACATACAGATCTTCCATGAAAGCACAGATTAAGTAGCTGCATCATCACTAGAGATTTGTTTTTCTATTCTCCATCTTTCTTGACTTCACATAATTTAGCAGGTCATTTTCCCCACTTCTTTTCAGGACCAGTGCTACCATTTATTTACCACTTTATGGTATGTATGAAGCCAACACAGAAATGTAGAAGTATTTTTTCACACACATAGGAGCATATATCTGACAATTTCTGACTCCAACTTAGTAGGACAGGCTTCGAAAATAACATTCTTAATGTGTTAAGGATGTTTTCTTCTATTATATTGCACTGGTTTATTCACTATTATAGTGACTGTTGTGCACCATTAAAGTTTAAATATATGTTTATATTTTTATTTACTTTGGTCATTTTATGTACTTTAAAAAATGACTTTAAGGGCTGGGGATTTAGCTCACAGGTTCCGCCCCTGCCTCGCAAGTGCAAGGTCCCAAGTTCAATCCCCAGTACCAAAAAAAAAATGACTTTAAATTGAAGAAAGAGACAGAAAATCTTTTTTACTAAAATTCCATGCTGTGAGGGAAAGATGAGAGTTTGAATTCATACATTAAAATCTTTGAGTGAACCTTTTAATTTGTGCTTATTAAGTTTATTTTTCTTTAAATTTAATTACTCTTGGGGCCTAAACTAATATCTTTTTTTTGTAACATCGAGAATTAAGACTCCACTAGTGCTATGAAATTGTGCCATTGCATTTTCAATGGGGCTTACAGATTGACTGCAATGAGGAGAATGCCAATGTAAATTTAGAGAGCCGTATTTTAAAAATCATTCCATTTGAAAAACAAACGTATCTTTAAAATCTTTGATATGTTACCAGTTTATAAAGAAAGGGGGATTAAAAATCGGAGACCTTAAAAGGATATTTGCTATCCACTTACTGAAATATTTAAACTCTATGCCAAGTGCTTAGCTCATAGGAAAATGGTCCCCAGGTCAACATACCTCAAGCTGTTCAAACACCTACTAGGATAATTTTTCCCATCAGTATGTAAACAGGAAGTTAATTTTTTTAAAAAGAGAAAAATTAAGCAGCTGGTTTCCATGGTACATAGCAAATTTCTTATATACAAATGCTACATACAGACATTTGAGGCCTGTTGAATCCCAATCTCATTCATACATTGACATTGGATTTATTTTAGAAATATAAAAATTTACCAGATAGGCTAGCAGATTAAAATGTGAAAAACACATTAGTGTGTTCACAAAGACAGACTGGATAAATGTGTCATTCGTGTTCTCTCTTGTTATCATTAGAAAGACTGAGATTTCAACCATGAATGGTGGTTTAAGTTTGGCCAAAAATTTGTTGATGTATGTATGTTTTATATGTTTCACAAAATTAATTTTGATATGTACATGTTTCCCATAAAAAAATAAGTATTCTTACTTTCCTATTGATTACTGTCAATTTCTACTAGAAAACAAAACAGGTATTATTTACATTATTTCTGAGTTGGAAATACTTGTGAATTTACATAAATATACGCTTCTTAACCTAATTGGATTTATCCTAAAATGAAAAGGTAAAATAATACTATTTTAATAAGTGACCAGTCTTTCAAAGGTACAAAGCTACAATCTACCTGAGAATGGAGGATTATTCCTTCTCCTGACTCACTCATATTTTGTTACCTTTTACCAGACTTTACTTGTAGCCACTCTCCAGATACAGAATTCCTTCTTTGAAAGAACTAACTGCTCTGTGCTTACATTCCTGCTTCCAGTTTAAAAAGCAAAGAAGTTGGTCTTTAGTCTTCTGTGATAATATTTTTCTAAAGGAAGGAATTGGAAATTTAAATTATAGAATCGGCATATTGATTACATGTTTATTTTCTGTTTAGCTATTGATATGAAAAATATAGAGCCACACAAAGATGATTAGGAGGAAAATATGTGCTTAAGAAAAGAGTGTAAATAAGTGAAAGTTCTAAATTTGTAACTTGAAGTAGAGCATTGAATAACTTTCAAAATAAGTAACCATTCAACTGTAGCATCTTAAATTGATTTTGAACTAATGATCTAGGTATAAAGATCATGTAAGTTACTAATTGTAGACAATTAGTCACATAGTCCATTAAACATAAAGAGTGTCAATTTGTTTGATGTTTAGGACAAGAAACACTTTGATAAGGTAATAAATGAACCACTTTAAATCAATGAAATCAATTAAATGTATTGATTTCTCAATATATCAAATACTTTGCAGCTCTGTGTGTATGTGTGTGTTTGGCTCTGAGTATGCATGCATATAGTATATTCATATAAACATACATAATTCTATAATTCTTATTAGCTATAAATTTAAGACTTTTTGTAAAGGATATGAACTTAGTTTTCATCCTTAATTCTTCAATTCCAATAGCTATTTTAAAGGCTGCTTTACTTGGAAGCATAAGGTGGTATTCCTAAAAGGCTGACTTTCTATAAATACTAAATTTTAGGATGAACATGAGTAGAATTTGTTGATATTCAAAGATAGTACAATTAAGATGCATGGCTTTAGCATAAGGTATGAGAAGCTAGAAAACTTGATCAAAGACATTCGTCATAGTGAGAAGGCAGAGAGCTAGATGGGAGAACTTCTGAAAGTATATTTCATGTCTAACACAAAACAGCATATGGTTTTGAATGATATCTTGAATTTAAAATTTCAAAACACACCCCCCACATATATCTGTCATGAATTTGATAAAACAAGTCACAAAATTATATTAGAATTTTACATTTTCAGCAATTGATTTATTTGCTGAACTGCATTTTTCCCAAAGTCAGTTTATTCTAAATTACTTTTGTTTAAATTAAAAAGAAACTAAACAATTCACAAAATCATTCACAAACAGTTTTTAGAACTGATTCAACATAGATGTTGTTAAATTGAGGAAATATTTGGCTATATATGGCAAAACAACGAAATTAAGAGATAACACAGGGACATGCGTGGATATGTTTCACTATAGAAACATTTTACTATTAAAAGTTATTTAAAAATGTAAAACTTACATGCCCATCAACAGAGGAATGGATGAAGAAAATGTGGTATATATAAATAATGGAGTATTACTAATCTATAAAGGAGAATAAATTGAACTCATTCTTGGGAAAACGGATACACCCTGAAACCATAATGCTGGTGAGGTAAATAAGATAAATCAGATTAAATATCACATGGTTTCTCTTATATTAGAAATGGGAAGTATAAACAAAGGAACACAATAAATAATAGATGATAGGCTGAATGATAGATAATAGGAAATAGGAAGATAGACTTAATGGAGCTGGAGAAGGAATCTGGGAAAAGGAAGGGATGGCAGGGGAGAGGGAAAGCGGAAGTGGAAGGGGTGAGGAGGGTCCTCACCTCAGTGGCACCTCAGGTCACAAATTTAATTCCTCCAGGATTCTGGGGGACATGGCCAGCTTTACCTTTGTGCCAGGAAGGTGGTCTTGTCCTGTCTGTAACCTGATGCAGTCTTGAATGGAAGCGAAGTTTTGCCCAATGCTTCTGTTTGTGAACCAAATTATTTGTAAACACAAGAGTTTGTGAACTGAGTGAATTCCACACTATGAATTTTTTTTTGCTTAAATTCTTTTATTGGTACATTTTAAGTGTACAATATGCTTACATTTATCATTGAGTGCTTGTACCTGTACATGATGCATCTTGGTTCTTATTTTTTCCCCATTCCCTGTGTGCCCTTCACCCCCTCCACCCTTCCTTATTTACATAGACTTTGTTTCCATTTTTTTCCACACTATGAATGTTTTTATTAAACATATATTAATAAAATATAAATATGTTTTTAAAATATTTTGAATAATGTGAGAAAAATTCATCTCCATGAGCTGTGAAGAGTATGCTTTATACAATTATTTGTGTTTCAAAGTCTAGCTGAAGACTTTTAATGTAAAATATTCAATAAGGGAAAAATAATCCAAACAAAGTCTGAAAAATATTGAAGAAATTGATTCATAGATTTAGTTTTTGTGAAAGGACCAGTTGAGGTGAAAACTGCAAGCCAGGAGCATAGGTGATGGAGACAGTAAAAAAGCATCAACTTTCCACTTATCTCCTCTGAATTATACTTGATTTGCTACTCTGCATACATAGTTTATAATTCATAAGAGGAAAGGCACATGCTGTCAATGATGCTAATAGGTCAAAGTTCATAGCCTGTTGAGGAAAACAGAGAAATACATGAAAAGGGGAAGCCCACTACACTCTTTTCTGGCTCAGGATGTTCCAGGACTCTTGATTTGATCCAATAGAAACACGGTGCTGACCAGAGGGGCTGTGTGCGGCTGTGTGCCAAACACACACCATAGACCAGTGGCATAAAGACCAAAACTTTATTTCTTGTAGTTGAAGAGCTTTGTGACTAAAGGTCAAGGAGGCAGATAATTGTTGGCAAGGGACCTCTGGCTTGCTGTAAGCCCAAGTGGCCTCTCCTAGGAACGTATGTGCTTGCAGAGGGAGAGGAGGAGGAGGTAGGAGGAAGCAGGACTAGGAAGGGTGGGTAGGACAAGAGGAGCAGGAAGGAAAGGCCTTGAAGGACTCCACACTGAAGACCTCATTTAACCTTCATTACTAAAAGTCCTATATCCAAATAGAATAACACTGGCCATTAGCACTTACATACAAATTTTGGGAGAACACAAGTTAGTCCTAGTAGACATGGACAGAGATTGTCTTCACAAATATCCTAAGCACCCAGGATCCTCTTAGCTATCTTTGTCCTAAGGATGTTCATACAGGCATCTGTCCTCATGAGTCGGGAAGATCCACAGCAGTTATTAGCACTTCTGATGCTCAGTGCCAGAATGCTGGAAAAACTGGTGAGTATTTGGTGTGATTAGCATGAAGTGCTTCTCAGGTATAAATCAGTGGTGCAAATATTTGACGTTTCTCACCCAGAAGGCAAGATTTGGATTATAGAAAAGTAAAACGTGTTGATTCAGGAATTCAAATATTAAGAACAACAAAAATCTAAAACAACAAAAACAAACCTGCAAGCATATCTAGGAATCATTAAACAATAAAAGGTATGAGGTGGAAGTAGTCTGAGCATGCTCACATCCTAAGCATACTATACAGGCTTTATCCTCAAAATTGCAAAATTATATGTATGTTTCTTTCAATTTGCTAGCCCTTTTCTCTTTTGCCATTCATTGTACTCTGTTAAGAAAAGCCATTTCTTTTGTTCCACTTGAGCTTTTGCATTTTTTAATTTGAAAATTTCCAATCTGACCTTTTTAATTATTTTTCATTTCTCAGCCAAACTTAGGTTCCCTATCTGTTCACCTAATACCATATTTTTCTTTAAATTTTTATTATTATATTTTATATATTATACCATTGTATAAGATTATATTATGTACATCAACTATTTTAAACTAATTTTGAAATTTAGCGTTTGAAATATCTTAGGATCAGTTTCTATTAAATTTTTTAACATCTCAGTTTTCCTGTTTACTTGGATGTCTAATAAATTTTGATTATATTTTGATCTTTGTGATTTGTTTATCTTGAACAGCATTCCTTGGTAGGATGGATGTATGGACAGCCTGTATTTTTCCAAACTCCTTTCTTGGGAAAATGTTACTTTCAAATTGTTTCACTTGATAATTTCATGCTCCTTGGAATGTGGTTTGGTTAGGGCTAGTCTAGTGTTGATATTACTACAAGTGTGGCTTTTATTCCTAATTTAGAACCGATAATCCCAGCACTCAAAGCAGCTGAGGAGTGTCACAAGTTCAAGTCAAGCCTGGGCAACTTAGCCACTTAGTGTGACCCTGTCTTAAAAATTCAATATTTTAAGAAGGGGCCAGGGATGCAGCTTAGTGGAAGTTCCCTACTAATAACTAACCAGATAGGGAGAAACCTTCTTAGGACTCAGATGGGTTCTCCTTTCTGGCTAGGGTTGAAACTCTACCATGTCTCATTATTTTTATTTTGTTTCTGTTATCTGTGTTCATCCTCGGAGCAGTTCTGTGATCATGGCTTGATTTGCAACTTCCTACAGAGATCTAGAACAATGATGGTTCTTGTCTCATGAGGTTCCTGCTTCTCAGGAACTACAGTGTGCATTGCCTGCTACCCAGTGTCTGGAAACAGTTGCCTGGTACATTTTCCCCCAATTTTATGGTTGCATACCACACCAGGGTGAATTTAGTTCCAGTTATTATAACATTGTCAGAAGAAGAAGTTCCTTCATGATTCTTAATTCTTTTATTTGTTGTTATTTCATAGGTCTTATTCCATAAATAAAATACATTACCTCAGTATGTATTTTTTTTAATTCTGGAAGATCCTGGCATTCATAGGGTGAAATCAAAATTAGCAAAGTTGTGTATTCCTGTTTTTATTTACTATTGTTCCAAATATGTTAGCATTTTACCTGTCATTTTAAATTATTATCACAAGGGAAGTGAACATGTAGATTAACTTTTCAAGGTTTTTTGTTTGATGACAGACCAATGATATCTTTAAGAATGAACTGGAAACCTTTTTATATATTTTCACATTTGGAAACAATTTATGTAGTAGAATAATTGTTTCTTCTTTGCATAGATGATAGATTTTTGCATATAATTTTAGACTTGCTTTTATTAAAAGGGCAACATTTTGCAACTCTTTCCTATTATAAGTACTGTTGTACATAATTAGGTTTGGAATTGAATTTTATAGGAAATTAACATACAGTCAAAGTTCTCTTCAAAGTGATTTTGTAAACTCACCCTTCTCCTCACAGAACATAAAACCTGTAACTTTAAATGTTCACTCACATTTATTATACGCAGTCTTTTAAATTAATTTAGAAAAATATGATGGGTGAGAAATGTTTCATTTTGGCTCTCAGTTTTCCTGATGCAGAGTGAAATAGAGGCTCTTCTTTCTTTGTACCAGAGATCGAACTCTGCACCTTTCACTTGAGAGGCAGGCAGCGGAGCCACTGAACTAAATCCCTGGCCACGGTGTTCTTTAATTTTCATTTTCCATTCTTGATTCCAAATTTTTACATGTTTTCTAATTAGAGTTTGGAATACAGGTTAAGCTTCCACAATCCAAACATTTGAAATCTGAATGCTTTAAAATCTGAAACTCTGCCAACATGACATTAACTATATTTTTTTTTGTAGTACCTTGGAATTCATACTTTTTGATTAGGAATGTGCAACTTGTAAAATCTATGCAAATATTCCAAAATTCATACAAATTGCAAAATCTGTAATAATTCTGGTTATAAGCAATTTGGAGAAGGGATACTTAATTTGTATTTCTTGTACTTGGGAATTTTTAAAAGTTTCAAGTCAAAATTTTCCATTGCAAATATCTTTTATCAGTTTATTACTAGACTTTACTTTAACTCTTTTATAATCATTTTTATATGTTAGTACTTTTCTACCATTTCTGTCTATTTTTGTCTTTTCTGACAAAGTATTCAAGAGGCATGCAGGTTTTTTGCATTCTCTGTCTGACATAGTTTCTCCATACCATGGTATATTTTTGAATTCTTAAGTCTTTTTTTAATTTGATCCTCTCTCTGAAAATATTGCAGTATTTAACTATTACAATTTGTATAATGATCTTGATCTCTGGCTGATTCTGTCCTCATTTCTTCTGCACAATTATTTTGCCTGTTCTTTGTGCTTTGTTTTTCTTAAGGTTTTTTGGAGTTTGCTAGATTGTTGTTGTAACTGCATTAAATTTAAAGATACTGTGGAAATGATGTTTTACTGAGTCTTTCAATGTGTGAAATTATTGTGTGTCATAATTTCTTTGGTATCTGATTATTTCTCTATTATATCTTGTATTTTTGTCCATAAAGTTTTTACATATATTTTAATATATGTAATCCTAACTTGTTCATAGTTTGTTTTTATTGCTGTATTAATAGAATCTTGATGTCTGTGACATGGTCTAATTGGTTTTAATCAATGTACCTAATATTACTGATATTTGAATTTCAATTTTTTACTGTAGATGTCCACTTTATCTTCTTAGATAAAATATTGTGTATATAACCGTGGTTTGTATCTCCTGTGATGTTATACTCTGCCATTCAGAAGATTCTTATATCTGTTTTTCATTCTGATAAGCAAGTAATTCCCAAAAACAGGGGACAGCTGATCTCATAAACCGTACAGAAGTGAAGATGCACTTCCTTCTGGAAAGCCCGGGAACTAGGAATCGTAATGAATGGTGAGGCTTTAGCTGCTCTGCCCTACCATCTGCCCTCAGGTCAAAACTATGCTTATCTATTTCTGTTCACAAATAACCAAGTCTCCTAAAATAAACTGCTCAACCTGTTACTTGGGCACTGCATTCACTTCAAAGTCCCAGGTATTCCTTTGGAATGACCACATTTAACATGTGTGCGTCACCACATGCACTGGAAGAGGTGGGACAGGGACAGGTCCATTGTAGTAAATGCTTCTAACCATGAGAGAAAGAAAGAACGGGACTCAAAGTCACCACTGGGACAACCTTTTGAAGGCTTTAATTTTGCTCTCTAGAAAAAACTTTTTGACCAATATTTTCCATAGCTCCAATTTCTGTCATGATGAAGCCATCTCCTCGGCTTCATTAGAGATGGGTGTTGTGATCCAGGCTTCTGTGGAAGCCAGGCTTTTTTCTTCTTCACATCTTCTACACAGTCTTCAAAGCCTTCCTTTTATAGAAGCTTGAGGATGCACACAGTGGTTTAAGTCTCAAAAAAAGTCAGTCACTTTTTAAAAGTCATAGCTTATTTTGGTGGCACAGAATTTCATCACCAGTGGAGAGAGATCTTATCAATTTACTTTAAGAACAATACTAATTGTGTTAACCTCATCCATTTTCTTTCCCTATTTTCCCCTGCTGTCCTGATCTTCTGTCTCTCTAGACAAGATGATGATAGCTCTGCTCAGAAATTATCTGGGTCAACAGTGTAAAAGTCATAACCTTAACTTGATTTTTGTCCTTGATCCTTATAGCTAAAGAACTGTCCTTAGTATTACACTCTTATTCTGATATCTTCCTTTTTCTCTTTTATTTAACTGGAAACATTTTGTTGGGCTGTGCATTTTTTTTTTGTTGAATTTATCACTTGCCATTTGGATGTAGTTAGCCTAGTAAAGTCACAAGGCCAGAGACTTGTCTCTGTTCCCTTTCATGCCTACTAGAAAGCCAACTAATTTTGCACTGGCCTGGAATTCTGCTTGTGCTTTGCCAATGTCAGGCAAAAATATTCAACACATACTGTCTTTCAATCTCTTCCTCTAAATCTACAGTTTCCAAAGAAATCGTGTCTTCTTCTCAATTTACCTCAGGTATCAACTTTGTATTAAATTTTCTAACTTCAAGACAAAGATCACCTGATCGGTGTATCAATAATAGATGATCAGGGTAAGTGAGTTTGGTATAAAAACATATGCTTTGGGAAAGTGTGTTGTGGAAATGACAGTAAGAGTGTAATTAGGGAAAGAAGACAGCAACTGCAATCATTCAAGAAAGATGTGAGGGTGGCTTTGAACAGTATGGTGGCAGTAGGGAAGGTGGAAATAGTAGACCTAGGGGTAGGTAAACATTAAGAGCTCACTTGGGGACAATTAATATACCTGTTAGATAGCCAAGTGGATGTTACATGGAAAATTAGAGATACACATCTGGAGTTCAGTGAAGAATTTTATTTAATAAATGTAAACAAGAGACACATTTGGCCATGGAATTTGAAATCATGAGCTCAGTACCTGGAGAGTGTATGTAAGTAAAGGGGAAAAGCGCATCCATACATATCACTATCTAGTAGTGCTTGCCTCTATTACCAATCTCTTTCCCATTCAGAAAGAGATATTTTTCTACCATTTTTCTCTGTTTGTTTTAAAATCATATTTTAGGATTTTTATTGGTGTGTGCTTAAATTTGTAGGTTAATTTAAATATAGTTTGTTTCTTTAAGATTCATCATTCTAAGCACTCCCTTTATATTTCTTCTCTTTGCTTTAGAGTCATTCTATTAGTTTAAAATATTTTATATAGATTTTGAATACTTTAACTACATTCCTTTATGGGCATTATTTTTCTTATTTTATAATGGAGTCTAATTTCATTTTGTCTTTGAGCCAGTTATTATTTGTACATAAGTGAGGCATCAATTTCTGACTAATAATTTTATATACAGAAATATTAAGTTTTGATATTGATTGTAACAGATTCCTATTATTTATATTTGAATTATCAAGATGAATTACCATTTCAATATCGATATGTTTCTTTTTTCCTTTCTTGGTTATAGTGGCTAAATTACTCCAGAAAAGGAAAATAAGAATTGGAACAAAACACATTTTTGTTCTTGTTTATAATTTTATTAAGAATATTTCTCATGCTCCTTCACTAAGTTTCAGGCTGATGTTTAGAGTGATGAGATATAAAATACTCATATATTTCTACTTTAAAAATAAGTGTTGAAATTATATCAGTTGTATCTTTAACATTATAAAGGTAAGCACATTAGGAACTCAAAATTAGTTTGGGCCCTTACCCTGTACCGTGTTTGTTCTGAATGCTGGGAATACAGCAATTATTGAAAGTGTCCAAGTCCCTGCTCTTATGCCGCTAGTATCTCAGTAGAGGAGAAAGATCATGAACAGACAATAACAAGATAAACAATATAGGGTAAAGTAGCGGTTACTATTAGACCGGAAAACAAAGAGATGAAAGTATTGACAGAGAAAGAAGCTAAGCACTCCTTGGAAGGGCCATGCATGTTGGCCAAGGGGCAGAGGGGAAGCAAGTGCAGAGCCCTGGGTGACAAGAGGGTGCTGGTGTCCCTGAGAGTTCAGAATGTGTTGGGGAGCCAGGCAGGTTCCAGGGCAAGTGCTCCATGCACTGATAAAATTGTCTCTCCTGATTCCTAGTCTTGCATCATCCTTGGATTTCTGCATTAAAGTCCACATGACCACGGTCCATTCTTTTTTTTCCTGAAAACTGTTTTTACTTACACTTTCCCAGTATCATTTCTTTAGAGTTAGTATTCTTTATCTGGACTCTTCTGGTTTTGATACAGTTTCTTCTAGACTGATTCAATTGCCTCTTTGGGGACTCTTTTCTTTTTTTGTCTTCCATCACTTACAAAATTGGGCTTTGTTTTCTGAGACACAACTGTTTTCAAATATCTGCTTAAACAACTTTTTACCTCACCAGGAAAAATCCGTATGCACCGATCAAAGCATTTGGAGTTCGGATATCGTTTTGCGACCCATCTGTCATACTTCCTCTTCCTATCTTTTATTTCATATGCAGGATATTCCAGATTGCTTGCATATCTGAAATAAAATAATTACTATAATAAAATAATGAGGCATAGACTTTTCAGGTCTCACAATAGAGAGGCACAGACAATATAGTTAATAATTTCTACATTATATGATTGGTATATTTATAGAATTGTTTATTCCATCATTCTGGTCATTCTGCATTATTACCAAAAAGCAAATATTTCCAAAGAAGGTTTAGTGTTTTACAAATTTTATTTTTCAAACATGATAAAATCATCTATGTATAAATAGATGTTTTTAAACCACATGCTTTTAAAATATCCTATAACCAGAAAATTACTTTAATCATAAAGCAAATGGAAATTTATTACCATTTTATCTTCACAAAAGATTTTTAAATGAGTATTATATACTGAATAAAAGAAAAGCCTTTTTATTGTTTAACTACTTATACACATATATTTTCTATAGTTTAGAAACTAGATATATTTAAATTTAAGATTGGAAAAAATTAGTAGCTAAATTGATGTGTGCATGCACAGGAAGCCATCAGCTTACATGAAAACTAAATAAATGTGAAGCAAATGAGTAAAAATATTTAAAGTTACCCATAGAACAGGACAACTTAATTACCCTGTTTAACTTCACAGAGGTGACATTAGCATTTTCAATATTTTCATTTGGGTTCATCTGCCTTAAAGTTCCTTACCAAGGGCTCTAATTAGAGCTACAGGAGTCTGTAATGACCACAGTGAAGTCCATGGCTCCTGAATTGTAGGTAAAGATTGTATGTTTCTGTGCATGTATTAATTTTTAAAAATCAGAATCTCAAAATGTAGGTGGCCCTAAAATACTAGGGAGCATTAGGAACAATTAACTATCCCCTCCTTGATGCCTTCCTATGTTTAGCAGTCTCAGGACTCCAGCTTTCAGGGGTAAGAGGTGAAAGGACTGACCGTGATGGTGGCTTGAAGATTTATTCATAAAGAAAAAAGCCTCTAATAGGAATAACTTTCCCAGTTCATCAAACTGATTTGTTTGTTGGAAGTATTAGTCTACTTTATCACGCTTTAAAGAGTGATGTTTGTCGTATAGTAAGGATTTTAGGCAAGGACTTCACCGCTCATAGTGGGGTACTGGTGTTAGCTTTTATCTGTGCCTGGAGTCCTTGATTTTGATTTAGGCTTTCTAATTATTCATCATGTGTTTTGACTACATGAATATCACCAGACTACTGAGACATTTCAGTCTTGTTCATTATGTTATTATTTCTTCCTCTTCTTCTTCCTCTTCCTCTTCCCCCTCCTCTGCTTCTTCTTGTTCTTCTTCTTCTTCCTCTTCTTCTTCTTCTTCTTCTTCTTCTTCTTCTTGTTCTTCTTGTTCTTCTTCTTCTTCTTCTTGTTCTTCTTCTTGTTCTTCTTCTTCTTGTTCTTCTTCTTCTTGTTCTTCTTCATCTTCTTCTTCCTCCTCCTCTTCCTCTTCCCCTTCCCTTTCCCCTTCCCCTTCTCCTCCTTCTTCTTCCTTAATTATACTTTGCCTTCTTACCCTCTTGATGTGGATCCCACAGATTACCCTTTTTGATTTTTTATTGTTCCTTTATATTGTTTTGATATATAATCTTCATAAAATTCTAATATTAATTTATAGATTTAAACTACATTTCTGTCACCCAACATATTATAAACTAGGTATGTGACAAATATTAGCAACACAAATCTGATGAACTCTCAGTGCTTTAGGAATTCATTTTTTTTTAAATCAAGGAAATACATATAACTGAATTATCACAATACAATGCATTATGATAAGGGTGGTTATGTAATTATTGAGAAGTGCCCTAGGATTAATAAGAGGAAGAGATCACTTTACCTGAGCAGAGGGAAGAGGGGACAGCACTACAAAAGATGCCCCTGAGAGTTTGATCTTGAAAGTGGATGAGAAAAGCACTTGGACTAGAGATTTCAAACATCTTTTAAGTGGGAAATTCTACCTCTTATCTCAGAGATCTGAATTGCTTATATTAGCATTTGCCCAACACACATAAATGCTATCATCAGGAGTAGCACTGTCAGCATTTCAGCCTTACTAATACATTGGTTTTCCCAGTGCTTTTTCCTTCAGTATGGGATCAGATGAGTCTGGGTTTGGCTACTTGCCAGCTCTGTGAACAGGCACTAAGGGAAATTAATCTCAAGAAGTCTCCGTGTCTTCAGGACAAATCAAGATGTGGACTCCATTATTGTTCAAGTGGCCTTGCACTCCCAAACCTATGATGTAAGGAAGGGAAAACATCAAAGAGAATTTGAAAGTACAATTAATACCAAGATACAACTTATAAATTTAAATATTTATTATTTATAGGTTACTCTGCATTTCCTAAGTTAATAAACAGCTCCAACTATTTTTTGTTGCCTCAGACACATTTCAACAGGATGAAACAGTGAAATGTTGTAGGAAAGTGGATGCACCTCGAGACCACAATGTTAAGTGAAATAAATGAGACACACAGCTGGCTTAAGCATCACGTGGTTTCTCTGATATAAGATCTTCTGGAAATGGGAAAGGGACTAACAAATGGAAGGAACAGGGAGAGAAGAAAGGACGGGGTTGAAAAAAGAATGCAGATGTGCTATGTACACGTAGCAACTCCCCACAAGGAATGTAATCATTATGTATCACAAACATGTACTAATAGGAAATAAAAATTGAAAAAAGAAAAATAATCTACATACTTTATGAAAAAATACTGCATGTATATTTACTTTATGATCGTATTTAAATTGTAAGGTAATCAAAATTTGAATAATCTAAAACAAATTTGGTATTCTTAAAATTGGGTTAATTTGTTGCCAGTGAATAACTGACTCCTTATATTGCACCCTGAAGAAGCATCAATAAAATCTGAAGTGTATCTCATATTAGAGTTTTGAGCTGCTTGCTATGTGAGGTCATCCATAATAAAAGGCAAGAACAAAATGATCTTATTTGAAAGTATCATGAAACTCAGTAACAAATCTATATTTGGAAAATTCTCCCGGTGTTTTGCAAACAGCCCAGATGACTCATCTAGTGAATGAAGCACTGTAGCTTCCTTGGAATTCTAAGCATGCATCTCCACCTGCCTCTCCCACTCTCCACCCTTCTGATTTTATTCTATTCTTGTTTTCACTGAATGAATAGAGACTTAGACATTTTTGTATTCTGTCCTTCGATATTCACATTCTCACACTTCTTCGATTTTCATGTAAAATTTGGAGTTATGTACTTATCACTTGATTTAAATCAATTTGGCATTTTCTTTAGAGGTTGAGATAGACACAGATGGAAGTTAAGGAATCAGAAGTAGGGCATGGAATTCTGGTTTCACATCACCTTAATTAGGTAAATCATTTAGTTTCAGTGAACATTAATCCCTGGTCTTATTTTAAAATTCCCCATTTATGACTTCTTCTATGATGTTAGTTTTCCTTTGATTTTACATATATGAATTAGAAGCCTACTAAGCATGAGGTTCTATGCAGTACCCTGACATAGTTCTTCCCTCAAAATAGCTAAGATTTTTCTTGGAGTTGTATGATCCAGCCAATTAATTCCTTTCTCTTATCTTTCTGTTCAAAGGAGGATGACAAAAATCATAAGTGACCTTATAAGACATGTCAGGAGGTCATTGTTCATTGCTTTTTTCAGTATTTATAAAATGACAATTACTTATTGGTGACATTATTAATTGAAATAAAGAAAATATTACTGAGCCAAGTTAAAGAGCGTTCTAAAACAGACCAAAATTTAGATTATGTAAAGTAATATAATTTTGTTTCTGTTTTAATTGCAAAGATTTTTTTCTATTTGTTTTTGTTTCTTTATACGTTCTGCAATATATTCATCCATTTTTAAGTGTTTTGATCTTAGAATAAGTCATTTTTCTAGATTCAATCCGAATAATTTTAAACCTGTTTCTTTTAAAAGCAATTTAATTCTTGTGTTCTGATTCATTTTAGTTAGTCCATCCAAATACCGGTGTCTATGGATGTACTAATGGAGAAGGAGGATCTTTATGGGTTGTTTGAAAGACTTCAATGTAACAATAATTTGCCGAGAGTTGAAATAACTTCCAAAAGTTTCGTGTTCACGGTATCTATGTAATACCTTTCATGAAGTTTTTGCAAGCACTTAGTTTGAGGATCCTCACCAAAAAAAGAACAAAATATTTAGCTAAATAGTGATCTTTCCTTTCCTTCCATCCCAAACTATAATATCTTATTTTGTAGATCTTTGTATTCTGATTTAACAACTTTCTTCAAATTCATATCTGAGTGTTTCAGAAAATAAAAAGAAAGCTAGTGTGTTTCTAAAAAGAGATTTACATGGGTTGAGGTTAATTGAGAAGCTGAGTATCACTTATAATATCACTGATACTATTTCCATATACTAAGGAATATTACCCAATTAACGTAAAGATAGCAAAAGGGAAACACACTGACTTCTCAGATAAGTGTGCATTCTTCCCTACTTTATTTGATCTACACAGTTGATATTTTGTTGCTTTATTCCAAAAAGTAACCTTTCACCTGGGTATGTGGGTTACATAGTTTCAGTCTACAAGACCAAAATCTCCTCCACTAACATAACATTAGAACACAAAGAGATAGAGTTACTTTTCTCCTTGCTGAGACAAAATTTCCAGCACTCAAAGAAGAAAAGGTTTACTGAACTCACAGTTTGTAAAGGTTTCAGTCCATCGAAGCTGGTTCCAAGGCAGGGTGACATGGCAGAGGGACATTGTAGAGGAGAGATAGTCCATTGTAGAGCAGGTAGGCAGCAGCAAGTAGCAACCTCAGCCATGGCTTTCCTCTCCCTTTTATCTCTTCCAGGCTACCTGCCTTTGGTGTGGTGCCATCCACCAGGGTGAGCCTTACCATTATCCACACCCAGAATTATGCTAAGCCAATCAGTGGACTGATTTAGTAATCAGGCACCCTTAATCTCAGCATCACACAGCCTAGATCCTGCCACCTCCCCAAATTGTCAGCTGTAAGTGCATGAGGCTTTGAGGAGCAGCTAGACAGAAGGCATAACACGTGTCCAAGGCCATCTCAACCATTCACAACCGGCCTAGGGTTAGAAATTATTTTTACCTTCCTGACATCCTTAGTGTTCTCTCTCTCTCTCTCTGTCTCTCTCTGTCTCTCTCTCTCTCTGTCTGTCTCGCTCTCTTTCTCTCTCTCTGTAAATAGAGCTAATAGTGTGGTTGTGAATTGCTTTAAAATAGAGAAAGATTATATGTGCACCCATGTTCGTAGCGGCAGAGTTTGGAATAGCGGTAACTTATAAACAGCCCCATTGCCCATCAACTGGAGACTGGGTAAAGAAAATGTGGGGTTTTATAAAATGGAGTACTACTCAGCCACAAAGAATGAGAAACTAGAGACATTTATAGCTAAATGGATGCACATGGAGGCCATCCTCTTAAGTGAAATAAATAGGACACATCTGTAAATACTGAATAGTTTCTCTGTTGTGAGAAATCGAAAGTGTAAATAAGGACTAAAAGGTATAATAGATAATGTGAAATAGGAAGAAAGGAGGCAAAGGGGAAGGGGAAGTGGGAGGGGTAGGGGAAAGGAAAGAAGGGAATGGAATTAATATGAGAAAATGAAAAAATGGAAACAAAGTCTTTGTAAATAGGGAGGACTGGAGGGGTTGAAGGGAGGGCAGGGGAAGGGGGAAAAATAAGAACCAAGAGTGATTATGTAAAAGTGCAGATTCCCAATGATGAATGTCATTATATTGCATACCTAAAATGTACCAAGAAAATTGATTTAAAAATGGAGAAAGTTACCCAAAATATTACATTTCTTCACTTCATAAAAAATATATAATAGGAGTAGGGAGATAGATCTTTCTCAAATGGGAAGATGATCAAGAGTTGAAGGGAGGGAAGAAGGAGGGGGAGAGAAAGAGGATGAAAAAAGAAGTTAAGATGCATTAGGTTCATGTACCAACTCCACATAAGGAATGGAAACATTATGCACTGCAAACATGTACTAATAAAAAGTGGGTATTTGTTTTTAGATGTTGATGGATTGCAGGATGGCATCTGATTCCTTTAGTGCATGTGTCTGTCATGGATTGAGTTTAATACTGGAATCTTTAAAAACATTAAAATCAGTATTCTACTTCTATCAGTTCAGAATTCGTAATGTTAAACCGTTGCTACTTTGGTGAGTATTTACCTTTATGAATAAGTTTCAAATAAACTAATGAACAGTTGCCTTACATTAAACTCTCCGATTGTGATCAAAGTTAACTTTATGGAAATGAAATAGAAGCTGACAATTTGGGCTGCTGGCAAAATTGAAAAAATAAAAGCAATTTTATGTGATCCCTGAAAAGAAGGAAAAGCTGGGAAGTTCCTTCCATTGGCTGACAGAGCCCCTGGTTTTGGGTGTTGTTTTTGCTGTTGGGTGGAACTCTTCTTTAATTTCTGACACTAAAAGATGCATCAGGCTTACCTTGTATATTTCCTGCCCTAGACTACAATCAGTTATTCTTTAAGGAGCCCTGGATTCTTTTATTGGGAAATCCTATCAGAATAGAAGAGCTGAGCGCTACAGCACTGACATGGGTGGAACTGTGTCCCCCACCCAATGCATGTATTCATAGGTTGAAGTCAGTTTATTTTATTTAACTTATGTTGACATATATGTTTCTTGCTGCTCTTTTCTCTAAATACACACATAGCATACACACACACACAAACACACACAAACACAAATCAGCACCTTCATGGATGTCTTACGGATAGAATAAACTAGGTTTCAGCATTAAGAAAAACTATTTTTGCCCAGTATATTGTATGGGTGACTTGCTCATTGCATGCTGCAAGACCTCCTACAGTTTTTGTATAAGAACATGGTTTAGGAGGAAGGAAAACTAGACCCTCTAAATGTTGCACAGAAATGTGACAAATTTTTCCCTTTCTAAAATATGGAAAGAGGCATCAAGCACATATAGGTTGAGTGAGAGAGTGGAAAGTGAATGGTTTACAAACGTTGAATTTAAAATTATTTATTTCTCTTCCAGATAATATCAACAACACAGTGGTAGGTGTGGCCATGTAGTTGGGACTCCATCTGCTGTATACAAACAACTACAGTGTTATTACTTGCAATACTGTTTGCTATTGGAGTGCAAATATTCAGGCATGCAAATAGGAAGTTTCTCTGAACTTTTAGTCATCTCTGGTCCCCAGGAAGCCTTTTCTTTGTTCTTTTTTCTTTCTGCTTCTTTACTTTTTTAAAGGAAACCATTGATTTTTAAAATTTTTTCAGACAATACATATCACAACTAGAAGTAAGTTGGACGCAATTAAGTGCATTGTTTCCCAGCGAGTCTTCTATGAGGGAAACCAAAGATTTCACCTCTTGAGGTATGGACTTGCTCTTAAATTATTTCCTTCACACTTTTAGTACATTCTTTGTCAATAATAGAAGAACAAAGAGGGAACATAATTCAAGAGCATAAAGAATGAAGACTTGCTGTAAAAAAAAACTGAACAAAATATTACTTGGATATGTTTATGGCTAATTCAAACACAATTCAATGTTTATTTTTTCATTAGTAATAAGACAGAATTAACTTATAATTGGATTACTCACCATCATCATCATTCCTAAGTACAATCCAAAATCGGACTGTTAAAAATAGTTGAACATTATTTTTTCTCATTTCCTATGCAATTATTCTAGTTCACACATACCTCATTCTGTGACATCTTATAATAACTCTTGTTCAGAATAAATCTTAAAAATACGCTAGCATTAGGAATTCAATGGAGGAAAACTAAAAAATGAATGAAATTTCATCCAAAGGCACATATAACTTTACTATTTGATTTTTTAAAATGGTAGTTGTTTTCTGGTATGTAAGGAATATAGAATTTGATTATTAGAAAAGAGTCAAAAATGTCTCATAATTTGGAATCTCTGCAGCTCCAGTACTCCTTTATACTCATGGCACCTTCTAAACGGAATGCTTCTATGCTATTCATTCCTGCACGTGAATTCTGTCTTTCTCCAGGTACCTACCATTGGCAAGTGATGCTCCTTCTGCTCCCACAATGGTTTTAACAGTAATGGGTCTGGTCTCCGCACTTCAGCTACCATAGCATTAAGAAAACACCTGCATCAGGGTTATGTGTGTGAAAGGCTTGCAGAATTCTCAGGGTGGATTATTTCTAGGACAGTGGCATGACTGTCATGATGGCTCAGGTTCTGTGATGTTCTTATTGGGCTGTCCTATCTCTCTAATAAAATTTTGAATGCTGTCAGTCCTATGTGAAGTACAGAGGTGGTTTTGATGCCATGGGAAATTACATTTTATTTAAGATAGACATTCATCAAAAGATAGGGAAATAGTTTCTTGTCAGATAAGACCTCTACAAATTTTGATATTTTAATACAAAATATTAGGATTTGGTGTAGGTGTAGATTTAGCTGTGTTTATGTGAAAATTTTTGTATCACCCACTTCTCATTATATTATGAAATGGAAGCAAATGAATGTATAGAAAGAAAAAAGCTGACTGAGCTAAGAAGAAGAACTATTACTAATTTCAGTTATACCATTGAACTCGGACAAAGACTGAGTAGTGAAAAAAGAAGAGGAATCACTATATGATCTAGTGATCCCACTTCTGCACACATATTCAAAGGAACTGAAATCAAGATGGCTGACTGATATTTGCACTCTCATGTTCATTGCATTATTCACAAAAGCCAAGATATAGAATCAACCCAAGTGTTCACCAATGGATGGGTATACAAATGTGGTGTACACATGAAGACACACACACAGACATACACATCTTAAACAAAAAAGAAAATCCTGCCATTTGCAATGATATGGACAGACTTTGAGGCCATTATGCCAAGTGAAATAAAGCAGGTATAGAAACACAAAACTTGAGTGATCTCATTTATAGAAATTACAGAAAAATAACTCATAAAAATAGATAGTAGAGTGTGGTTAGTGAAGACTGGAGGAGGGAGTGGACATGAGGAATTAGAGAATATTGGTCCAAGAGTCCAAAGTTTAAATTAGATAAAAGGAGTAAGTTTGGCATCCATTACATAACATCATGACTATAGTTAATGCACTGTGTATTTCAAAACTGCTAGGAGAATAAATTCAAAATGTTGTGACCACAAGAAACAAGTATGTGAGGTAATGGATATGTTAATTAGATTAATTTAATCATTTCATAACATATAGCTATACCAAAGCATCCAATTATATCCCATAAATACATATAATTATTATTTGCCAATTAAAATTAAAATAACCAAAGAAGAGGATGACTCGGTCATTTTTAGGTCTTTTTTACCTATTAGGCTCTGAAACCTATGCATGTTGTCAGTGACCCATTAAGATGCACATTGAAAAGGAGTTAAAACCAGATGGGCAGCTTCAGACCAACAAACCAACTCAGTCAAACTATTCATGTAACCTGAATAGTTGAGGAAGAAAGACATTATATCTGGGAGGGTTCCAAAATTCATGTGTTGCTCCAAGGACTTCCATTTTAGGGTATTTTCCTTATAAGTTGTTGTAATAACTCGATACCACCAAAAATAAGCACTACAAGATTGCATTTTCATTTTAGTTTGCCTTGCCATTGCATACCTAAAGAAAAATAAATAAAAACCCTGAAAGGCAGCCAACTCAAATATTACACACCTGGCTCCCATTTGTTATAAGATTATCACTAAAAACAAAGATTCTTGACTTTTACAGCCCTCAATTGTGTGGCTTCCTCAGCAATACTCCCTGTCTAACCTGGTACATGCTGCACCAAGAACAAAAGAAAGTCCTCAAAAAGATCTGTTATGATCTTCATATTAACGTCTCCCTCTCCTGGCCCCTGAACTCAATGACAGCATTTAAAACAAAGGTATAAAAAAGAAAATATGATAGAGAGGAACATGCTGGTTTTCTTCCATCCTCCCACCCACATTTAACGATAAAACTAAAATATGACAGAAACATTTCCCTTTGGCAGGAGAGTTTTGCTTTTCTTTTGGAGATACCAAGGCCCCATAAAAGAAAAACATTTCTCTCTTGAGTTCTTTCAGTTTTAAAAATGTTTAGGTTTTTTAAATATGCAATTTAAATAGGCAATCATGAAGAAAAACACAATAGAAGAGACTGCCAGAAGGCCTGCCTGCTGCCTAGGTGGGTCTACATTTAAACATCCCACTTTGCCGGGGCTCTAGATTGTAATTTCTAATTACAATAGTCTTGCCAGTTTCACTGGCCTGTGAAAAAAGTAAACACAGAGAACAGAAGCCTAAGTATGATATTCCATTCAGAAAGACTTCAAGATCATTAAGACAAAGCCTCTGGCTCTGAGTCTGACTGCTTCTTAGGTGTCCTAGATATTGAATATTATGCTATCATTTCTTTCCTTGGAGGTGCAGATTTGAATAAAAACCTTCCTCATTTAAAAGCATCTACATGAATGGAAATCTTTCCTAAGAGGCAATTCAATGACACAATTCATGTACAGCTATTATGTCTTTTAAAGTCCTTTAAAAAAAATCAATCCATTGTAATTACATATAGAGGACTACAATATTCAGTCCTTCTATTGTACATGCATTGTACAAGTATACTCAGGTATTACAATGGACCCCCCCAAATTCACAGGGATTATGTTCCTAGAACACTCACAAACTGTGAAAAACTGCAAATTTCAGATATGGTCAGAAAAATGTCTATTTTTATAGTTTAAACCCTAAATATACTATGTCTCCTGAAGTTATGTAACTTAGTTTAATAAAATACTGTATTAATAAAGCCTCAGAAGGTGCAGAGCATTTTGGTGGCATCTTAGGGATCTTAGCACTTGTAAGAGCAAACTCCAAGGACACTGGAGATGCCTACAGTGGTACCACAGCCTGTTAGTGTGCAGAAAACCTGGTGCATCTGCCATGTCACAGGGCAGCAGAAAATCAGCACCAAGGAGAACTGAAAATTGCTCTAGGACTGGCTACTTGCAAACCTGCCAAAAAAAAAAAACAAAAAAAACCACAAAAAAACAATTGCAGAGGATCAAACTCTGAACGGTGAATTTCTGGGGGTATATAGTACCAATCACCTCATACTTCCTGGACAAAACTCTTGGTAATGGATCAAATAACCCAAACCAGGTGTAGGGTATTTTCTTTTCCTTCATTTCTCTCAGGTATTCTAGATATACACTGTTCCTGAACTGTCTACCTTTAGTATAAGTAAGAATTGCTGTTACTAATTATGAATACTTCAATCACGATGCAGGGAAAACTAAGAAAATAAGCTGAGTGGATCAACACTAAGTGGTTGTCTATAGAAATATGATGACTGGAAACATAAGAGAACTTCTAACAGTGGGAATGGGAGAACTGAAAGCATGAAAATATGTGAAGGTAGAGGTGTCTTCTATGGGAGTTAGTTTTCAAAGAAAGGTTAGAGACCACTGTGAATAGATATGCTCGTGAGACAACCTAGGTTTGCATGGATATGAAATTAAGAAACAGAATTTAAGAAATAGTTGGACCAGTAGGAGGCAAGGATTGCCTGCTAGTGATTGGAGTTTGTCCCTGACAAAATCTGGCCAGTGTGGCTGGAGATAGAATCTCTCCTCTCACTAAACTTCTCCCTCCAACTTCTCACTAAACCACTGAGGTTGATAAACATAATTCCTTTTTTATCGCCCCAGCAATGACCTCAATAACCCTGCAAGATCAAGAAGACAGCTTGATTGGACCAAGGCATGGTAATTCTTGAACAATTATTATTTGTGAAATCCAGAAGAGACAGTAGTTCTCAGGAAAACACTGTTTGAAAAAAGTATACATCTATGTTGTGGTTTTTAATAATATTTATAAAAATATAAAATCAAAATAAAGAAATTGATTACTTAGTAAATTATAACATTCATTGAAAACTTGTAGTATTTAATATTGCCAAACGTGCAATGAAAGACATATTCTCATTCACTAATCTTGTTGACAACTTGTCAATATGCACAAATAGTTCTCCAAATTTTGATAGTAGTAATGCTTAAGAAATTGTCTTAAGAATTAAAGGCAAAATAAAATGTATGTGTGACTATTATACTGTAATTTATTATAAAGTTGAATTATAATGTGGTTCCTTTGAGAGAAAACAGTAGCCTCCAATTATGTGTAGTTTTATTGTGTGCAAGTTCAGTTAGCCATGATCAATTGTGGTCCAAAAAGTAGTAAATAGAAAATTGTAATAATAAATAATTCATAAGTTTTAAGTAACTTTGATTACAGTATATCCATATGTGTGTGCAGTTTTGGTTGTTTTTTGTTTTGTTTTGTTTTGTTTTTTGAGATAGAGTCTCACTATGTAGTTCATGCTGGCCTCAAACTCAGGGCAATCCTCCTGCCTCACCATTCCAAGTGCTGGGATTACAGATATGCACCAAATGCCTAGCTCAATTGCAGTATATTTTAATAATAATTTTCTTTTATTATTAGGTGTTGTTAAATTTTACGGTGTCTAATTCATAAATAAAATCTTATAAGTAGTAGGTATGATAAAATATACAGTGAATATTTAAATTTTTAAAATGTTATTACAGTAAAAGACACATTGCCATTCATTCTTCTCAAAATGCTGCCCCTCTCTACAAACACACTTATCTCATCATTCTTGCCACTTTCTGAAGTAGTTCTGGAAGTTCTCTTTCCTAGGTATCTTAGTTGCACTTAGTTGCACTTTCATGGGTGCCTTCATATCCTGTGTAAATTCAAAACATCTTGACTTTGGTGAAGAGCCAGAGGGCACATGGTGCCAGAACTGGTAAATAATGATCTACACCATTTTTTAATGATCCTGCTTTCCAATGGATGGCACTTAGCAGCAGCATTTACTGTATTTTTTATTATGTCTAGCATAAACACTCACAAAAGAGGACTTCTACAACGTAGCAAGAAAATAGGATAAGCATGATGGTGGTGGAGTATTTTGAGAGAGATTAATATCAATGTGTCTTTTACTATAATTAATTAAATGTAAGTATTCACCATATTTTTAATCAGAGGTTATACATGTGTATATGTAGACATGGACATATAGATGATATAGATATATAGATATAGATATGAAATATATAGAATACATAAGTTTCAGGAAGGAATGGAGGTTTCAGAATATATCCTCCATGAATCTTCCACAAATCATCTTTTAACAAAACTTCTAATGTTTTTCAGAGTACTTTTAGGTTAAAAATGCTCCATGATTTTTTTTGTAAATGAAGTCAGTTTCTTTGGGAAGAGATTAGGGATCTTAATTTTATTGCTTGCTCTGCTCACAGGAAAAAGTTCATAGCCTAGGTTCTGGAGGTAGGAGTGGGAACAAAGACAAGCTGAACTCTGAGTGACATTCTAGTTCTAGAAGCTGAGCACATGAGGTTGGGAGGAACAATATTTGGTGGCTTCCCTCTCTTACCTGAATTACTTCTACCCTCCGCTTCTAGTGTAGGACTTTCTTCCTGGAAGAAGCAAGACCTAAGCTTGTTTCTTCCTGCCCCCAGCTACCTGTTGTTGAGGCTAAATGAGTGTGGTTACATGTAGCGGTTCCCTATTACTACCCACACCCACCTAATGGAAAGCAGCCAAGAATACTGGAGCTCTGATAACCTTTTTGGTTCAATAGTTGTGGTTCCAAAATCTTCCTTTGAACTAGTTCCAAATGCTTCTGAACCATATGGTCAGACATAGTCACAGCAACAACCTCACTCTCGGCATTGATTTCTGTTTTAGTTTCTTTTTTTTTTTTTTTTTTTTTTTTTTTTGGTACTGGGGATTGAACTCAGGACCTTGCGCTTTTGAGGCAGGCACTGGAACCACTGAGCTAAAACCCCGGCCCTACTGTTTTAGTTTCTTTCCCATCACTGGTCACTGACACTCATATCGCTTTAGGTTTATTTTGGCTCACAGGTTTAGTCCATAGTCAGCTGGCTCCAAGACAAAACAGGCATGGTAGAAGAAAAGCTATTCAACCCATGACAAGCAGGAAGCAGAGAAAGGGAGGAGCCAGGAACAAGAATACACCCTTCAAAGTAATGCTCCTAGTGACAAGCTCCTTTTAAGAAGATCGCATTTCTTAACATGAGATTTCTATGGGACATTTTAAATCTGAACCACATTGTTAACCATGTTTATTATGTTTTGTTTTCATGATAATATCCTGTATCACTTGCTACTTGGTCATCCAAAGCTTTCTCTTCTATAGATAATTTATTACAGGTAATGATTTAGCATCTAATTTACCAATGCTTTCATAGAAAATTTTTCCTTCACCTTTGGAAACAGTCATTAATGTCTTTTATCTAATCAAATCAAAGACCAGAATCTCAGAGCCAATTTTAACACATTTCTAAATATCTACTCCTCTGGATCATTGTAGTCTATTAGAAATACAAAGTGAATGCAAACTCACACCACTGAGAAGCCACATTAAAAATTTTTAAAGGTGAAATATTAATTGATTAACTAATATGAATGTATTTTATTCAAATTAGTATACCAAAATATTATCATTTCAACATGTATTCAATAAAAAATCACTGCTGAGCTACTTTCTTTTTTTTTTTTTACTGTCTTTGGAATCTGGTGTGCATTTTGTAGATACAGTAATCTCATTTCTGAACAATTGCATTCCAAGTCTTCTATTCAGTATTCCTTACATTAATAATTTCTATATCTATCAGGGTATGATTAGAGAAGCAGAATAACATAAAAGATATAAATCAGGGATTTTATATATGGACTAAGCCTTACACAATTATGGAAATTGAAATAAAGATGTATGCATTGCTGTTAGTCTCTGCAAGTAGTCTGGAGAATGAAACCGTTAGGTGTCAACCAGACAAGCAGGATAAAACTGGATGTCGAATACCCCAGATAAGTTACCTACTCCCATCACTGGGAATCCACATCATTCTTTCTGCACATTAATCTACTGCAGCAGTAACAAGCACTAGAATATTCAGCCCTTCTCCCAGGGCTGCACACTTACTTGGCCCAGGTCTTTCCAAAGCTGGAAAGAATCTTTATGATAGTCCCCCTGTCAAAAATGCGACCGTAGGTCAGTGACAACTGTGTAATATATTAATGAATGGTCCTTTAGACAAATCTGAGCATTAAAAAATACGGTAGCTTCCTCTCAAATTCATACAGATTGTGTTTGTAACCAATATGAATCCCGAAAAATAGGATATGAAAATTTGGAAAACAATTCTAGCCACACGGAGTAATAAACCATTATAAACATGTTACATTAAAAATTACAAACAACAGGCGCCTTGCTCCCTCTGGTTTGCCCCGCTCACTTGCATCCAGGAGACGGTGAGGCCCCCACGGGCAGGTCCACCAGTCGCCAGTTTGGTCTTGCGGTCAGAAGCAGGTGGCTTTGCCATGCTCTGTCCAGCTTGCCCCACCCACTTGCATCCAGGAGACCCTGAGGAACAACCCCCCCCCCCCCAGGCCCACCAGCCACCAGTTTGGCAAAGTGAGCACCTGTAACAGCAGCCAAACTCCCCCCCACCTCTGGCCTCTTGACAGCTACCTGGTTCCACATTACAGAGGCACAGGGGAACATAAAGGCCATTGTCCTTAGTTGCAGAAGTGAACAACAGAGAGAGGGCCTCTCTCAAGCTCCCTGATGAAAACTGAAGCCCACTGGAAAAGTGAAGTGAATCTCTGCAATATCCGCACACCAGACCAACCTATTTGGTAAGTTGAAGGGATCATCACCTCTTGTTTGAACCTGGACTATTTTCAGGGGAAAGACAGCTGGAACCTGTAATAGAAACTTGCAGAGTTCAACCCTGCAGGAGGACAGGGAGCTCAATTTGGGACTTGCAGCCAGAAATCTGCCTGAATCTCATGGGTCTGTGACTGGCTTACTGGGACTCATTGACTTATAACTGACAGTATGAAAAATAAAAATGAGAAGGCATTTAAGCAAGTCACAAACTCAGACTTCCACCCCACAAAAGGCAATTTCTGGGGAAAAGGAGGTGGGAGTGTCTGATAATCAACCACCTAGACACCCTGAATTGATAGCACAGAAAGTAAGAAAACAGAAGAATGAGGCTCTAGAAAACTTCAAAGCAGAAATAATCTCCCAGATAACTACAGAGGTGGTGACCACAGTGAAATACATAATTAGAGGCTCTAGAACAGAAACAGATAAAACAACAAAAAAAGATGAGTTCAGAAACATGCTGGAAGCCATGAATGCCCAGCATAAGAAAGAAATGGAAATCATGATTGCCCAAAATAAGAAAGAAATGGAATCCGTGAAACAGATTCAAACAGATATTCAGGAGATGAAAAACTCCATTGAAAGCATGCAGAGCAGATTAAGGGAATCTGAAGATAGAATATCAGATATAGAAGACAGGATTGCAGTTAAGGACCATGAAAACAGAGATTTCTTAAGAATAGTAAGAGACCACAAAAAATTGATCCAGCAGCTTCTAGAGGATGCAAGGAAGAATAACATAAGACTGATAGGAGTCCACAAAAGAACAGGAGAAAATACAATTGACATAAAAAAAAAAAAAAAACTGTTCACACAAGTAATAGTAGAAAACTTCCCAGACAGAGCTGGAGAATTGGACATACAGAGAAGTGAGGCATATAGAACTCCAGAAAGCCATAATCAAAAAAATCTACACCTAGACAAATAATAATCAAGATCCCAGAAACCCAACAAAAGAACAAAATCCTATAGGTAGTTAGAGAAAAGAAACAAATCACCTATAAAGAAAACCCATTAGAATCACAGCAGATTTTTCAACACAAACCCTCAAATCAAGGAAAGCCTGGAGTGAAGTATTTCAAGCCCTAAAAGAAAATAACTTCCAACCTAGACTGTTTTATCCTGCAAAATTATCGTTCAAAATAGATGGGGAAATTAGAAACTTTCACAACAAAGAACACGTGAGAAATTTCATGAACACCAAACCAGCACTCCAAACAATCCTAAGCAATATCCTAGGAAAAGACAATGAAGGTCACAACTCCATGAGGCCCAACAGAGAGAAACCACCAGCCAAGGTAAGAAAAATGGGGGGGGGGGGGCCCAAAAAAAAAAAAACCCCAGCCAAAGAGAAAAAAAAGGGGGGGGGGGGACCCAAGAAATAAAAGAGCCCAAAATAGTAAAACATCATGACAAGGATGAGTCAATATCTATCAGTTATAAATATCAATGTTAAGAGTCTCAGTTCACCAATCAAAAGAAATAGAAGGGATAAGGAAGTAAAATCCAACAATATGCTGTATACAAGATACAAAACTAACTCAAAAAGAAATACATAGACCTAAAGTAAAAGGATGGAAAACAGTTCTTTATGCCACAGGAACCCAGAAAAAAAAGCAAGGGTAGCAATCTTATTTGCAGACCAAGTAGATTTCAAACCAAAATGAATTAAGAGAGACAAAGATGGTCACTACATCCTTGTAAAGGGAACAGTCCAAGAGGAAGAGATGATAATCATAAATATATATGCACCAAATATGAATGCCCATATATACAAAACAAATATAAATGGATATGAAAAACCAAATAAGCTCTAATACAATTTTAGTGGGGATCTCAATACCCCATTATCACAATTAGACAAATCATCTAGACAAAAATTAACAACAAAATTGTAGAACTAAACCAAGCTATTGAACAAATGGTCTTAATAGATATTTACAGAGTCTTCCAGCCCACAAAATCAGAATACACATTCTTTTTGGCTACAAATGGGTCATTCTCAAAAATAAACCACATGCTAGCTCATAGAACTTGTCTAAGTAAATGTAAAAGAATTGAAGTTACTCCCTGTATATTATCAAACCATAGTCCAATAAAATTGGAGATCAATGACATAAGAAACAGCAAGACTCCCACAAACACATGGAAATTAAATAACACCCTCCTGAACAACCAATGGGTCACAGAGGAAATTAAAGAAGAAATTAGACAGTTTCCACAAGTAAATGAATATGCCAGTACAACATATAGGAATCTGTGGGACACAATGAAAGCAGTTCTACATGGGAAATTCATAGCACTCAATGCCTATATTAGGAAAACAGAGAGAACTGACATAAATAACCCAATGCAGAACCTAAAGCTCCTAGAAAGAGAAGAGAATAACAAACCCAAAACTTGTACAAGAGAAAATTATAAAGATCAGAGCACAAATGAGTGCAATCAAGACTAAGAGAATGATAGAAAAAATTAATGAATCAAAGAGTTGGTTTTTTGAAAAAATAAATAAAATCGATAAGCCCTTAACCAAACTTATCAGAAAAAGGAAAGAAAAGGCTCAAATCCATGCAATCAAGAATAAAAAAGGTGAAGTCACAACAGATCCAACAGAAATCCAAAGCATCATCAATACCTACTTTGAGAACCTATACTCTAATGAAATGGAAAACACAGAAGAAATAGACAGATTCCTAGATACATATGAATTACCAAAGTTAAATGAAGAAGATATAGAAATTCTAAACACTCCAATTACAATGAGTGAAACTGAAAATGTAATAAAAAATTTACCAACAAAGAAAAGCCCAAGTCCTGAAGGCTTCACTGCTGAATTCTACAAGACATTTAAAGAAGAACTATCGCCATTACTCTTTAAACTCAAAAAGGAAATTGTAAAGGAAGCAAAGCTTCCAAATTCTTTCCTGGAAGCAAGTATTACTTTGTTTCCAAAACCAGGGAAAGACACAACACAAAAAGAGAACTACAGGCCAATCTCCCTAATGAATATTGATGCAAAAATCCTCAACAAGATACTAGCAAACAGAATATTGAGGTCAGCAGGAAGATCATACACCCTGACCAAGTCAGATTTATCCCAGGGACTCAAGGATGGTTCAACATTTGTAAATCAATAAATGTAATTCACTATATTAACAGAGTCAAGGACAAAAACCATATGATCATCTCAATCTATGCAGAAAGGGCATTCGACAAAATCCAGCACCCATTCATGATAAAAATGTTACAGAAAATTGGAATATAAGTTCTTCATCTCAACTTTATTGAACCTATGTATGAAAAACCTACAGCCAACATCATACTAAATGGTCAAAAACTGAAATCCTTCACACTAAAATCAGGAACAAGACAAGGATGTCCACTATCACCTCTCCTCTTCAACATAGTTTTGAAAACATTAGCCATGGCAATTAGGAAAGAGAAAGAAAAAAAAGAAATAAAAATAGGAAAGGAAGAAGTTAAACTGTCATTATTTGCAGATGATATGATGCTTTATACAGAAGACCCAAAATACTCTGCCAAAAGACTTCTGACTTAGTTGGCAGATTCATTAGAGTAGCTGGATATAAGGTCAACACTCAAAAAACAATACCTTTTTTATATACAAATAATAGACTCACTGAGAGAGAAATTAGGGAAACAATTCCTTTTAAAATAGCATCCAAAAAAATGAATATCTAGGAGACAATCTAACAAAGGAAGCAAAAGACCTCTACACTGAAAACTACAGCACTCTGAAAAACGAGATTGAGCAGGATATAAGAAAATGGAAAGGCATCCCTTGATCCTGGATAGGAAGAACCAATATAGTGAAAATGGCCATACATCCAAAACTATTATATAGGTTTAATGCAATCCTGATTGAAATTCCAACAATATATTTCACAGAACTAGAGAAAACAATCCAAAAATTCATTTGGAACCAGAAGAGACCTAGAATAGCAAAAGAAATTTTAGACAACAGAGATATAGTGGGGGGTATTTCAGTACCCAACTTGAAACTATGCTACAAAGCTAGAGTGATAAAAACAGAATGGTACTGGCAAAGAAACAGACCTGAGGATAAGTGGAATAGATCAGAAGATGCAGAAAAAACTACAGATATGCTCAGCCACCTCATCTTTGACAAAGGAGTCAATCATCCACATTAGAGGAAAGATAGCCTATTTAATAAATGGTGTTGGAAAAACTGGATTTCAACCTGCCAAATATTATAACTAGACCCATACCTATCACCATGCACTAAACTAAGATTAAAGTGGATTAAAGATTTAAATATCAAGACAGAAACACTAAATTTGCTAGAAGATAAGTTAGGTAGAACTCTTGAAGACACTGGCATAGGAAAAGACTTTATGAACAAAACCTCAGTGGCATGAGAACTTGCACAAAGAATCAGCAACTGGGATCTCATCTTATTAAAAAGCTTCTGCACTCAAGAGAAACCACCAACAGAGCTAAGAAACAACCTAAAATGTGGGAAAAAATTTTCAGCAACTGTACCTTAGACAAAGGACTACTATCTAGGATACATAAAGAACTGAAAAAATATCAGACCCCTCAAATTCAAAGACCCAATTCAAAAATGGGGATCTGAAGTGAACAGACATTTCTCAAAGAAGTAATAGCAGCAAATAAATATATGAAAAAATCTTCAACATCACTGGTTATTCCAGAGATGCAGATGATAACAACACTGAGATTCCACCTCACCCCAGAAAGAATGGCTGCTATCAAGAAATCAACCAATAACAAATGCTGGCAAGGGTCTGGGGAGAAAGGAACCCTTCTCCATTGTTGGTGGGAGTGCAGACTGGTGCAACCACTGTGGAAATCAGTGTGGAGATACCTCAAAGAACTAGTGCTAGAGGTCCCATTTGACCCTGGTATTCCTCTGCTGGGTATCTTCCCCAAAGAATTAAAAGAATCATACCACAGTGATATATATGCACCCATGTTTATAGCAGCACAGTTTGTAATAGCTAAAGCTTGGAAACAGCCCAAGTACCCATCAACTGGAAAGTGGATAAAGAAGATGTGATTTTTTTTTAAATGGAATACTACTCAACCATAAAGAACCAGAAACTATAGACATTTATAGCTAAATGGATGCATATTGAGGCCATCCTCTTAAGTGAAATAAATAGGACACAATTGTGTAAATACTGAATAGTTTCTCTAGTGTGAGAAACTGAAAGTGTAATTAAGGATACACATGGATGAAATTGCCTAATAACATATTTCTCGGATTGTGTTTCCATCGTGTGACACATAACTGTATCGCATTTTAAATTAGGGAGAAGCTTGGCTTATGTGGAGTCTGCTAGCTAACTGGGGTTTTTTTTCCAGACCACTATTTGTTCCATTTTGGTTTTGGGGATCTTTCTGAAACAAATCACATCCTCTGGTGTCTTGTTGTTACTTGGGGTGTTTTTTTAAGTTATATGGAAAAATATTTAAGTCCTTTTCAGTTTTGTTGTGGTTGAGTTCTACTATTTTTTTTTTTGATACCGGAGATCAAACTTGGGTCCTTGTGCTTGGGCAGTAGGCAGTGAAACCACTGAGCTAAATCCCCTGCCCAAGCTCTACTATATTTGAATATTATTATAATTTTTCCCTTGCATTGTTCTTCTTTGAATGGTTTTAATTTCTGTATGTGTGTGTGTTTGATAATAAACTTATTTTTAAATTCAAAAAAATTACAAATAAATTGCAGAAGAAACATTATGTGAACTATCACAGGAAAGGTTAGTACCCATAATGTGGAGGTTCTCTCACTGGTCATTTATAAAATAATATTAATGAAAAATGGGCAATATGAAAAATGATTATTCTCAAAAGGAAACAGAGGGATTTGAAAATCTTAAAAATTGAGACTTATTTTTAAGCAAAAATGCAACTAAAATATATAGCTAAAATTATATCGTTTTTATGATACAGTGCTTGAATATATATGCTGCGAGCATAAAATTTGATGTTAATTATGAGGAAAGATAATCTGGAAATATTTCAAAAACACACGAAGTGATAAAGCCAGGTTCACTACTATGTATACAGTGTATAATTCCATTTTTAAAAATAAACACTTTAGCATATTCCTTCACTTGAAAAATAAATATTGGGGAGGGAGTATTTTAAGACATTAAGAGATATTTTAAGTTATTTTTAATTAATTAATTAGACTTCCTATATTATTCAGGTTTGCTGATGCCAGGATATAATACCTGACACCCACAACTTAAAGGGAGAAGGGTTTAATTTCACTCTTTTGAGGATACTCAACTCACAATCAACTGGCTGCAAGTTATAAACATCATGGTCAAAGAGCCTGGCAGAGCAAGGTTGCACAGTTCATGGCAGCCAGGAGACATAACAAGAACAGTGTCAGAGAAGTAGGTGTGAGAGACCATATATAGCATCAAAGGCCATGTCTCTGTGATTCACCTAGACACACACAGAAATGTGATTTAACCTTGGCAGCTTCTAAGCTAGTCAAGTTGACATGATGAAGCTGTACCATCACAGTAAAAAGTTAGTAATTCCACCAATATATCCTATGTACAACACAGAATACAATATTCTCATTCCCAAAGTCTCAACACTTCTAGCATGTTAAAAAGTCCAAGTCAAAATCTCTTCTGAAACTCAAGGTTAACCTCTTAGCTCTGGAATGCTAAAAAAAGTAAAAATTAAAATAAAGCAAAATTAAAACTAATTATATAATCTCAAGATACAGATACAGTGGAATAGTAAACATTCCCATATTTTCATTTCAAAAAGTGAAGTATAGGTGGATGGAAAGGAATCATACGAAAGCAAGTTTAAAATCCAAAAGAGTTAATGCAAAATCCTGTAGCTCCATGTCCAGATCTGGGGCATATTATAATGAGATGTGTGTTCCAGAGAGCTTGGGAAGCCCTGCCTCTAAGGAGTTCCTTTTTGCAGCCCATGTGACCTCACTCAGGCTGGTTTCCCTCACTGCCTTCAGCTTCCCTGGGTAAATTCTCTAAAATTTCTGCATCTCAAACTTCCTGTATCCACTGCACTTTTGGCTTCATTGCTACAGTTTCATGAACTGTCCTTTCAGGGGCATATTTTTTTTTGCCTCTCAGGCCTTCCTTTGATAGAAGAGCAGAAGCCTTTAGAACTGGCACTATCTGCATGACATGAAGATGTAACATCTGCTTGAGAAGTAAGGTGGGTCCCTTTGGAGTGAATGGATCACTAAATTGGAAGAAACACTTCACTAGTTGGCATTGAATCAACAGGGAGGCCTGGAGTTCTCTTCTGAAAGCCAATTCTTTCAACGAGTTGGTCATTTTACACCCTTGAATCTGTGATGGGAAGGAGGTATCTGCATAACTCCTTGGATGTCCTGTAGTCAACATTCCTATTTTCCCCAAGCAAAGTATTTGTCTTTTTTTAAATAAAGCGAATCATTTTGGTGTACAAACCTCCCCTGGTCCTAACTTTACACATGGTTTCTTGTGGCCCAATATACGTTGTTCAGTTTTTTGTATTCTACTTTTGGCCTCCCCAATGCTTACTATAAATTTGTCTGAAAATAGCCAAGGGTATTCATATCAGAGTCTGAGTGTTAGTATGCCTTGAAACTTTCTCAGCTAGATCAGTTCATAGATCTTAGGAGCAAATTTTCTGCAAAGTCTCAGGTCATGAACAAAATATAGGCTTTGTTTTGACAGAATATAAATGGTATGGGTCAATCATATGATCATCTCAATAGATGCAGAAAAAGCATTCAACAAAATCTAACATGCATTTATGAAGAAACCCCTACAAAAAATCAGAATAGACGGTCTCTACCTCAATCTGATAAAAGCCATCTATGAAAAACCAACAGCCAGTATCACACTAAAAATGATCAAAAACTGAAATCCTTCACACTAAAATCAGGAACAAGATAAGGATGTCCAATATCACCTCCCTTTTCAATATAGTTTTGGAAACATTAGCCACAGCAATTAGACAAGAGAAAGAAATAAAAGGAATAAAGACAGGGAACGAAGAAGTCAAATTGTCATTATTTGCAGATGACATGGTACTGTATATAGAAGACCCCAATAACTCCACCAAAAGTCTTCTAGACTTAATAACCAAATTCAGTAAAGTAGCTGGGTACAAGGTCAACACACAAAAATCGATAGCTTTTCTGGACACAAAAAACAGACTCACTGAGAAAGAAATGGGGCAATCAATTCCTTTCACAATAGCATCCAAAAAATTGAAACACCTAGGAATCAACCTAACAAAAGAAATCAAAGACCTCTACTCTCAAAACTATAGCACTCTGAAAAAAGAGAATGAAGACAATATCAGAAAATGGAAAAACATCACTTGCTCCTGGGTAGGAAGAATTAACATAGTGAAAATGGCCATACTTCCCAAACTGCTATATAGATTCAATGCAATCCCAATTGAAATCCCAGCAGTATACTTCACAGACCTGGAGAAAACAATCCAAAAATTCATTTGGAACAAGATGAGACCTAGAATACCAAAAGCAATTCCAGGCAACAGAAACATGGCAGGGGGTATTACAATGCCCACCTGAAACTATGTTACAAAGCTACTGTGGAAAAAAAAATGGTACTGGCAAAGAAATAGACCTGAGGACCAGTGGAACAGATTAAAAGATGCAAAAATAACTCCAGACACACTCAGCCACCTCATCTTTGACAAAGGAGACAAACACCCTTACTGAATGAAAAATAGCCTCTTTAATAAATGGTGCTGGAAAAACTGGGTTTCAACTTGCCAAAGATTAAAACTAGACCTATTTCTCTCACCATGCACTAAACTAAAACCAAAATGGTTTAAAGATCTAACTACTAAAACAGAAACACTCAATTGGCTGGAAAAGAGGTTAGGTAGAACTCTTGAAGACATTAGTATAGGAAAAGATTTTATGAACAAAACCTCAGTTGTCCGTGAACTAGCACCAACAATCAACAAGTGGAATCTCTTCTTATTAAAAAGCTTCTGCACAGCAAGAGAAACCACCCACAGTGTGAAGAGACAAGCCACTTTATGGGGAAAAATTTTCACCAGCTGTCTCTCAGACAAAGGTCTACTATCTAGAATCTATAAAGAACTTTAAAAAAATCAGACCTCCCAAATTTAAAGACCCAATCCAAAAATGGGCATCTGAAATGAACAGACATTCCTCAGACAAAGAAGTAGAAATAGCAAATAAACATATGAAAATATGTTCAACATCACTGATCATTCGAGAGAGGCAAATAGATACATCCCTGAGATTCTACCTGACCCCAGAAAGAATGACTGCTATGATGAAATCAACCAGTAACAAATGCTGACAGGGCTATGGGGAAAGAGGAACCCTACTCCACTGCTGGTGGGAGTGTAGACTGGTGCAACCACTGTGGAAATTAATATGGAGATACCTCAAAGAACTAGGACTGGAAGTCCCATTTGACCCAGCTCTTCCCCTGCTGGGTGTCTTCCCCAAAGAATTAAAAGAATCACACCACAGTGATATATGTGCACTCATGTTCATAGCAGCACAGTTTGTGATAGCTAAAACTTGGAAGCAAACCAATTAGCCATCAATTGGAGACTGGATAAAGAAAATTTGTTATTTTTTTGTAAACTGGAGTATTAGTCATAAAGAATGAGAAACTAGAGACATTAATAGCTAAATGGATGCACACTGAGGTGATACTCAAGAGAAATAAATAGGACACAAGTGTAAATACCGAATAGTTTCTCTAGTGTGAGAAACTGAGAGTGTAAATAAGGACTAAGAGATATAATGGATAATGTGAAATAGGAAGAAAGGGTGCAAAGGGCAGGAGGTAGTGGGGGGAGTAGGGGAAGGAAAGAAGGGAATGGAATTAATATGAGAAAAAGAAAAAATGGAAACAAAGTCTTTGTAGATAGGGAGGGGTGAAGGAGTTGAAGGGAGAGCAGGGGAATGTAGAGAAAATAAGAACCAAAATGGGTTATGTGAAGGTGCAAATTTCCAATGATGAATGTCATTATATTGTATACCTTAAATGTACCAATAAAATTTATTCTTTTTTTTTTTTTGGTACTGGGGATCGAACTCAGGTCCTTGCACTTGGGAGGCAGAATGTGGAAATACTGAGCTAAATCCCTGGCCCTGTACCAATAAAATTTATTAAAAATAAAAAATAAAAGGGATGGCTCTTGGTGCAACTCTCAAAATATCCCTTGCACTCAGCTGAAAACTCTAGAGCCTGACCTTTTCTGTCAGCATTTTTCTTCTACCCTTCAACCAAAATTACTCCTCAGGATATTATAGCACCCCAAGGCTTCTCTTGACCACATCTTCAATCCTTTCCAAAATTCTCCTTCAAATAAATTCCAAAATCTTCTGAACTGCATGTTAGATACAGTCACTCCAATGACCCCACTTCTCCAGAATCAATTTTCTGTTTTAGTCACTTTTCTTTTACTGGGAAAAAAAATCCTACTCATCTTATACCCTCAAACTAAGGAGATAAAGTTTATTTTGATTCACTATTTCAGAGAGTTCAGGTCATATTCCTAGTCATCCACCTGTACCTAAGACCCAGCTCCTACTGGCATATTCAGCTAGAATCTCACTAATGAATCAACTCACTGGAGAGTATAGCACCTGTTAACCAACCACATTCCAAAAGGTGCATTTCTTAACAGATGAGAATTTGGGAGGACATTTTCAGTTTAAACCATAGCATTTTCTTCTTTTGTTTTACATTTTGAAATTTCTGTGTTACATTCACTAAATTCTGAAAACTAATCACACATTAAAAAAGCATTTAACGGCATTTTTCTTAAGCTGTTTGATGTATTTTTCATATTGTTACAACCACTTCTGACATTTAATGAATCAGTCTTTTAACTGTTTTAAACATTTTTATGAAAATCTGATAATTTGTCCTTTTCCCACATTAATTTAGTGCTTGCCAATTCTTTCTTATGTATTGAACTACAAATATTCACTTGTAAAACTACATAAATATTACATACTTCTCAATATTAGTTAAAATAATATATTGCTTAAATTTAATTTAATATCTTAAATTTTACTGAAAAATAGAAGAGGAAATAGTTATGTTAAGTATTTTAAAAAATAGTCCATAGTCTTATATATGAGTAAATACCTTAATTATAGTCATATAGCAGTAAGCTGAGTGGTTTAAAATAACAGGAAAAATAAAGAGGAATGCAAATTTACAGGTTCAGAGAAATAGACTATTTTGACCTCCCACATTACTTTATTCAGTCTTTGCCTCCTAGTTTTGCCTAGTTTATTACTATGTCATACAATTTCATCATAGTCCAAATGTGACCTTTGTCTTTCTCACAAGATAATCTTGTATTAGACAATCTAGTTATTGAATGTTTTCATTTAAAAAAATCTTTTAATTCCACCTCACCCCAGAAAGAATGTCTGCTATGAAGAATGCAACCAATTTGATCATAGTTTTGTCCCATCTCATACTCACCTTGTTATTTCCCTTGGATCAATAGTACCTAAGCAACTCTACTCGTAATCTTACTAGTTGACTATAGTTTTGTCCCACATTGACCTGCCTCACCTTGAGGCTTTGCTCCATAAAAATACCCTGGGAAACAGGGTTCTGGGTAACCTACTTTCTGGTCCCCCTTCTCTCTCTCTTAGACAGAAGCTATCTTTCCCTCAATAAATTTTTCTACTCTTAAAAAAAAAAGAATGCAACAAATAACAAATGCAAGGTTTTGGGGGAAAAGAAACCCTTCTCCACTATTGTTGGGAGTGTAGACTGGTGGAACCACTGTGGAAATCAGTGTGGAGATTCCTCAAAAAGTTAGGCCTAGAAGTCCCATTTGATCCAGCTATTCCCCTGCTGGGTATCTTCCCAAAAGAATTAACAGAATCCTACCACAGCAATATATGCATACCCATGTTTATAGCGGCACAGTTTGCAATAGCTAAAGCTTGGAAAAGCCCAAATGCCCATCAACTGGTGACTGGATAAAGAAGATATATTTTGTTTACTGAAATGAAGTACTCCTCAGCCATAAAGAATGATAAATTAGAGACATTTATAGCTAAATGGATGCACACTGAAGCCAGACTTTAAGTGAAATAAATAGGACACACGTGTAAATATCAAATAGTTTCTCTGGTGTGAGAAGTTGAAAGTGTAAATGAGGACCAAAATGTATACTAGATAATGTGAAATAGGAAGAAAATGTCCAAAGGGGAAGGGGAAGTGGAAGTGTAGGGGCAGGGTAGGGTAGGGGAAAGGAAAGAAGGGAAACGAAAAAATATGAAAAAAGGAAAAAAACAAAAACAAAATCCTTTAATCTGGAATATATATATATATATATACATATATATATATATACACATTTTTTTCTTTTCTTAAACTGATGGTTACTAGTTTAGAAATCAGAGTATTTAATGAAAGAAAAATCTTGCTCAACTGATAAAGCTTTTTCTTTTCTGCTTTGTTTTTTTTTTTTTTCTTTTACTTTTTCATTTTTTCTTACCTTCTCTGATGCTGGGGATTGAATCCAAGTTTTTGTGCACCCTATAATTTTTATAAAAAAAGGAAAGGGTTTGATTGACAGAGGATTTGTTTTGGCAACCCATGTCTTTTTTATTCAAAACATGCATAGACCATTTTCCGAGCATTTCTTGATCAGCGTTATCCTTTATATCAAACTGATGTGAGTAAGAAAGATTTTCACAACATTTACACATAAACTAAATGCTGCATCCTCTCATCCTGGCATCACTGTGATGTGTTTCCCACCGGAAATTAAAAGGTGCACTCTAAAGTTGCTCATCGAAAAACAACACCCATGCTTACTATGAAAAGCAAACTTAAATTTTGATCTTTCAGATAATCTAAAAGACAGATCGGAGTTCCACAAGGACTATTTCCCCAGCTAAGTTTACTTACTGTTAAGATAGGCCATGAAGGGAAAGATAATAGCAGGTATGAGAGTAGAAATTGTGAGCTCAGTTATTTGTCAGGGGGCCAGGGAGAAGGTCTACAGTTAGTACAAAACACAGGCAATTGGTTCATATTGTAGACAGTATGAAAGAGAACCACATAAGAAAACATTCTAATCAGTGGAGAATTTCAACAAAACCCTGCATGATGTGATCAATTTGTGCTCCCTGCTGTATTGTCTTTGGTGAAGGAAGAGGCTCATGTTGCTGACATCAATGGATGCTTTCTATTATGTATTCCTATAGGATTCTGACATGTGTGTGGGCTCTTGGTACTTACTACTTTCCTTGTGATTACCTGGAAAAAACAGACAGGAAAATTAACAATGTTGGCGAAATTATCTTTTCTTATATCTTTAATAGCAAGTAAGACAATCTAGTTCTCCATATTTTCTTCTTTAAATTTGTATTAATATAAGGAATATGTAAATTGAAATTCTTGAGATTTTTCCCCTATCTTTAATGAATGAGTAGACTGCTGTTGAAGATGGGAAGATTATGATCCCCATTTTTCTGTAAGGGAAGCAATTGGAAAAATTATTAGGTAGTACTGTATGGAAACACAGAAAAACCCTTTTGAAATTGCCATTTAACTTTCAAAGATATATTGTAATAAATAGATGATACAATCCTACAAATAAATACCAATTTATAGGTAAAGAAATTATGCTTAAAGAGATAAACTTGCTCAAGGTGGTTGCAATAACATTTCTTTTATGATATATTTGGCTATCTTGGTTTATGTATTTCCATCATAGTCTGTGAACACCAAAGTGGAGTCTTCTTTATAATTTTGTAATGAAACAGTTATATGTAGTTGAGAATTTTATGAATCCTAAAATACTATGGTGGTCTGTTACTAAAATTTTAAGAAAATGTAAGTGTAAGAATTTTAACATTTCTCAGTTATTGTGAAATATATCTACCCTACACTCAATAGTATAATTGCTTTGCCTCACTCTTGCAATATTTTAAAAAATGTATTCCTGACACATAGAAATCAACAAGATGTAGTCTCACATACATTGCATTATATTTTCACTATTCTTTCATTCTATGAACACAAAGATCAGCGAGGGCCTTCTAAGTTGCCTTTACTCTGAACTACATATAGTATTTGCAATAAACACTCATATTTGAAAGTCTCCCTTCTGCTTACATCTTCCCTTGCTACTTCATTTTGTTGAATGTCTTCTAGAAATACTACTTTTTAGGTCATAATTATGCTTAAATATTTTTAATATTTTCTCTCTGTCCAAGTCGTGTATTTCCCACTTGTGTATTCCTTGTAGACTGTATTTTTCCCTAGCCTACCAGAAAATTTGTCCTCACTGTTTTAAACAATTCTGTTTGTCAAATTGATCTAGTCAAAATTCCCTGGACGCATCTCTCCTTTTCGTGCATATGTATATTGTATTCTCTCATCTTGAATGCCCTTCCATATCCTGCATTAAGCCTTATCAGTCATTATTACCGACTAACCGTCATAGGAATATCTGAGTTAACAAATTGGCTTTAACTAGAACACCATCTACATTCAACTGGTTGGGTCTTCCTGGGCCATGGCTTTGAAATTATTGCTATTGTCATACCCAGTGTGCCGGCAGCTGACCAAGAGACATGGCAATTTTCTGAAAGCCCAGAGGGAAAGACAGAATCACTGTCTTCGCAGTGTTCAGTCTGTGGACACATCCTGCTACAACATGTGAATTAAGTCAGATAAATGACAGTGAACTTTCACTCAACACTGCTGCAAAATAAATTTCCATTTTCCTAATATTTTAATGCTGAACACTACATAATCCAAACATGTCAGATTTTTTAATTGGCATTGATTATTTTCCATCATACATTATTTAGGATACTAAAATATATTAAATGAGTGAAGCTGGTTTAATAATGTAGTAGAATTAGTTGATACTTCTAGAGTCCTAGAGAAATTCAACTTTGCATGTTATAAACCTACCTCAACTAGAATAGAAGCTTGCTCAAGAGGAAACAGGAAAAATATTCCTAAAACATTTTCACATTAAAAAATAATTACTAAAAGTTTCAATACAACAGAGTTTGGGAAAGGTAAGTGTTTTTAGTAGCAAAATATTAATCGAAATTAATCAAATTTTATAGTCCAGAAATGGCATCTTTCAGTAATCCTGACAATTTGAGGTGACATCATTTTGAGGAGTAAATCATTTTTACACACAAGATAATTTTGATAATATATTTTTATTGTAATTGTCCTTTTATTTTTTTCAAAGCAATGGTAATGAGAAAAATCTACAGGTAATGATAGTAATGAATTTGGCTGCTTAATTACTGTCACAGGTATAAAATGATTTAAAATTAACAAATCTAGTTTTTGCTATTTTTAATGTCATTTTTAAAGAGGAAAGAAGAAAGAAAGGGAAAAGGAGTGAGATAAATGCAGGAGTCTAAAATGAAGGAAGATAATTTAAATACATACCATGCTTAAATATATTCTCTTAAGTGCGATGATCTAAAAATGTAAATAAACAATTGGTCAACTATTTGATTCATGCTGAGAGAGTATCTTAAATATAAATCAGTATTGAATAATTCACAGGTCTATGGAAGAATAAAAGTCTTCATGTGCCACATGAAAACAAGACCTCTGCTTCCTGCATATCTTTGGGCTTTGCACAGTGTTCAACTCAGAAGTAATGCACTCAAAACTGTTGTATGAATAAGGGAGCATTTCCACTATTTCATATAATATCTCATACAAATAAAAATGAGTAACTATGTTCAGATACTTAACAAAATTCCACAAATGTTTTTCTATAAAAATGATTAGTATTTTCCTTTCCTTTAATATTCACCAATATAGGAGACATGATCTTCATTTTTCTATCTATCTATCTATCTATCGATCGATCGATCGATCTATGTGTGTGTCTTTAAATACAAATGGCTTAATATTCAGAGAAGTCTTTCACAGTTTATCATATTTATATCACTTTTACTTTTGTCTCTCTTTGCAAGTATCCAAGAAAGAACACCTAGAAAGAAGACAGAAGATTGATAATTATGATTTCAATATGTAGTTACAAATACAATCGGAAATCTGCGATTTTTTTAATGTTAAACATTTCTGAGTTATTAACATAGGTGAAGAAGAGCTTCTGTGTACTAAGAGTTCTTATTGATTGAGATGCTGGAGATAGCAGGGAGTCAGAAAGGATGGGGAAAGTTTGATCAATGAGTTCTGAAATACAGTCATGTAAGAAAATAAATTCTTGCGTTATATTGCATACTAGTTTGACTACAAATAATAGTTAAATGTATATGTCCAAAAAAAGGGAAAGAAGGGTTTTGAAAGTTTTGATCACAAAAAATGCTGAATGTTTGAGAAGATAGATGTTTGTCCTTATGTGACCTTATGTATATGATTTTGTATATATAATCATATATATATATATATAATCATCACATGGTAGCCCATAAATAAATGCAATAATTACACACTCAATAAAAAAAAATTAACTCAGCAGACAAAAACATCTAACATGAAAAAGACACTTCTATAAAGAATCAGAACACTTCCAGAAATCACTCCCCATGGGTCATACTTATCCCAATTGGCTATGATTTGGATTATAAGCTTGTATGTAAACAGAATTGTTGAGCAAATGTATTTGTCAGTTTTACAATAATACATCAAAGTACCTGAGGCTGGTTAGTTTATAAATAAAAGACATTTATTGAATTTACAGTTTTAGTGGGTGTGGCGGTAATATTGGCTGGACTCAGGTGAGGAATTCATGACTGATGGCCTCATCAGGGAACATAAGGGACAGAAAGTGGCCCTGAGTGGGAGGGACAAGGGTTAGTGTTTGCATAACAACTCTCTTAGGAGAGCTAATTTGGGTTCACAAGAACTACCTTCATCAATTAGAAGGAAAATACCTCCAATGTCCTCTGGATCTCCCACGAAGCTCCTCTTCCTGAAGGGCACCCCAAATCTTAGCATCAGCATTCTGGGGACTGCGCTTCTACCATATGAACTCTGGAGGATGAATCACAGCCAGCCATAATGATCTGAATATTTATGTACCTTGTATGGCTGCGGTTTCTTCACTTTCATTGATATATGGTATTCATTTGGAAGAATATGTCATGTAAATCATCTACTCAGTCCAGTGTTCATCAATGTTTGGGTTGTCTCATTTTATGTTTAATAACACATACAATTATTCATATTTCATGTGTAATTTTGGGCTTTTATAAATGCCTGTTAATATTCTTTTCATCTTGTGGAGAACATACATCGGTGTGTCTTTGGGAGAGGAATTATTAAATCAGACAGTTCTATGTATGATCATCTTTAGTAGATTTAACCAAAAGCTTTCCAGACTGGTTTTGTCAAACTACATACTCACAGCAGAACAAGAGGGTTTGAGGCCCTTCAGAACTTGAACATTTTAATAAACTTTAATCTTGACCCTTAAACCTGCTATACCTAAAAATTGTTTAGCAAAATTTTAAGTTTGTTCTCAAGTTATTTGGCTATCTGTGAGTTTTAAAATGTTTGATTAAAATGAAGCAGATATAATTATTTAAAATAGTAACAAAATGATTATCTTCATACTATTTATTTCTTCTCTGTGAAGTCTCTCTTTTCTCTTGCTATCTCTTACTCTCTCTGTTATACACACCACACACACGCACAAACATGCTCTTTTATCTAAATCTTGAGTATTCACCAAGAAAATAAGTCATTTTTAGTGTTCTACTAAAAACCCCCATGGTAGAACAGAAAACAATACATATTCATAAACAAACAAAATTAGAAGTCAGTGTTCTTAAAAAGGAGTGCTTGAAAAAATACCACAATTCTAAGCTTTACAGAACATATCATTGTACTCAGTGTAGGAGGTGAAGACAAGAGGCAATTTATTCTGCAGCTGGTTTCGAAATAAACACAGCAAAGAAAGATAAGGAGTGAAAGAGGGATAAATCCGCTGGTAGCAAACTTGATGGACAGACAGGCTGCCATTAACAATGCCGTTGCCTTTGTGAGTACAGAGTGATGTGGAGATACCCTGGCATTTATACTGTAGACATGGTCCTTAAAGATTTTACACCTCCAATTCCTCAGAATTATCAGCTATCTCCAGCCTGTCAGTCATCCAAGCAATCTTAGATTTTTAGCTTGCGGGCCAGGCAGATTATTGACAAAGCAATCCAGGGTGATGTAACACACCCTGACAAACAACAGTGAGGGGATTGTGTTTACCACTTTCTCTGCACCAATTCAGCTAAATTAATTCTTAACACTGCAAGTAAACTTTCTCTTGATAACCATTCACTCCCTACCAATGTTGTTTTGCTACACAGCACTGACTCTAGTAGAGGTGTAATAGAGCCTGATGCACCTAATTTAATCTGGTGGGGACTAATAGAAGCAAAGAAGATATCTGTCTACACAGCAAGAAGGCTAACAAGGGCATCTGTAAATAAAAAGCTCCGTGTTAGAACAGAGTTCAGGCTTTGATTTAAGTATACCAAAGTAGAAGATTTCTAAATTAGGTCTGCCATTGTGTCCTTAATTCACCTCTGGATATATAGAAATTGAGCTCCCACAACCCCTGGATTATGCCCTAAATCTAAAAATCAAAGATAACAAAACAATAGCCATGAAACAAATATAAAAACAAGAAAGATTAAACAAAATTTACCCTGAGTGCGTTTTTAGAAAATTGTATTTTTGTGCATAAGGAATTTTAGCTTTGATTACTAAATTCTCAAAACAGAAGCACAGAGATTTTGGAGAGAGTGAAAAATAATTTTTGAGGGGAAAACACTGATACACCCTTAATTTTCATTGTTATTTGTGGTTTTGGTCATGGCTAACCATCACAGCTAATGTGGGGGGCTATGTTAATTTTTAAAAGTATGCTGCATCTTAAATCACTTAGAGAACATAAGTGGCATGTGAGAGTCATTATGTTGAACTCATTTCTCTGGACTCACAGTTTGAATTTTTAAAGCTAATTTTCATACCATTAGACTAAAATTCACATGTTTTTCGTAGAGAATTCTAATGCTGTCATATTATGTGAAATGTATTTCAAGAGCTTTTGAAATATCCTTAGATGTATATTTATTTACAAAATTGCCTAAATTTCATAAAATAAGAACATTGGTTTATATCAAATCTAAAATTTAAGCATAAATTGTATAAATGGTGAATTCTGATAAAACACATTAACTTTTTCATTAAAATTTATATTTAATGCATAATTTCAACACAATGATTGATTTTTGTCAACTAAAATTCAAGATAAGTAAAAATACCAGACTCAAGGAAATAAAGTGACTCACTGAAATTTCATCCCTTTACATCCATCTCATCTTCTTTGCCATTCTGGTATTTTGTTTCTGTCTTAATTTTAGATCTGATTCATTCTTTTCATTTTAAAAGCAACCTAAACAAAACCCCACATGTTGAGTAATCTTCAATATTATGACCTCACTCTTTTTTTCATAAATACATGGTTCATTTCCACCTTGAGTATTTTATTTCTGTAGATCTGAACCCCAGATCATTGTATGATTAGGAACTTCATGGAAAGGAGATGGAATGTCATGTTTGATGAGAATTCTTTGATAATACCATAATTAAAATTTCTTTCACCAATCTTCTAGCCCCTAACCCAGGTTTATTTTCTTCATGCATCTATCACCATTCAAAAGCATCCCATGTATTTATTGGCTTGTGATTACATATTTCTTCCACTGGAATATAAGGCCCAAGATGACTGGGTCTTTGCTTTGTCTGGAATATGTTTACCATGGGTCAGCAAAACCTTGTTGCAACCTGAAAACACTGATTCTGGTGATGCTGGATTTCATAAGGGATAAATGGTAAGAATGTTTGAACTGTCTATTCAACATAATTTACCAGATTCACTAGGAAAAGCATGACCAAAAAGACAAAGTCTCTCTGCATTTTCCAACAAGCTTACTTAGGAATGTAGGTAGAACAACATGTAAAACTTGTCTGGGGAGAACATGGAAGGTTTGCCTTTGAATATACATTGAAGTGCCAAAGAGATGCATGTAAAATATCCTTAAACAGAAAGAGATTATAATAATATTTCTTACTAGGGAAAATTTGGGGCTTCAGAGGATATTTGGTAATATCTGAAGGTAATTTTTACTTTTGTGACTGGAGTTTGCTACTGGCATTAATGGGTAAAGACTAGAGATATTTTTAAATATGGATCCATAACAATGGAGAGAATAGCTTCCTAAAACAAAGAATTGTCCAGCTCCAAATGTCAGTAGTTGATATTGAGAAACTCTGGGTTAGAAATGAGGTTGGTAGTCTATCTAAAAGAATTCCTGAGATAGATACACATACTAACTGACATTTATGTAGCAAGTATTATCTTTTATTATCTCACAGGCATTGTTTTATTCATATAGTAGCTTACTCAATCTATTCAACAACTATATGACTCAGAGGTTGTTATCAGAATTTTACAAATAGAAATATTAAAGCACATTAAAGTTCAGCTTCAAAATCACAAAGCTAGAAAATGGTAAAGCTAATATTACAAACCAAGTAATTAGATTCAAGAGTCTAAGCACAATCTTATAAATTAATTTTATACCCAAAATAAAAAAGTAAACAAGTATAAAAAGGTAAAAGTTCAGAAAATACATCAGAACATCCTGAAATTTGGGAAGTCAAAACGATTTCTAAATGCAGTTATCCATGATGTCAGACTCTGAACAGAGCAAAGAGGTCATTGGAATTGTAAATTGTTCACTGATGTCCTTCTAGGAGACAATTTTAGTCAAGGCAGAGCATATCACTCCATAGGAACCTGAATAATTCTGAAGATATGCACCATCCAGTTATTTGAGGTAGTGTCAGGACTATAGGTACGTTTTAAACTCAAAATCTCAATCTTAGCTGAAAATACAATGAATGCTAAATATTTTTGAAAAAAAAGTTGGCCCTTGAATGTGTAAAAAGCTTGGAGCAAACATAAGGAGAAGGTAAATGGAATAAACGCAACATACATTTTTAACATATAAGTAGTCAGGTAAGTACAGAGATGAAATATAAAAGCATGGGATCATACAAATCCAAAGCATCTACTTTCCTTCCTTTTTTTCTAGAAGATTGGGCTTGACACAAGATCTGTTTAGGTGTAAATGCCATACATCTCAAGTGGATCCGTTTTCACTGGTGGAATGAGTGGTTATGAAATAGAATGCGAGCAGACAGTCTAGTGGAGTTGGCTGGGTAAGATCAAGATTTTGAGCTTATTATAATAAGAGTGAGAAGGGGAGGCTGAGGACTCAGGAATGGTCAACCAACTCAGTTTTCACAATTTTTCTAATAAAAATTAGCTAACTACAAAGAATTTTGACAGATCAGTATCAAAATTGGAAAGCCCATGAAAAGTAATGACAAACAAAAAATTTGAACTAGATTGCTGTTCTTTGACAAGAAACATAGACATCACCTGTCCCTGCATTGATTTTTAGAAATTCTGACTTTCTTTCACCCCAGATCTATCAAATTAGAGTCTGATTTCGACAGATCCCTTGTGATTCCTGTACTCATTCAAGTTTGATGAGCATTTATCTAGATTGCTGATTTTTATATCTATTTTTTTTTCTGATTTGTCCTAAGCTATGGATCTTTCTTTGAAAATAAACTATTACGTGAGTCTACAATAGTCTAGTAGATTTGAAGATGGGACATGGATATTTCCAGGTCTTCTACTGATTTGGACTGCCCTCTCAAACACTCTTCAAGTTCTTCAGAAAATAGTTCCAAACCTTAGGCCAAAGATGTTCCCATGTTGCAATCTTTGACACCATTCTTGCCATGGACGTTGACCAGGCTAGACAGGATGTTGAGTTTTCTCCGTTTTTTTTTTTAACTACACAGCTTATAATTGATTTTTTTATCAGAGAGCTTATAATTCATTAATTTGCTGTTGAAAAACATGGTTCCTCTTTTCTAATATAGTAAAAGCTTCTTCTTAGAACAGTCTTTATATGCATTTTGCCAGCCCTTAAAGGTCTATGTCACAGACCCAGAGTTGGACATTACATCATTATCACGACTCCTCTTCTGCTCTGTGAGACATTCTTGGTCTTCCTTTGGGTTTTATACCCTGGACAACATGGAGGGGTACATATTAAGTATCTTGTGTAACCAAATTAGATTTATTTAATGTTTAATGTTTTTCTCTCTCAGGTCTGAGAAGATAAACATTTGGAAAGAATACCACACAGATGAAGATCTTTTCTCAATATTTAATGTTAGGGGAAATTGAAATCCACATTATATTACATTACATTCTTGTCACTTTCTGAAGGCATATTGGAAATAATATTTTTACAAGGGTCTTTAGTTGCATTTTCTTAGCTGTCTTGGTCTCCTTAATTTCTTCAAGATGTTTATCTTTTAAGGTCATTTTGACTGTGGCGAAAAGCCAGAACTTGCATAATGCAAATCCAGTAAATAAGGTAGATGAAGACACACCCTAATGTTTTACATACCTACCCATCCATCAGATTGCATTTGGTAGCAGCCATTCATTGTATTTTTTATTATATATCACAAAGATTCATGAAAGAGGATTTGTAGAACTGCTTCAGGAAGTGGCAAGAACGGTGAGGTAAATGTGCTTAAAATGAAGGAGTATTTTGAAGGGAATTAATAGAAATGCAACTTATTGTAATGTAATAAATTCATTAATTTAAACATTCACCAGACAGTTTGTACACATTTTGTACCTGGGTTGGAGTACACATTTCATAAACGCTGCCTTTTTTGTTGATTTTCTATAAAGTAAAAGTGTCATGGACCACACGGTGTTTCATTTTCTAAAATATTCATTCTCTCCATAAAAATTTCTCAATCTAAGAAAGAGATCAAACACTTGGTAATGAAATTTAGAGTTAAGAGACAATAATAGCAAAACAATAAATACCACATCTTATCACGATGCATCAGTTATGGCAGCACTGAGTTTTTCATGTTTGGTTTCCCCACAGCACATCTCAGTTCAGGCACTCCAGAGAAACACATAATAAGGTCAGAGAGAGAAGTTTGTCTTGTTTCAGATATGAATTCAATCCATCCTTTCTTTCATGTGAGACGATACTCACTGATGGAGCTTCTGCTAATGTGTTTTAACTTTACTGACACTGAAAATCTTTGCTCCTCTGTTGGTGCTCCTAGCCTCCACCTGAAATAATCCATGCAGAACAGTATTATCAGAGACGGCCACACATTAAGAAATCTGATTATGGGCCGGGGATTTAGCTCAGTGGTTTCACCGCCTGCTGCGCAAGCACAAGGACCCGAGTTCCATCCCTGGTACAAAGAAAAAAAAAACTCATTATGTCTATTTATTCACCTTTCACTATGCTCCAAACATATTCAGCTACTTTTTACCTTGTGAAATATGACTAATGCAAATCAATGGTATTTCAGGGTACACTTTCTTAGACTGTCTTACAGTCTAGAGTCTTGTGGGGTCCAGGGATGTAGCTCAGTAGCACCGCACCTGCTTGCCAAATGCAAGGTCCTGAGTTTGATTCTCAGTATCGCCGGGGGTGGGGTGGGGGTGGCGTGGGGGACAATGCATATAAAATAAGAGCCATGAAAACATTTTTTAAAAAGTCTAGAATCTTGTAAACCTGGAGGGGGAAGAGATATAATGGTCAGAAAGGGAGGGAGATAAACAATAAAATAATGATGGTTTTATATCTTCAGAGCCACAACCTTGGCATTTAGCTCTCAGAAAGAGTCTTCATTTTAAAACTAGCCCCTTTATACACTGGGTGAGTGTATGGAGTCAGAACTCTGCGTCTCAAGGCCCACTTCCCATGATTTTCATGAAGCTATTTGAAAAAGATTTTAAAAATATTACCAGAATCAATTTAATTAAAATTACTCATTTTTAATCCTAATTCATTTTTTACATTAAATATGATGTTTTGCCTAATAATAAGGAAAACTAGAGCTACCTAAATCCAGTATTTGAGTTGATCATAAGAAAACACAGGAAGCACCTGATACAAAATAGTTTTGTTGAAAATAGCACAACATAGTATGCAAAGATAAAAGGCCAAAATATTAATTTTACTTTGAATATATATTCTCTGTATCAGAAGAGATCTGTGTAAAAAAAAAAAAAAATAAAGCACCTAATCATAGATTCCCCTTACGGGATTCCTACCTCATTTAGTTTTCCTGTGTTTTTCTTATTTTGTGAGGAACATGTTCATAAGGATGGAATAAAAATAAACAAAGGCTGGCAAATCAGTATGGTTCCTACATGCAACCTCAGATACCAGCGTTCCTGTACAACCTCAGGGAGCCAGTTTTTTCCCTTAAGAGACTTTACTGGGGGGGGGGAGGGAGAGGGGGAGAGGGAGAGGGGGAGAGAGGGAGAATGTCTTGGTCAAATTTCTGTTGCTATAACAAAGTACCTGTGACTGGATACTTTATATAGTATAGAAGTATTTTCTTGGTTTTTGTTTAGAAGGCTGAGAAATTCAAGAGCATGGTGCTAGTATCTCATGAAAGCTTTCTTGCTACATCATAACCTAGTAGAAGGCATTGTGGCAAGGAAAAGTAAATGTACACCTAGGTTAGGTGCATCTTCCTTGTCTTAATAAAGCCACTAATACTATCATGGGGACTTTATCTTCATTACCGCCTCATATAAATTCTCACACAAATTGGGGTAATGTTTTTCTATTTCCATAAAAATTTGACTGGTATGTAAATAGGGATTGCATTGAATCTGTAAGTCATTTTGAGTAGGTATAGATTTTTGATATTATTTTGATCTCTGAACAAAGCACTCATGTGTCTTCAAGTTCTTTCATTAATGTTTTACAGATTTTTTTTACATGCTATTAAATTTATTCTTAAGTATTTTGGTACTTTTATGTTACAAAAATCAGGTTATTTTCTTAGTTGCTTTAACAGATAGTTCATTGTTAGTGTACAAAAGCTGACTTTTGTATGTTTATTTTAAACCCTGCAATTTTATTGGATTAATTTTTCTAATTTCACAACTTCTTGTAATTTACAAACTGAAACTTTTTTTCTTCTCCTTGCCTAGTTTGCTTGCCTTTATTTCCTTTTATTGTGTACTTGTTCTGATGAGGATTTCCAGAATCTTGTTAATAAGAAGAGATGAGAGTAATAGCCTTATCTTGTTCCTAATTTTAGTGAAAAATCCTTTCAACATTTTCTCCCAAATCTGATGTTATCAACTGGCTTATGACATATAGCTTTTGTAGTGTTGATACACATTCCATCTATACCTATTTTGGGGGAGTTTTTATATTTTTTAATAATAAAGAATGTTGAAGTTTGTCAAATGCATTTTCTGTGTCTATGGAGGATGTATAATATTTTTTCCTTTATTCTGAGATTATGATTGGGTTTTTGGTAGGGATTGCATTGAATTTGTAGATTTCTTAGGGTAGTATTAACATCTTAACAACACTGTCTTCAAATCTCTTCATGTGGCCATCTTCCCATTCATTTAGTTCTTTTTAATTTGTTCTCATTAATGCTTTTGTTGTTTTCTGTGTAAATATCTTTCATCTCCACTAAATTCATTCCAAGTTTAAACTTTTTAGATACTATCGTAACTGTGACTGATTGCTTAATTTCCATTTTGGACTTTTCATGTATGATGTATAGAAATACAATTGATTTTTTTACATTGATCTTGTAATTTACAATTTGCTGAATTGACTTATTAGCTTTGATAGTGTTCTTATTGATCCCTCATCTGTAGGATTATGTTATCTGTGAATACAGATAGTTTTACTTATTCTTTTCCAATATTTACAACTTTTTTATATTTTTCTTGTCTAAGTTGCTATGGCTACATCTTCCAGTACAATACTGAACAGCAGTGGTATGAGCAGGTATATTGGGCTTCTTCCCTTGCTTAGTGGAAAAGTTTGCAATTTTTCATTATTATGATGCCAGCTTTATGTTTTCCATAAATATCCTTTATGATGTTGAGAAATTTTTCTTCTATTTCTTGGTCTTGGAGGCCTTTTTAAAATCTTTACAAAGGTTGAATTTTCTCACGCATTTATTTCTGCATCATCAGTTAAAACAATAATAGATTTTCCCCTTTTGTACTCTTAATGTAGTGAGTGTACTATTTTGACTGATTTTCTTAAGTTAAAATACTCTTCTCTGCATAAGTTTAACTTGGTCATGATGTATAATCCTTTCAATATGCCTTTATAATTGCTTTGCTGGGATTTTATTGAGGATTTTTTCATTTATATTCATGAAGATTAATTTTCTATAAATATTGTTTCTTCTGCTTTCTTTATCTGGTTTTGGAATCAGGGTAATACTGGCCTCATAGAATGAATTAGGAAATGTTCCCTCCTCTTTCATTTATTACCAAAGTTTGAGAGGAATTCATATTAATTCTTCAAATATTTGATATAATGTATCAGGAAAGTCTTTTGGTCCAAGACCTTTTTTTGCTGAGAGGATTTTTTTATGTTTGACTCAGTCAGATTCCTTGCTACAAGTCTTTTCAGAATTTCTACTTTTTCTTCAGTTAATTTAGGTGGTTGTATGTTTTTTTAAGAAATTTCATCTTAGTTATTTATTAGTATATAGGTGTTCAGAGTAGTCTCTTACAGTCCTTTTTGTTTCTCTGAATTTATTAATAATGTCTTCAGTATGATCTGGATTTAGTTGTCATCTTTTCTTTTTTTCTTTGTCAATCTAGTTAAATATTTCTCATTTCTGAGGTATTTCTGAAGGAAAGTCTCTTAGTTTCATGTATCATTTTTGTCTTCAGAGAAAATATTTTATATGAGTTCAAATTTATTGATATTTGTTTTGTGACCCAAGATAAGATGAATTCTGGAGAATATCAAGCATGTAATTGAAAACAAATTGTATTTTTTCTGATGTTGTTTGGTGTGTCCTATATTTGTGTGCTGTTGAAGTGCTGTTTCCTCACTAAATTTTGTCACTGTGTCACATCCTTGAATAGGAGTGGTATATTCAAGTCTCCACCTATTAGTGTAGAAATGTCTGTTTTCCTTACTGCTATTTATTTTTGCATCATATATTTGGAGCTTTTTGTTTGTTGAATACACAATTATAGTTTTTATATTTTCTCAACAAATTGACCCTTATAACAGTATGTAATATCCCTCTTCTCCTTTGACACTTGTTGCATTAAAGTATATTTTGCTTATTATAAGTATAAGCACTGTAATACCTTTATCCATTTTTTTACTTTCAACGTGACCATATCTTAAAGCTAAATTGAGTATCTTGTAGACTTCATATAATTTGATCATTTGTTTAAAAATTTATCATCTATTATCTAAAAGTTACAAACTATTTTTAATTAGACTATTTCATTTACACCTAATGTAACTACTGTTGAAAGAATCATTTTTTGCATGTGCTTTCCTGCATGTTCTGTAAAGTTTTTCTTTATTTTCTCCATTACCAACTGCTTTGTGTCTAGTTGATTTTTTTTGGTAAAACATTATATCTACTGGGAGATAAACTTTAGTGAGAAATAAATCAAATCCTAAAGAAAAAAGTGAGATGAGAGAAGCAATTATAGACAATGGAGATATTAAACATTCCCTTAATCATTGATATTAAAATATTTCAAGTAATCTATGATAATAATGTACAATTTGGAGGACATTTAATAAGGTAGAACTTAAAATAGTATAAAACAATTACTAAAATAATGGGTTTAAGTTGACAAGTATTAAAGTATGTTATTGTGTTTGTATTTTTAGGATTAATATACAAATATATGATAAGATTTGACTTTTGTAATTATAAATTAATAATTAAAATGTAATGGCAATATATTGTCTAGTTTTCCTCTATTGAATAGGTGAAAAGTAGATAAATAAATTCATGGTAAAGAAAGCTAGAGAAAGGAAAAAAGAACAAAGTTTACCCCTACTAAAAAAGCAGCAAATAAAATTAGTAGACGAAGATCAAGCTATCTTTTATAAAAAAGAATGAAGGAGACTCGTTTTCTTGCATTTTTCCAGCTTTCAGGGGTTCTCATTTTCCTTGGCTTATGGCCTATTCCTTCTTGAAACTCAGCAAGTGAGTTAAATCTTCCTGATGCATCTGTCTGATCCTATTTCTATCACTGTATTTCTCTGACTAGAGAGAGCAAAGTGTTCTTGTTTTAAGGAGTCCTGTGTTTAGACTGTGGGCATCCATCAAATAATTCACAATCATTATCTGATCTGAAAGTCCATAATCTCAACATCATATCCTGGCATTAAAGGTAGCATATTCATAGGTTCTGGGGATTAGCTCATGGAAATGCTTGAGGTCATTATTCTGCCTCTAATAGCTTTTAACTGAATATGAGAAAATAACTAAAATATCATAATGAAAAATTGGAAGCAGCAAAAATGAAAAGATACATTGGTTCAATAGCTACCAAATTTATGTTAGTGTCACTATAACTTTATTAGATGAAATATATTTTAATACTGAAGCATTATTAGAGAAAATACATATTTTCTCCATTCAACTGAGGATACAGTTTAAGTAGAGGTCTTGGTTTCATCTGCTTACCTGCCTCTAAAGCCCAAGGGCTTCCTTCCTAATTTCTGTGACTATAAAACACAATAACAAGCCATTAATGCCCGTTTTAGGCAATAACGATTTTCAGGGATTTTCAAGCCTTGCCCATGTACTTGTTACATTTATGATCAAATTAAAGCCTTATAAAATAGTTTTACTCCTTGGCCTTCCAGTTTAGCCTAAGGCATGCTTATTTTAGGAATTGTGCTCCTTCAAAAGCATTTTATGTGTCATTACCACTATAATATCAAAATCCCTCTGTGTAGGGACTAGAATGATAATTGCAAATGTTATCAGAGCTATTCTAGAAAATAATGTGAAACAAGTTGAAAAACATGGGGTATTTTTCAGAAAACTCGTTTGAATTCAGTAACAACACCATGTGAGTGTTAGTTAGTTTCTCTGGAAATTTATCCTATTTTTCAGTTTGGTTAAAATTCCGAAGACTAATCAAATGACTAGCATCAGTGTTATAGATGTAAGAGGGAAAAACTATTAATAGTATACAAGGGATATACACCTATTATGGGAATATATGTGATGCATACTCTAACAAATGAGAGGATGATTTTTGTAGTCAGCCAGCTTATATTTCAATCATGACTCTTCTCCTTAAGGAGCAGGACATTGGATAAGTTACACAAGCTTTCTATGCCTCAGTTTGCACACTTCTAAAGCACTGCTTACAGTAAAATTGTAATATGAATCAATGCATTTCAGTATTGTCAGCCCGGTGGGGTGGTTTGCACCTATAATTCCACAACTTTGTGAGATTGAAGCAGAAGGATCACTAGTTTGAACTCAGTCTAGGCAATTTAGTGACATACTGAGACCTCATTTCAAAATAAATAAATAAAATTGGGCGTAGCTCAGTGTGACAGGATTGGGGTATTGCTTAAGGGAGAAGCTCTTTCTTAACTGGCATCACCCCAGATTTAAGTCCCCAGACCACTACCCCACACACATACATGCAGTGGCAGTCAAGCAATAAGTCTTTTCTTTCTTTCTTTCTTTCTTTCTTTCTTTCTTTCTTTCTTTCTTTCTTTCTTTCTTTCTTTTTTTGTTTTTTTGCTTCTTAGCATTGAGCTGGCTTAAGCAAATCACAAATACATTAAATTATTCCATATAAAACCTTTCCTCAGATTGATAGATATACATTATGGAAATCAGGAGTGTTCTTTTTGCCATACTATATGGCACTGGTTACAACAGAACACAGAAATGAAGAGATTATTTTATTTCATTGTTTTATAGAGAAAAGAACCATGCAGCACTAAGTCAAAGGGGTGCAAAAGGATGCATGGGCAGCTATCATAGATGTATGGTGCATGCCTTTCCTTCTCGTTTCTCAGGTGTCACAAATGTACATATAAGAAGTAGGAAAGTAAGTGCTGATAGAGTCATACTCTATTAAATAAACCACTTGCATTTAATGTAAGAACTGATATCTTTTAAAAATATAGGTAGCAACATAGTCTCCATTCCATGGAGAAAATTATACTTCTTGCCTTTAGCATACACATGTAAACTCTATAATCAGTATCCAAGAATTTGATAAATCATACAGTAAAGACAAAAAAATACAAGGTCATGAAAGTTTAAAAAGAGTAACATCACAGACATAAAATATTGTTCAAGATATTCCAAAGAAACATTTGAGAAAATATAGAGGCAGAATCCAATGTTTAGACATGATAGTCTGGACCAAGATCAGTCATACTCAGCAACTTCATCAAAGCAACACAAACACCCATAGCATGAAAGAAACACTCAGCACTATACAATCCATTAAATTATTAAAAATCTATAATTTTTACCGGAAAAATATAAATTAGAAATCATTGCTATTTTTGTCACTTATTCATGGAATTAGTCCATAAGTATATTTACCCCAATACCCTAAGAGACATACTTCCTCACTAAATTCCCTAGCTGGAAAGAGTTCTCTACCTTAAGATTTAGTTGCTTGTAGTATAATTGGGGAAAAGGAAGGAAAAGGCAAGGTATGCACTGAAAGCCGAATGAACCTCTTTTCTTTACCATCATAGAATTTCTTTCATGTTGTGGAAATGTAATTTTGAAGATGAAATAAAACTCAAGAGCAACACACAATTAGAACGCCTGTGTGAAATGAAGAAAACAAGATGGCTGCCTCAGTGCCTCCCTGTGGAGGTAAATCCTATCTATTATTTTCTTTTGGAAACTCACGGGGGCTCCGTCAAGTGCCAAATATTGCTAGCATTTGCAAGCTCTGCTAAGTCACTGGAGAATATAGGCCTTTCTAGAGATGTGTAAGTCCATCTCTGTTTTTCCTTATGCCTGTTCATGAAGGCAAAATCTCCCTCTTCTTCCCTCTCCCTTTAGCCTTCCCAGTCCTCTGTCTGTATGTGTGTATAAACATATTTAGCTACATTTACATATATAAACAAATATACAGACCAAACATACAGATTTGAGAATATTTCTGCTAAAATATGTGACACAATTATAAAGTTTATAGTGCAAATTTTTAGATCTTTCTTAGAATCATTAAGATGTTAGAATCTCCAAGAATCACCTTGATATTGAAAATAGAACGTGGAAAATAAATCCTTTGCATATGACTCCTCTTTTAACATTTTAAAAATGATACTTTACCCTACTCTTTAAGAAACTATTTGACCATATAAATGCTGTACTTTCAAAGAAAATTAAAATTCTAAACCATCTCTTCTTCTAAGAATTTATATAATAAAGCAAAATTGGAAGATAAAGTGCAGACCTAGGATTTAAAAAGAAATTCTGAAATATCACAAGTTAGTTTAATATATATTATTTTACAAAACTGTAAACTTTAGCGAAAAATGCTACATTTTTGTGATAACTGAGATATGTTCTTGCCCACTTATTGTCAGCCCTTCAAAACCACTGTGTAGGATTTCTCTAATATCTACAAAAAGGATGTGACAGGGTTCAGAGAACATTTATGAGGAATATTTTTGTAGTGAACAGCTGAATGAGTGTGAGTCCGACCTTCTCAAGTGAGGAGTGGTAGAAGGAGTCGCTGTCCCTTAGATCAGGAATATCCAAGGATCTTAGGTGAAGATCCCTACAGTTGCTTGGTTACAGAATAGCCTGGGCTCTGACTGCCTCCTTCCAGGAAATATGTAGACATCAAGTGCCATGGTGCTTTGGTGACAGAGCAGGACTTGTGGGGTAGGTGCTGGATAGGCATGGACCTGTGCCCGTGAATATGCAGGAACATGCGATGTTTCAGTGTCTCCCACGACTGTGGGTGTACCATTGCACAGGAGAGCCCGGCTGTGCTCTTCTGGGCATTTGAATAACAGCCATCTTCAGGGACCGAACGGCTTCAGTAGCAATTTCTGGAGAAGATTAAAAGGTTCAAGCAACATTTGGAACAGAGAAGTATTCACCACAGGTAATTAAAACTACAAGCAGATGTTTTTGAGGAATCCACGAAAGCCCCACCAGAGGTCGATTTGAATCTGCTCCCTACTCTGGTAAGAATATACTCATCCGTCTGTGGCTCATGTCTTAAAAGCCTGACATGGGAAGGCAGATATCTCAGTGTCTGGTGATAGACATGGAATGAGAGAAGAATGGATTCCATCCCATGGCTAGCGTGTTAGGTAGGCATGATTTAGGGCTAAATCATGTTGGTAATTTGCATTATTACTCAGGAACAGATTCTGGCTTTTTTATAATAGATCTGTTTTGTTTTTGAAAAGTACAGTGGCCATAAATCAAATTACTACCTAAATATGAGAGAAGAATGTATGCCATTTGCCCCAGTTTTTTAGTGAGGAGTAGGAAAACAGCCATACTGCATACATTTCATTTTAAAAGATAACATAAGCTTGTTTTGATTTGGGTTCTGTGCTGCATTTCTACAGTATGTCTTTGGACTTTT
>NW_004624743.1:11306169-11384654 GCF_000247695.1 Heterocephalus glaber | reverse complement strand
CCAGAGGTTGAACTTGGGACCTTGCATTTATGAGGCAGGTGGCAGCATCACTGAGCTAAATTCCAGCTTATTATTATTATTATTAGGGTTTGAACCCAGAGCCTTTGCACTGAGCTGCACCCCCAGTCCTTTTATATTTTTACTTTTATTTTGAGATAGGGTCTCACTAAGTTGCTAAGTTGCCCAGGCTGGGCTAGAACTTCTGATCCTTCTGCCTCAGCCTCCCAGTGTGTGGGATTTTATAGACCTGTGCCAAGCAGAATGTGACAAATATGTAAATATAATATTCTGGGATAATTTTTACCTTGCTTTTACTAACTACTCTTATTATCAACTTCAATGTTTAGAACCCAGCATAAAACCAGTAGATGCTTCCATTTTCATTTGAGAATTAAGTACACTATATTTTAAAATTTGTCATTTTGCCTTCAGTTAATGCAGTGTAGCTTCAGAAGGCAGGCAGGCTACTTTTCATTGGTTTATCACTCATTCTACCCCAAACTCTACTCAATACAGAGCTTCCATATTATTCAAAAAATGTGCATGCTTCTGCCTGGTAGATGGATTAAATCACTCAGTGAGATGTCCCATCTAAAATATTCACTGGAGTAGATGTACAATAAGCTAAACACATTTGGACAGAAATCATAGCCCAGGAGCACGGGGCATTTTCTGTGCTTGAATTCCATTCTTGATAATAATAGACAATCTCTCACAATTCAAAGGCAGTTCTGTACTTTCTCTGGCTGACAACTGTTGTCCTTGTTGGGGTAGTACTCTCAAGATAAATTATGAATGCAACGTGAAAGCTGTAAAATTTGTTGTATCTTCTATTATCTCCATGTTAAAGGCCACAAAAGCTCTTCAGTGAAGTCAGCCATTAAGAAATGACAGGTATTGCTATCAGGCTTCTTTATTGCCTATTACCTGCAATGACAGCAGCTGCTACACCACCACTCCACAGCCTATCACATCATTTGCAGCTAAAGCCAGCTACTGTGTCATTTTGGCTCATTTTCTTGACAGTGCCATCATAAATCCATGCAGCTGCGGGGTAACTGTCGACTGCCTCGATTATCTTCATAGCCAGAATGAATCTTGAAATGTGTGTAACAGGCAATGACTGTTATGGATCAGGCACAAGGGCCATTCCCGATCCATCCTGTCAGGCCTGTGAAGCGATGCCTGCCGCAAAGAGAGTTCCTAAACTACTGTCATGTAACTGAGTAAAGTACCCGAACTTTGAGAAGTCTTTAGGGTCTGCTGGGAAACCCAGAGCCTTGCCTAGCCAACCCCAGAAGCCTTATGGAGAGACCACCCGGATTTCCAAAGGAATATATGAACAGGAAATGGCCTGTTTCTGTGAGTATCAAAGGCAGATGGTTTGGTACTATGGTAACTAAGATTTACTTAGGAAAATAACCCAAATCAAATACTTAGAGAAGAGAAAGTACATATTTGCTGATGTTCATGTGATGGCCATAAATTAAGAAAAGATATTTTACTTAAATTTGTGTCGATCCGATCCCTGCTATTCTCTCCCAGCAGTTTTCAAATTGGATTCTGGTGAATCCTTGGTCCCTGTGGAGTTGCCTGAGGGCATCCAGGGAGGGGAGGCTCTGAGGCTTGAGCCACCTATTTCTCTGCTGCCACTGGAAAGCTGCACTTTCATCATCCATAGACTGAATGTCTGCATCATGCTGCTTAGTCTATAAAAATGTTAGACTCTTTTTAAAGACAAACTTCGAATGCGATTGTACATGGTCACTCTCTTACAGACAAATGAATGTATTTGGAGTCCTAAATGCTTAACCTTTTAATCAATGTATGAAACCACAGTTTTCAGACTTGAGTCTGCTGTTAACAACTTCCAGAAAGCCCATCCTGACACTTCTGCTTCTTTATCTAATGAAGATAAGTTACAAACAAATACCTCCACAGTAGCCAAGGGGTTTAGCCTTTGGCTCCTTCATAAGATAAATATTTCTTGGATATATGCTTTGGTAAAACATTTTTTTTCTTATTAAAACAGCTTAAAAGGCTGTATACTGCTTTTATTGTAAATATTATGGTAAACCAGACTAAAAATGACAAATTGCAAAAACATAAGTAAGCACATAATATAATGCAAGTATTTCCTCTGTATAATCATTGCTGCTTAATTTGATGGTGCAGCCCTCTCCTCCTCCAATAAAGGAGGATGCATCTTACTAAGGAAGATTGTGTTGTACTGGAACAAGACCTCATCTTTTTTCCCAGTTCTGGAGCTTTTCATCATTTTACCATAGAAATCCTTGGTAAATTGTTTCCTTACAGCATTTGATCATTCATGTCTTTTTATAGACAATACAATTAGATACATAGTACTCTTAATTTTCAATTAATTCTGAGGCAACAATAACCTATAAAACATGATGTTTCATCTCTATGTTGAAAGCAATAACTGCATATGCCTTTCTGTACCATGAGTAGTCTTCTGTCATCACTGTGTTCCACAATGAATAATATACTTCCTAGTATCAAAGCATTCACAGATAGCTAACAAAGATGAATATAAACACACCATGTCAATAAATTAAGCATATGAAAGATGCTATACAACAAAAGTGTACGATTTTCTAGACTATATCTTCCGTATTTCTCTTCTTCATAAAGTGGAGATTTTGTATGTTTTACAAACAAAGAAATAATTTGATCATTATGCATTGTATGTATGTGACAAAACATTCCAGAAATATGCACAATTGTTGGGAATCCATTAAATACACAAGAATATGGAACTCTCCTCGTGAAGGCAGAAATTGTACTAGCTTTCTTCACTTTGGTATCTCTAGAAACTAAAAAGGCATATTAAAAATCAATCAATATTTTTATACTCTAGTCTCTGCACTAAAGTATGCAAAAAGAAATGAAATGAGTTGTCCAGAAAGGAATTATATATCCAATTAATAAAAACTCAGTAAGATATGATGCTAAACAAAATTAAGATCTCTCTCTTGTGAGTTAGGAAAAGTACATCATTGTCCATAGACCCTTGTCTCCATTAAGTCACATCTGCTTTGAGAAATTGAGAATGTTAATGCCATGTCCAAATGATGTAACTTTCATTGGTTCCTCCTTATGAAGAATCAGTGAGAAGTATTTTGTTGCTCATGCTTAGGGTCTTGAAGTATACACTTAAACAATTTTAAAAGTTTACCATGGCTCCATACTAGAAAATATCACCAAGGGAAATGGGGTCCACTTTACAAAGCTTCTCATTTGAGAGCGCAGTGATGACTCCAGAGAGAAAGGGTAGATGTAGGTGTCACAGAACAAATGAAGCCAAGGGAAGGAAGATTAAGAAGTGGAAAGGGGAGGGCCACGGATTTAGCTCAGTGATTTAGCTGCCTGCTGTGCAAGCACAAAGACTGGAGTTTCATCCCCCTGGTACAAAAAAAAAAAAGTGGAAAGGGGAGCTCACAGATAAGAGCCTAACGTCTCTACAGCTCACTGGTTGTAGTAAATATTTTACTAAGAGTGTATCTATTCAAGTAGTATGTCAATCCTGGGAATGTAACTCAGCAATAGAGCACTTGCTTAGTATGTGTGAAGCCCTGGCTTCAAGCTCTAGTACCTCAAAAATAAACATGCTGCACATCTTAGACATATGCAGATAAGAAAAGTTAAATACATACATGAGTATACAGAAGATTTCAAAAGTGTTACTTTGAGAACAATGTTATTTTAGTACAAAGATGTAGTTACTACAGTATAAAGTGGAGTGTTAAACGAATCATAAATAACAAAAGAAAATAAATACTAAACAAAAGTAAAAAGCATAGCTCACACTATAACCAATAGACCAATATCTGGTGTCTGGGATGAGGAAAAACAGTTCTCAATTTATTTATCCAATGACCGTCATTCTCTGGGACTCTTTGCAGAATTATGCTTCCCATATGTCAGGTTCTATATACATTGGATTTGTCTGGAAATTACAAAATTTACAAGGTATTGCAATACTTCTCTAGTTCCCAAATAGGAGTTCTGCTTTAGATCCTGTATCCCTACAGTCAGGAAGCTCCATTGGCTGATTCCATGGAACATAGTTCTCTTCTCATTTAAGGAAGTGTGATGCAGGGAAAAGAAAAGAGGAAAGACAATTTTCAATGCATTTATTTCTTGACCTTTCATTTTCTGGAACACTGTAGAATTTATGATTCAGGCTCTACTTAGTAGAGGTGTGTGAAAATTACAAACTTTACAAAGAACTTCAGTATTTACCTAGTTCAAAGGAGAAAGTCTCTCTTTTAGATGCCACAGTCTCTACAGTCAAGATGCTCCATTGCCTGATTTCATGGAACATAATTCTCTTTCTCTTTTATATGGATCTTATTGCCTTACATGCTAAGGGGAAACTTAAAAGTTTCAGTAATATAGTCATCCCTCCAACATGCTTGTGTCTATTTGCATGCATGTTAACTTTCAGCAGAGAGAAAAGTAGAAAAAGTGCTACATGGCAAGGACAGTAATCACAAGAGCTTACTAATCACTTGTTTCTAAGAATTTAGCAAAATATATAGGTGCTTTCCCCAGAAATTAAGCCAGAATTTGTGACTTCTATAATATTGTATACACAGCGGTGCTCTGACTTCATGGCATTCAGTGTTGGATGCCTACAACCACTACTCCGAGGACTAATAAGAAACAGGGTCTTCAGACGAATCTTGCCTGAATACTCATGCTCTTAACTAACTGATCACATAATAGATTAGGCATCAGTTTGAAATATGGGCTTGGCAAGAACAGACGCTGTGCTCAAACTGAGATGTGTAACAATGGGGTTATTACAAATGTGTGGGAGGTATTTTGGAAAACCAGTGTGAGTAAATGTAGTGAACTGATGCTTGGAAAAGGGAAGGATGGAGCCCTGGGAAGCCTTTGGCAAAGCTGTAAGGCAGTCACAAGGCGGGGGCAGCTACCTGCACACAGAGGGATTGCTTGATGGACAGCATCTGCATGGTACTGTGGCCTTAGGGGAGCTGAAGAGAAGGGACCTGGGGAGTAATATCTCTGCCATGCATTCTAGTCCTCTCCCCTCCATGCCCTGGAATTGCCATCAACTGATTGAATCCAATCAGAAGCAGAGGGAAGGGGACCCTTTAAGGGCAGCCTGTGCAGGTCAGCATTGAGACCACCATAGTGAGAGGAAAAAAATGCAAATACTTGAGAACCAAGCAGAAAAAAAAAAAAGTAGCACAGTGTTTCCCAAAGTGTGTTCCAAGGAATGCTGGCTCTGTGAAATGAGCCACAAAAGATCCAAGATAAAATAAGTTGGAGAAGTGCCACTTAATGTAACCACCATGTCTTCATACTCTATGTGCAAGACACTATTTGAAGAACTCAAAATGGAGCAGTGAAAATACATGAGGAAAGTTTCTGTTTTTATGAGAGTTAGATTGTTTTTTTGTTTTGGTACCAGGGATAGAACTTGGGACCTTGCACTTGCGTGGCAGGCACCGGAACCACTGAACTAAATCCTGAGCCCTGCTTTTATGAGAGCTATACATAGATTATTGGGAGGAAAATTATGGACAAATAAACAAATGCCTACATAGCATAAAGGGGTGACCAGCACTTTGGAGGATAATCAGGTGGTTTATTTCTGATGGCGTATATATTGAATATTATTGTATTAAAAATAATTTGGAAATATAGATTCAATAAAAATATAATTTTCTAAAAGAGAAATTTTGACCCCTTTCCAAAATAACTAAGACATTTTTAAGAATTTAATTATAAAACATTCTCACCTAAGTGTGGAAATAGATGAACATGTTATTAAATAAGTTGTGAAATTAGTAGGAACAAAGTTGATGAAAATGAGCTACAGGGGGCCGGGGATTTAGCTCAGTGGTTCCGGCGCCTGCCGCACAAGCACAAGGTCCCGAGCTCGATCCCTGGTACCAAAATAAATAAATAAATAACTCACCCCCCCCCCAAAAAGAAAATGAGCTACAAACCCAATCACAAAACGACAATGTGAAGTGCACAAAGTGAAAAGATAAAAAAGAGCAAGTTTAAATTTAAAATTGACAGTGAGAGACAATTAAAGAATGTAAAATTCAATTTGATTTGATCCTGAATTCAATTGTTTTTTAATTGTTGAAATCTGACAAATCTGATATCCTTATACGTTATCATAGAGCTGAGCTGGGATAATTTATGGCTTTTTGTGCATTTTGTCCATCTGCTTGGTGGCTTATCAGATATTATTTTCTATGGTTTCTTACTTTTCCTCAAAAACTGATCACATAGTAGTCATTTTTATAATTCTCAGGGCCTGGGCTTATATTGTGTTTTGGTGAGAATTTTAAGAGAAGTCTTTCAAACTAAATCAAGTTATATGATGATCACAATTATGCAATAGTAAATATAGTAACAATAATGAAATTAAACTCTACTACATACTTGGTATGTGCTGGATATGGTTTGTTCTAAGTGTTTACATGGATTATTATCCCATTAATCCACAAGATAATCCAATAATATTTTGGGCTTACTAATTTTATTCTTACTTTATAATTAGAAACTAAGGTACCTAGAGTTTAAATAATTTACCCACTGGCACCCAGCAAGGAAATGGGTCATCTAGGAAATCTTACCCCAGAGCCAAACCTTGTAATCATTTATACTATAATTTGAATAATGTTCAGAATAAATTTACTTAATTGAAGCACATCTAACTAGGTAATCTTTCTGAAGTATCATCTTGAAGTGTAGAAAACTATGCATTATAAAAATATTTCAGAGCTAGGAGTTCAGAATGTTAGAAAATGAGGGGATAAGTCTTAAAGCAAAAAATAAACACAAAAAAGCAGCTGAAATTCAGAAGAAGAGGAAAATGATATTCAGATGAAGTAAATGTCTCTGCAGTTCAGAGGGGGACGAGGTAAGGATGTTATACTCAGTAGTACTGAGAAGTGATTGCAGGATAAATTACACTGGGACAATTTAAGTGAAAGCAATGGTATTTTTATTATATCTTATTCTATGACATTTACAGAAAAATAAAAATTTTAGTGGCATACTAGTATTTTTACATAAAATAAATACAAAAGTCCAGTTAAGACATAAAAACTCCACGAACCACTAGAGGTGAAGGAAGCATATTTAATTCACGTACTTTCAAATATGAGTACCTTGGGGACATTTTTATCTGAGAGCACTTTTATTCTATGATGCCTAAGTTCACACATTCTCTGTGACTATGTCAACCAGATTTTAAAATAATTATCTGACCTTAAAGTTTAATTTTTCTCATTAATGATGCAATTAAAATGCAAAGATTTATGTCGAATTTTTAAAACTTTAATAGTTCATGGAAAAGTATTATAGGTAGTGTTCACCAGTTTAAATTATCACTGATTATTCTGAACTTTTAAAAAACACACAAATATATTGACAGATCTAAATTGAAAATAGATGATAAATTTAAGGCAATACCCTATTTAAGTGTCTCCATTATATTACCATCACATAATAGGGTTTTGTAGAAGATTTTGTTCCTAATCTCGATGGTGGTGATGGCTGATGAATTTTTCCTTTATACTTTACAAAATGACTGAAAGCATTATTAGCATTCTTTCTTTACCTGTGTACAGAGTGACTTAAAACCATATTCTTCTTTATCCTACAGCCATATCTATGTATAAAACACTATGTACAATATTCTCAAATTTTTCAGTATCTACTAATGTCTACTATAAATAATAAAGAAAGAGACAATATTGAATTTCATAGAGACAGAGATGAAATATCATGGTGCTGACAACATGGTGATAGTTCTTATCTTACTGTAACCACAGCAGGGACATAACTAGCAGGATTCTCTCTCTAGTGTTTATAATAAGATTGTAACTATGGCTAATTTCAGTGCTGGAAAGGAGCTGAAATGACCCACTCACTGCCCCAAGGAGGCATGTATCTTCCTGAGCTGCATTTACTTCATAGGGGTAAAACTTTACCACTTGGAGAATTTTCTAAGTTCTTCTCACCACGACTCATGAAGACCACGGTATCACAGGACAGTCATAGATTTTTTGCTTTGTTAAATTATTGAAAGCTGTTAAAGAGAAAATCTGGGTGATGGGATATATGATTTTTTTGGTTGCTTGTTTCAAACGTTAAACAGAACTAAAAAAGCAAAATTACATCAGTTTAGAAAATCCATTGAACAATTCAAATTCAACTGTCCTTTTCCTTAATTTACCTGTGAATTATCTGATTTGGCAACCTTTATTTTTACAAAATATTTTCGTATTCTCCATATATTATACTGTTATTCTCTAAAAGCTGATAACATTTTGGATCTCTCTCTCTCTCTCTCTCTCTCTCTCTCTCTCTCTCTGTCTCCCCCTTCCCCCTGACCCTGTCCTCTTTTTGTTTTGGAGGCAGGGTCTCACTAGGTAGTTTAAGCTGTTCTTGAACTCACTATGTAGCTCAGGCTGGCCTTAAACTCATGGTGAACTCATGGTGATCCTCCGGTCTCAGCCTTCCAAGTGCTGGGATTACAGACCTGTGTCACCATGCCCAGCCCGAATCTCTTTTAAAGGCAGGGCAATTGGGCATGTCACAATGAATGATCTGGGGCCATGTGAGGAGCTATGCACTCTTTCTTCTATTTGGCTGTCTGGTGTTGTGTTAATAATTAATCTCTGAGATTCTGCTTCATCGTCTGAAATTAGTTACTTGTGTCTATTTTGAAGAATCATTGGGAAGACTAAATGATATTTAGCACCACAGTGCTGATTTGTATATACAACACTATCATTTTTGTCCTACCAGAATGAAATTGGAAGACACATCCACGTTTTGCCTTTCTTTCTTTCTCTTTCTTTTTCTTTCTTTCTTTCTTTTTCTTTCTTTCTTTCTTTCTTTTTCTTTCTTTTTGCATTTTCCATAGGTTCTAGCTCAATGCCTGTTCAAGAAGACACTCACTAACTACAGCCTTCATGAGTATGGCATGGATGAATAGCAGAGTATTTGTTTCAATTGTCACTTTACTTTGCTTTTCGATACCTGGAGATTGTATCAGGCCTGTGTCATGAGGGTCAAGCAGGCAGATCACTGCCTTTGTTCATGATGATTCTAGATTGCTTAGATACTTGTGTGCCCCAACCAAGAAGAATCCAATGTAAAGATATGTGCTTTGGAAAACTTCTTTGACTTTCTTTTTAAGTAGACCTCACTTCCTATAAACACACAGCTATTTGTGCAAAAATTTTTAAATTGCTCTTACTAAAACCTTATGGGATGAAAACTTCAACTTAACTCTCTCTTTAAATCTTGCGATCTTATAGAATATTTACTTGTTATTGAAGTTATGGTTGTATTGCATATTATAGCGTGAAGTAAAATTTATTAGAAGGCATATCCTATGAATCGAAACAGTATGCAATATGAGTACACCTGGGAAAACACTTGGTAATATTAAAAGATGAATATTCTAGTAGTGAGTGTACAGATATTTTGCATACCTTTGTTAATAGACATTGTCAATTACTCTAGAGGTTACCAGTGAAAGAATGGGGAAAGAGGAGGAAAGTTTTAAGAGAAGCAGTTGTGAAGAACAGAGAATGATCCTCACGGAACCTGATGTTTAAGTGGAAGTTTTCAGCTAAAGTATATTCCAAAGCGTGGAGACAGCCCAAAATGTGCATGATTTCAAAACTGAGAATCCAAAATCAAAAGAAAACACACAGGCTACTCGTCCACTTTGAGTGTAAAATCTTACAATTAGAATTTCTGGAAGGATCTGAAAGAGGCCTTTTTTAGAAACCGTTGTGTTATGATCTCAACTCACCACTTCGGCAGTTCAGGTGCTCAGTTTCTGAGAACACAATGGGTTAGATAACAGGCTATTTTGAAGTGCTTTGTTAAAGAATTGTGTTTTGAGAAACAACTAAATGCACAAACCTTCTGGAAAAAGGAAGCTTAGCTGTTCCTCCAACAGAAACAGGCCATACTGGATAAGTGGCTGTCTAAGAGAAAGAGCAAGATGACACTTTGGAAAGGAAACTGAAAGTAGGCTTCAGTCTCCATGGAGTGGGCAGCCAGAATGGCCATTCTTCCATTTAAAGGAACTTCAGATGATACAGTAGAAGGGGATTCCACAAAATGCTACATGAAAGGAAAAGTCAGCTTTAAAATTCTGCCCAGCTCAGAGTGTGCTGATACTAGATTTACATCAGCATATATAGTGAGAACCTTCATATTCTAGTCATCTTTATTCACCTTCCTCAACACCCGTCCCTTAGTTCAATGAGAGAGAAGGCTCAGTCCTCCATGGAGGAAAGAGAGAAGGCACTAAATCAACACCATTACTTCCTGGACTACAGCCTAAGCAGCCCTGAGTTTGGGGTTGGCAGAGGGAGAGAAATCTACAATTTACAAGGAGACATAGACTTTTGAGTTCTATAGAACACTGGAAACTTTAAGTACTGACTGTTTTTGTTTAGTTACTAAACTCTGATTATAGGTGTTATGGCTTGTATCTAGATGTCTCCCAAAGCTTCATGTGCTCATGGGTGGGGCTTTTTGGACATAGCTGGACCTGTGGCCTGTGATGTTGGAATTAAGGGTGTGTGATAGCTAAACCAGTTTAGCATAGTTCTGGGTGTGGATAATGGAAGCCCCACCCTAGGTGTGGGTGACATCAATCAATAGGTTTATAGCCTGGATGGAATATGAAGGGAGAGAGGAAAGCCAGGCTGTTCCTCCTGCTTACTGCTAGCTGCCTCCTTCCAGCCTGGCCATGGACCATATCTCCTCTACCTTGTGCCTGTGTGAGGACACCTTGCCTTGGAACCAGCCAAGAATGGACTGAATTATCTACAAACTGTGAGTGAAATAAATCTTTCCTCCTTTAAACCTGTGGGTGTTGGGTATTTTGTCCCAATAACCAGAAAGCAACTAAGACAATAGGATTTTACTTACAAACACATGACAAAAACAAGAATGGCCCTTCCTAAGATTTTAGTCAACCAACAGGAAAGGACCAGCCTCAGGGAGAAAATGTAAACGTATGGGGGAGGCAAAAGCAGCTCTCCCCTTGTGACTGTCGTAGAATCATCCATTAATGCAATAATAGTGCTGCTCTACCTACTCCCATTTGGGGTAAGTTTAAATATTTACACCACAAATGGTAGTATCCCACACAATATCATATTTTGTGGGATGACATTTTCTTTATTCAAAATTAGATTTGTCATAAATCAGAAGCTGTGCTTAATTTTACAAATATATAACCTGATGTGATACAAAATCAAAATTATGTTGTTTCCTGGGCATTTTGGATTCGACATGGACTGATAAAATATCTCTGGTGACAAGGTTATCTAGGATGAGTTAATTGATATTATACTAATTTTTGAAATAGTTTTTCCTATTATTTTTTAAATTAACTTTTGAATGTAAATGTAACTAGATTTGTGATTAGACCTTTGTGGATTAAGAACTATCTCTAAAACAATTAAGAATTCTTTTAACAGTATAGCAAAATAAATCAAAACACTGAAATATAATAAGTATATATTCTAATTTTTCTACTTTGTACTTACTCATTTTAGTTCTATGCTTTAATAAAGAGATAATACATTGTTTCATTAGACAGCATTTTACAACACAGCCAATAATTACATTTTTCCTTAGAATAATGTCATATTTGCTTCACTTCTGATATATATTCATTGCTTTCAAAATTCACTTACTCCTTTGTTTTTCTCTGGGCCTACTTATGAGCTATTCTTTAAATATAAGGCTAGATTTAACACTACTGATTATATATATGTGTGTGTGTGTGTGTGTATTTAGTAAATTTCAGGTGTGTAATCAGTGAAATGGTACTGATGGGTGATTCCTCAGTGAATGAAAAGAATCATATCTGAAAACCATGCAGCTACTCAATAAATGAATAGAGAAATAACTTGGAGAGAAACTTAGAAATCTATATACTCAACTAAGTGGAGGTATTTCCAATCTAGCCAGGAAACTTGGAAATCATGAAAGAAAGGATGGATTTGTAGCACTCAGGGGTGTGTACGTATAGCTGGTGGAGCTCAGAACAATTGCCAGCACCTTCAAGGCAAAGGAGGCTTTGCTCTGTAAGCCAGAGAGAGAGATGTACTCACCGGAGACTGACTCAGAATGAAGCAGCAGTCATTTGGAGGAGCTTTCTTCATTCTTGGAAGTGTTCATTTTTCAGGTGGTATTTGTAGATACATGGTGGAGTTCTGGAGGCCATGGGAATGGCATGAGTGTCAATAGCTGTTGCAGGAAAGTATGGATTGTGGCCTTTCAAGTTTGCCACTGACAGTACAAGTACACCCAGCATTATCCTCAGGTCAATCCTGCATAACTGTTTCAGGTGTTGTTCTTAGCAGCTTAGACTCAAATATCATTTTCTTTGGCTCCCCAATGACTGTGTGAACATTCATCAGATGACCAAATAATTTCTCACCAATCAGAGTGGTTTTGAGAGTAAAAATGAGGAAACCATTATGCAGTATCCCCAAGAAAACAATCTTACAAAGAAGACTTATCTAGCTATCTGTTTTTTCTCTTTTTAAAATTTTTATTGGTACATGTTTTCAGTACCTATTGATCTATAATAAATCTGCTTTTTGTTCAGTACACTGCAGTGGATTCATTGTGTGTAGCAAAGAAACTTTACCAAAATAAAAATGATCATACATCCATCTTATTGAATATGTAGATGTTAGCTAGAATTGACGAGCCTAAAAAAAGTTTCCTTGTAGAGATGTCCATGTTGGATTGTTAAGTGATAAAGAAGGAAGCGGGGTTTATGGAATCAATAGGAGAGAGAATATGATGGCCTTCTAGAGTTTGATGTTTTCAATCTTTTTCGTAATTTAGAAGATATTAAGAGAAAAGAAAATTAACACCTATGTCTTCTGGCTAAGAAGATCATAAAACTCTGCAAAAACGTGAAGTACACACCCAAGATCTGAAACATTAGTGCCAGTTTCCATCTAGCTGGAGGAAGTGCGAAGGGGGTGGAATGGAAAACAGAGAGGAATGCAATAGGGTTACATTGGCAACAGAACAAAGATACTACCAATTAGAGTTCATCAGTACAAAAAAAAGCCTTATTCTACTGGGAAAATGTAGATTTTGGTCCTGGTTATGGGTGACTGAAGAGAAAAGGGCTTAGAAAAGTCATGGGACAAGAGATAGCTGTCCTAAGAAATGGGACTTCTGAGAAAAAGAGGATCATTGGAAGTCAAAGATGTCCTTGCTTGTTCTGAGTGCTGAAAGCAAAGAAAAAAACAGCAGTTAGAATATGTAAAGCAAGTTGAAGGGGTGTCCAATATTGAAAACACACACACACACGCGCGCACACGCACACACACACACACACACACACACACAAACAGTTGCCTTTTATTATAGTAACAGAAGAGAAAAGAGGAGAAAGTCCTTCAAATCAGGCACTAAGTATTGACTTCCACTCCCCGAGAATTAATTCCTTCAATGGCTGGTTTAGGAAAATCCATCCAAGTAAGTACAACAAACAAAGTATACTCCAGCAAAGCAAAACCTAGATCTTTGTAAAGGTACCATGAAAAATAAAAATAATGAAAACTTTGGCAAGTGAAACCATAATGATTAAATCAGGTGATTTAGTAGATGAAAAGCATAACACAAAATTCGGGTTGAAGAAAAAGAAATTAAATGAAAATTGCAGATGTGAAATAACAATATGAATCAGAAATGTCAAACTAATAAAGAGAAAAAAAATAAAAAGATCTGAAATGAAACTAACACAAGTTAGGAATAAATATCTCGGGCTATATATCAGAAATGAGGGCAAAATTAACGGATACCAGAGGAAGAATTGCTACAGATGAAAGTACAGTAAAAGACTATAGTAAAAAATATGAAAAGATAAAATTACTAGTAGAAATAATATTAATAATTATAAGCTGGGTGAATGAGAAAATAATAATTGTAGCAGACCACAAAGAAGATCCAACATCATCTGTATAATATTTGAAGCAGAAAAACAAACTAATGGCTCAAAATTAATAATTAAAATTAGAATTAAACATTTACAAAATAAACAAAACACTATGAAGATTAAAAGTATTCACTGTGTTCCTAGGGATAGTGAAAAAACATTTTCTATTCTCACATATGTTATCCGTAAGCTTTAAAAATGAAGGAAAAGTTCATCTCTTCCTCTCTAACATAGTTATTTTATAATTCAATTGTTCATTGCTGGCATATACATGATCAATTTACTTATGCATACTAATCTTGTTTCCCATGATCTTATTATACTAATTAATTATATGAAGTGTTTTGCTGTTGTTGTTGCTAATTCTTTGAGATTTTCTACCTACATATCATGCCCCTTGAGTATAAAGTCAGTTTCATTGACTACTGCCCATTAAAGGGTTTGTTTCCTTTTCTATTGTACTAGCTAAGACTTTCACAATGATGATAAATATTTGATCTGAAGTTAGTTGAAACTGAGATATACTGGGAGTATAAAATACATTAAATGCATTCCAGATTTCCAAGACTTTATAGAAACAGAAAATAAAATTTCTCATTAAAAGTTTTATAGTGATTATATGTTGAAAGGATATATTATGAAAATTAATTGTACTTGTCATTTTTTAAATGTGGGCTACTTAAAATTTAAATCCTATGTGTATCCCATTGTGTATATGTGATTTGTATTATAGTTTTTAGCAGCAGCACAGCTACCCTAACTATCCTAACTCCTAGAATGTTGATGGAAAAGCCCAACATTTTGGGAGCCCAAAGACAGAAAGTCACATCCTAAGGCTTGTTGAACAAGGAGTTAGAGGAACTTTGTATTTATTGCCTTATTGAACTCTTTCCTGCTGGTCTTTATTCACATGAATAAAAATACAATTTTATTCTATTTATCCCACATTTCTTCTTGAGTTAAAATTTTAACAGAATTATCTCATTTTAATTGTATGTGAATATACATGCATAGTAAAATAATATTTCATGTCAGTGAGATGAATTTTCCTTTTGTTTAATTCATGCTTTTCTTTAACACGAGTAAGTAGTCATGAACCCAAAGCTTGGAATGAATCCAAAATTTGGAACTCCAAAATGCTCCACAATCTGAAACTTACTGAGTGTTTACATGATGTTACAAGTGGAAAATTCCACACCATGAAGCTTTGTTTCATGCACATTATGAAAAATATTGTAGAAAGTTATGTTCAAAGTCTGTGTTTAGGATGTATATGAAATGTAAAAAGAAATCATGCTCAGACTTGGGTCCATCCCCAGTGTATCTCATTAGATATATGCAAATATTCCAAAATTTGAAAAAATATCTGAACTCCATAATCAGTCCTAGGAACTTTGGATAAGGGATACTCAACAAGTAGTGAATAATGATTCATTTTTTTAAATGAAGGTTTGAATGTCAGCATTGCATTTGGAAAGTTTTTCAGATAATCAGGAAAACATAGGGTGTACAATTATTCTAAACCTGAGAACTGTTTATCTGCTATACACTGTCATTACTGAGAACAATGGAAAGCAGCAATGATAACAGGATGGAACATAATAATAAACTGAAAGTACAGTGGTGCCTCGGTTCACGAACCGAGTTCACGAATTCAGTTTGAGAACGGAAGCGATTGCCAAATTTTGCTTAATTTAGTGAACTCTGCTTTGAGTGACGATCACGACCACGCCCATCTTCCCCAGAATCATGGAAGGAATTAAGCTCATGAACAGAAGTACAGCTGTCTTTTCAGTATTTATTAAAATTTTCACTTATGTTTGTTGAATTGATACATTTTAAAAGATCCTCAATCATGTAAAACTCTAAAGTTCTATTTTAACCCTGTGTTTTCTTAAGCAAAAAGATGGAAATTACTACTGAAATAATTTACTAAAAATCATATTAAAATAAATGCATATCATATTTTCCTTAGAGAAAAAACCCAGCAAAAACCACATTAATATTAATAAAATAACTAGATTTCAAAAAGCATGCTATATTGAACAATTAATGAATGTTTATAAAATTCCATGTTTAGAGAAAGTTTGCTTTTTTTGCATAGTAAAATTTATGACCAGATATATTCAGCACTATAATAAACCTACTTTAAAATTCTTGCACAAAATTGACATTCAACCATGTTCTAACAGTTCAGATACTGGCAAGGTCTACAAAGATGCCACTGGAAAATATATATAGTGCATAATTTTCATTTCTTTGCTGTCAGGGTAACATGTGTGCTTCATATGCTTTAGTGAAGTCTAGCAGTACAAATGTGTCAAAAAATCATAAAAATTTGTCTTCTATGACTAACATATAGGATTTAGGGCCCTAGTATTTGGGATATTTATCTCAAAGGAGGAAAAAAGAATTTATTCTTAGACAAATATATATATATACCTTGTGTTTAACGTATTTTTTCTATGAGATTTAATAAAACTACTTTAGTTGAAGTCACCATACATACACCTTGTATTTTTTTTTTAATTCCTCAACTATAGTAGCTTGAAAATGAATCTCTTTGGTCATGAATTTCAAAATTGATACCCAGCAGAAAAAAAATATATTAATTCAACTTATGACCCTAGAAAGAACATTGTCTCTACTAAATTTGCCTTGTGACACTACTAAAGTGTTTGCCACAGAAGATAAATAAAATGAATTATTATATTAGCCTATATTCTTTTATTGCAAGTAATAGAAAACAAGCCTTGTTGGGTTGAGGTGAAAGTATAAGAACTCCCTTAAACTGAAAGTCGAAGGAAGAGGCTGGTATGAGGTGGAGGTGATAGCACTAGCGTTTTGTTTATCCACATCACTGTCCTGCTTACCTATTCTCGCCTTTGCTAGATTTTAGATTTCAGGCTAATTTTCTTCCTGTGGGAAGAACACAGCGATGGCCATACCTGCTGTCAACCTTGCAATAAAAGATGGGCTCCTTGTTTTCTGAGGTAGGAAGGCATCCATAGTCCTACCTTTGTGGTATGTGACACTCTTTGCTTTATTCCTCATTCTAGAACTGGGGCCAAAACCCCACTGCAATCTTCATGCTAGTTTATAGGATAAAGGCTTGTTCAAAACAGATGGGCACCTACAGTGGACCCTCAAGTTATGACCAGCCTCACATATGCACAAATTGGGTTGTGACCAGAATTTTAATTTTAACCCCCAGCCAAAGTCTTGGGTTATGATCTGAATGCTGGTTGAGACCTAATGAGCCAGAAGCAGGCCCTGGTGGGGTACAGACTCTCCCAAGGAGAGGAAGGACACCAGAGAGCCAGATTCCTGATGTTCTTATGGAAGGGGACTCTCTTCCAAACAATAACCACCTTCCATTTCATCCTCCCTTCCTGCCAGCCAAAGATGTCAACTCGAATGGTGAGTAGATATGAGATTGTTGTTTCAGGTAAATTAGACATATTTTATAACTTTTTGGTGAATACACTAAGAAAATTATTGGTGTTTCTGGTCAATTATGCACATTATACAACCCTTTTTATTATGAAAAGGTTAGGAAAGGGTGCTTTGGGAGGTTCTGAATGCATTATGGATATTGCCATTATTTCTTATGGGAAAAATAGTCTTGACTTACAACCAACTTGAATTACAAACAGCCCTTATGAACAAATGGAGTTTGTAAGTCGAGGGCCCTCTGTATATCATTTTCACTTTTTTTTTTCATATCATTTTCACTTTTACGTTCAACTTGTTTGTGGTCTAATGAGATTCAGCTCAGGCTCAGGACTCTTAACAAATTCCCCTCACCTTTTCCCTGTGTTATTAAATGAATGATTAGTAGTAAATTAGGGCTGGAGATTTAGCTCAGTGGTTCCGCCACCTGCCTTGCAAGTGCAAGGACCTGAGTTCGATCCCCAGTGCAAAACAAGCAAACAAAAAAATGATTAGTAGTAAATTACTCCAAATATTTAAACTTCAGTGTTACATATTTCATTTCTTGTGAAATATATTTACCTAGATAATGTTCATCAAAAATGGTAACATGCATCATTAAAGTAATACTTTTTTATTTTTTCTTTTCTCCTATTCTTATTACTTTATAATGCTTGTTACCATTCCTATCCTTTCTTCACTGCTTTTTCTGTTTCAAATTTTATCAAACCCAAGCCAAGTAATCCTTCCCTTCTAAAATAGACATTTTTCAGCAAACTCTGTAAAACTGACTTCCATAAAATTCATACTATTTTGTATTTTTTCTTTATTTCATGAATAAAGGTAAGTCACCGTATGTAACATTAAATCGCATGTAAGGATGTAAGAAAGATTGTAATTAATATACTAAAAATAACTGCAGAATTCCAATAGGATGTTTCTAGTACTTCTTGTTTGGATACCTAAAAGATTATGTTGCACCACCCAATCAGTTCTTTTCATCAGTTACATGTGAGCATATTTAGCAGCCTCATTGCAGTAGTTTTTTATATTGTGAGGTAATATGTAAGATAAGTATGGAGTGAAAGACATTATCAGAATCAATAAAATATTATTTTCTATTCAATCATTCCCTTAGACTAAAAAATTAGGTCTCTTTTCAAGGGTCCTCAGAGTCAAGAGTATTTTTGTAATAATACCAAAATGATGCTCATGTGCTTCACTCTCCTGCTCACGTGAGTGTAAGTAGAATGTTCCAGAGACATCTGGACATGATAAAAGGCACCATTGCTCTGGTGCTGTGGAACGTGTGCTTATATAAGCTTGTGTTTTTATTATTTGTCTCATTTTTTTTTCCAATACCGGGAATTGAACTCAGGACTTTAAGCTTATGAGGCATGCACAGTGCCACTGAGCTAAATCCCCATGTGTGTTATTTTTAATTTTTTTATTAGTACATGTTTGCAGCACAATTCATTATGAGATCTGATACTCAACACATCTCAATTTTATTATGTCCCATTTCCCTTCCTTTCCTCCTCCCTCTCTCCATTTCTAGGTTATCTTCTCTCTTGCAAAAGATCTGCCTTCCAGTTTCCTAGTTGCTTTTTAATTTATTTATACTTTGAATTTCCTATATAAGAGAAACTGTGCAGTATTTAAGTTTGTGTATATGATTTATTTCACTTAACATTATGGCACCAGTTTTTCTGAGGTCATTAATTTAAGATATAAACTTAAGGTATAAATGAAGTTAGGCATATTTTCCAAGACTAACCTAGTTTATTCTTAGCAAGGTACTTTGATCTTAGCAGTTAACTTTTGTTATACCTTCTTTCATCTCTGTAGCTTTATCTCCGTCCCCAAATATCATAACTGTGAAATCCTGTGGCTTTATACTTTGTTACCTTATTTTGAAGTAGTATATGTTTTTCTTAGATTTTTTCTAAACTTATGTAAAACATATAAATTATTTCAGAATTTTGTAATATTAAACTTAAAAATTACAATACATTTATCTTTTATTTTAAAAATATTTACTTAACAAGTGATATTAGAAGACTAACTTCATCTCAACCTATAACTGTACCTGCTACTTCTAAAGATGTTTAAAAATATGGAACTTAAACGTCAGAGAGGAAGAAAATGGCTCCAAAGAACTGGTGAAAATATACATGAGAAAAAAAAATATGATGGAATTTATATTGCTTTATGGATTATAAATATCCATGCATCAGTTGATTTTTCTTGTGTAGCAAGCTATTATTGAATAGTATGTTATGATGTGATGCAATATTTAAATCAACCATTCATAATTTTAAAAGAAATTTAATATTTCAAACATAGATATAATAAGATTTGTTACAAGGTGTCAAACTAGATGTGAACTCCTGAAGCATTTTAGAGACTTAGTTATTGCATTGTCTTGGCTAGGGAACTGTACACAGCATTTTAAGGTCTAAAAAGAAGCCTTGTACAGCTGACATTATTCAGTAGAAGAAAGCCCAGCAATGCCAATTTCCACTGATTCAATAACTCCCTGAATTAAAGATGCAACATGAAGTCACTGTATTATCTCACTTGTGGAAGTGGATCTACTAATAGTTCCAATTTCTAGATATAGCACCACATTTGGTAAAATGTGGCTGAAATCTGTTATCAACACCAACAAATCATTGAACGTAATTCTTTGTGTAAATGTCTGGTAACAAAAAGAGTAAATGGTCAAAAATGTTAAATAACCTTTTTGAATCTCATGTTTGATCTTGGAACCATTGTGTTGATCTGTGTACCGAGGGTACAAATGGTGTAGAAAGTGACTTGCTGGTGCTTCGGTGTGGTTCACAGGAGTGGCAACACACCCTACCTAAGGTATTGCTTTTAATGGCAGCTCACACACTGAAAAATAAGAGCTTGTTTCCCTTAGGAATATCCAAGATGAAGCAGTCCATTTTTTTTTAAATTTTACATTAAACACTTCAGTACAGATCCTTTTTTATCTGTTTGACACATGGGAAGAATTTAAAGCACTTTGCTGCATGCCGAAGTACAAAAGTTATCTCAAAGACCCACTCTTATTTAGCTGAGGTATAACTTGCAGTAGTAGATATTTTTGATCATACAACACAACTTTCTGCTTAAACAAATGATGACAGAAACTACAATTATTCAAACTTGGGCATTTGGTAGATATTTGCTCAAAAATGAAATCTGTCACTTTACTAAGAGTGTAGAGTTTTTCACAGCCAAATGACTGTGACTGTCTGCATTAGGCTGATCCACAAATTCTCAAAAAATTTTATGTGGTTCACAAATTTTGTCACATAGAGGCGAAACGTGCAAATTTGAGTTTTCAGACTTCGTGCATTAGTCATCTCAATCACATCTCCTCACCAAAGATCACTTCCTCAAGTTCGTTTAGATTTCAAACTAAGAAAAAGACCAAAAGCACCAATAACTTGATCTTTCAGCTTTAATAAAACAGTCACAAATGCATCCATGTAAACAAGATGCCAGTTTTTTTTATCAAATATGGTCATGGAATGAGAAAAAGAGCAGCAATATTGCTCTGCTGATAAACAAGAGGATTAATATTTGTTAAATGAGTCTGATGCCCCTCAAATATTTTCTCAAGTCACTAGATCCTAGCAACAACAACAACAACAACAACAACAACAAGACAATGATAATGATGTGTTTGGTAACATTATTTGTACTTAAAGTGTTTACTTCAGGGGGAAAGTGCACACTACACAAATGACTTCTGTTAATCATCCCTTTGTTAGTTCTTTCACGTTACTGATTCCCTAAAAATACCTAGAGTGGCAGCCATCCAACAGACACGTAGCAAAATCCCTTCCTCCAGTTTCCCTTCCTCCTATTCCAGTTGGGCTCCATCAGTCTTAAAAGTTAGAGAGGTTAGGAAATAATCATGATGGGAACTTTTGATTGGTGTTTGTAGAAAATAAGCAGATTCAAAATGACACTCAAGATGGATATTGAAAAAAGACAATGTTGTCATGAGATTTATTTAGATTTTAGCATTATTTACATAAAGGCATTTGTCAAATTTACACACTGCAATTAAGTTTAAACTGGATCTAAGTATATTGTTGCAGTCAGTAAGGGCTCTAATAATTATTTGGATATGGATGGTAGAAAATTCTTTTTTTCAAATTATTATAGTGTTTCATTTCAGTCCCATCTAAGAACCATTCGATTCTATTCTAGAAGATTGGAATGAAAAGTATTCTATTTCAGATTTTATTACTATCTATTCATGGGATTAAGACAGATTTATACTATATTTCGTTAATAACAGTAGCGAGCAAGGTTTGCAGGCAGATTGTTATAACTGTTTAGTTTAAATGTTCTTATTAACTTTAATAATCCTCTAGTTCCTAGATAGCAATCATTTGTATCCATGTAGACTGAAAATTTCATGAGAAATAAGCAGATAGAATTCAGAGATAAAATGATGCTCTATAGTATAATTGTACATTCACATATTCTTATCCTTTTAGGGTAAAGAAATATGATGTTTGTGGTTGACTGGAATGGTATCATGTAGAAGTCACTAGCCAACAATTATGTGCATTGCCATGAGTCTGAAGATTTTTCTACATTATATCATTAAATCCCCACACAAAGAAGGCAGTTTAGACATCACACCTTTCTTAAATGCAGCGTGTATCATTTACCACATTATTAATCTTTATTGAGCCATAGTTTGTCTGAAAGTAAGATTTTCAGAATCACCAGGGCATTGAACGTTATAACCAACCAGCTTCCAAATTAGTAATAACAATTATGGAGCAATATAAAAGTAATTTCAAAAAACAAGTATATTTAAAGTTGTCCAAGAGATGAAGCAGAACCTAAGCCCCCTAAAATGAGAATAAGATATTATTAAACAGGATCATTAATATTTGGAAAATTTTGAGAAAAATAAAATAATCAGGTAACTCTCCCCCCACGCATACACACTATAGGGAATAATGCAAAGGAAGAACTTCAACATTATGTAAAAAGCCATTAAAAGCATTAGAAATAAGATCTGGAAGATGAATAACCAACTAATTTTTCAATAGAGTTATAATGAAAGAGAATAGCATTAATTAGAATGTGGAAATAAAGCCTAAAGTTTTTCCAGAGAGAAAGGCATACACTCATTAATGAAAAAATAGAGCAAATGGAAAGACAAAACCCACATCCACAAATGCTTGCAAGGTAAAATAGCTCTTAATGGTGATAAGAACACCAACAGAAAAATGACAAATGAGCCTGAATCAACAACAGAAAAATAAGCTGTCTTTAATGAACCATTGTCATTCTCACCAGTACCTAATAAAAACTTTACATTATCAAGATACTTTTACAACTCCTTGATAGATTAAAAATGCAATTAAAACACCAGTTTTGGTGAATATATTGGAGATTTGGCACTGTTATTGATTATAAACTTTAGAGTGTTATTTAATTTTACCTAATAAAAGCTTAATAAGTAACCATATGAGAAAATAATCTGAAAGTTGTGATATACATATGTGTGTATACATATATACAAAATTATGAGGTGCTTAATGATGATAAGTATTCTGAGAAATGTATTGGGAGGCAATTTTGTCATTGTGTAAACCAGGATCCATCCATATTGAAGATTTTTTAGCAAGTCAGTTTTATTCATAATCAGTTTATAGCTTCCAAAAGTTTTTCAGCTGCCTTCACATATGCACTCGTAGGCTAACCAGTCACTTTCATATTTTGTAATTAATCATATAATCATTATTAATGGTTCTGAGTCACCCAGAGTTTGCAATAATTTCAGCTCCTAGTCCAGCCCAGCCTTTTCTTTCCACATTACAAACTTTTTGCTTTGGCCATGATTTTCATGGTCTTCAGGCCAGGTCATTAGCAACTTTGTCACATCTGATAAAGGCTCTTCTGGAGATTTTCTTAGTTTTGTTGCCTTCAATGAAGTGAACCCTTGAACAACTTCTATTATTTTGTTCTTGTTCTTCAAGATCGTAACTACAGTGGGGTGGGATAAACCTGACTGGTGAGCAGTAATCATTCGTGAGTTTCCACCTCTGTAGTTTTTTATTGCTTTTAATTTTGTTTCTAGCTTAATCACCTGATATGGCCACTTACCAGCACAATTAGCAGTGAATTATGTAGGCTTAGGGCCAGTGATCAATGAAACAACAATGTTAAATCAAGCCCAAGAGGAAATGTAATCAGTACAAGGTTAATATAAAATATAAGATGAACAAGGCTGATAGCGTGTCATGTATAAATCTCATATTTTTCGTAAGAAGGAGTTCATTCTAAATTAATTATAAAAATTTAGCATAGAGTGTTCATAAACTAATAATACAGTCATTCATTATAATTATCAGTCATCATGTGCTATACATAATTTGTGCGTGACATACATTTCTATGACTGCCAGTGTAGGTGCATTTGCACCAACGTCATTATAAACACATGAGTCATTTGTTGCCCTTTGGTGTGGCAGTATTAAAGTGGCAGTGATGTCACTAGGAGATGGGAATCCTTCAGTTCCACTGTAATTTTATGGGATTGGTGTCCTCTACACAATTCAACATTGACCTGACTGAATGTGAGGAAAGCCCTGTGTCTGTATTGTGTGTGTGTGTGTGTGTGTGTGTGTCTGCTTGTGTATGTGTGTCTGTGACTGTATTATTTTGTGCAGTGGAGTAACTGATTGAATGAGTAAATTATACTCTGATCTATCTACCTAATGGAAACTAACATTAAAAAAAAATCTCAAAAGACTATCCAGTGACATAACAAAATGACCAGGATATGCTGTTAAAAGGCAGATTATGACAAATAGTTTATATGTAATGCTAAATTTTAATTTATTTAAAGTACAGGTTGTATATGAATCTGCATGTATATTCATGTACATGTGTGGCTCTATATGTGTACGTGTCAGAATATGTATCTTGCCATTTAGGGAATTACACCAGTGGAGCAGGAGTTCCAATTGTTCAAACCCTCCTGTATTTGCCTTTTAGAAAATACTAAAATAATTTAGAATGATTATTTCCCCATATTCTCATATTTAATTCAAATATCAGCAAATGAATAGTTCTAATGTGGACATTTAAAAGAAGATCTGTGAACACATGGCCTTGCGCAGCTATTTTGTTTTTCTATAAACAAGAAATATATTCTGGATAAAAAACACTACAGCAGAATGCTTTTAATAAACTCAGAATGGTCTGTGATTAATCATTTTGTTGAGTCTTCACACATTCAGAGTTTATTTCCATTTCTGAGCATAAAAAGACATTTCTTTTCCTTGATTAAAGGAATAGGAAAGAAAAAGAAAAAACAGGAGGAGGAGGGGCTAAGTGGAGAGTTAAAGGACAGATTGAGTGTATGTATTTTAAACTGGCAGTTGTCTTGTGCAGTTTTTTTTGCCAAAAGACTGCTAATTTCATACAAAAATTTAAATATTGTAGCAGTCACCCAACTTAAACATTTGGCAAATAGTTATCCTATTTTAAAAATAAAAAATATTTCTCAAGTGCTTCTGTGTTCAAAATACTGTCACATGCTATTCTTCATGTTTCCTTAATCGTTCTTTCAGTGAAAATTTTTCTTTAAATTTGAGATGATACCCACATACAGACATGCAAACCTACACACCCTCATGTGCTTTCATGCACGTGTGTGCATGCACACACACAAGCACACACTGTTTTCCTGTATCGTGATCATTTAAGAGTGTCTTGGTTTACTCAGTTATTTGTGAGAGAGTCATTTTTACTTTTCTTTTATCCTCCCTCTCGTTCTCCTTTCATTCCTCCCTTCCATTTTAATGGTACATATCCACAATCTTTTAAAACATATAAAAATTGTACAGAAAACAAATGTATTACTTGGGTGTGAAATACATTTCTATCAGGGAAACAAGAAAAATGTAAAAGTTATTTTACATTTGCCTCAATTTAATAAAATAAAATCTAAAATCCACTTTTCACAGAAATATGGAAGCTCTCACTTTTAGAAGTGAATCATCCCAAGGGAATATTTGCTAGATTCATGCCACTTCGGACATCATATTCTCAGTCCCAGGAGTACCTTTTGTTACCGCTTCTGTCCTCAAACTGACATTAGTGGGAACTTCTTCTTTTTTTTTTTTTTTCCTTTTAATGAAAACAGAAGCTGGAGTGTTGAAGTTATTCAGTTGGCTCTGCTCCACTTGAGTGCATTACATTCAAATCTAAAATAGTTTCTAGAATTCCTAAGAAAATTCTTCTGAAAGTATGACTTCAGGGAGCTAATATGGACTGAGGGCCATGTTCCTTATTTTCCATTTAAACACTGTCTTTTAATTTTGGAGTAGGAAAATATCAGTATGAAAGTTCATCAAAACTTGGATTCATTTTAACTTTAGAAGTTAGGAACAGGAAACAGTATGAGATTCACTGTGGCAGTTAAAAAGTAGAATTCTTTTTCATTCTGAATTTCATGCCCTTAGCAAAACATATAATTTTGATAAATATCTAGGAAATTCTTCCCAACACTGAAATATACTGCTATTGATCAATTATCTTATTTAGTAAAAGCAATGAATTTTCACAGTATTTTCACAAACCATACTAATAATTGCAATTAGCCTTTTCACCGATACCTATCAGAAGGGTGGTTTAGCTTATATTTACTACCTAAGTATGGATAAACTCATCACAGTCATCAACTGACTATTCTTGGAAAAGTGACTATATTCTATTTTAATGTACTCAGAAGAAAATGGTGCTTACAGAACTTGGGAAAGCAGAACCATTTATCCATAAGGTGAGGCTGTTGCCTATTTTCGCTCTGAATTTCCCTCCACCACAGTTGGCTCTTGAGTATGGACATTTTGGAATACCTTGCTGGAGAGAAGTGGAGCTGTAGGCACATTTATTTTCAGTTGGATGGGAAAATCTAAGCAGTTTACAGTCATTTCTGTGGATAGTTCAGCGATTGGTAATTCCTTCAATATAATCCAAAGGTGTAGGGATCAGAGGTCAGTCTTATAATGATATAAACATGTTTTCAGCACAAAAAAAAATGTGGATAGTAAAATGCACATTCATAGAAAATATTTTCTATGCATGAAAGGAGGCTCTAGGCTCTAGAAAAATCTTCTAATTCATATGACTCATATAAAAGAGATTTGATAAAATATTTTTCACAATGTAATAACTGTCTTAAACAACTCATGTCATATTATTCATACTGACCTGCAAACTTTCCAAGCCTATTGATAATAATGATAATTTATCTATCAAATATTTTAGAAAAATAGTGAATCATATTTTCATCTTTTTATAAAAACATGATAAATTGTTTTCATATGTGAAAACCATCAATACATTCCCATCATAACAATTTTTGAAAAAAGTTATCAAGGTAGAATCAGGAAATAATAAAAATATTTATATTATTCATCTGAATATTTTGATGTTTGGTAATTTGTTAGCTTCTTGAATTATGAGATTATTTATGATTTTCATTCTAAATTAATATTTACTTTCATACCTAATTTTGTAATAAAAGTTTTATTCATAATTTCTTAATTTTTAGGAAAATCTTAGATTTTTTCCTTTTTCAAAAAGGATCCCAAAATTTGATGAGCTTTGAGCTTTACAAAAAGTAGACCTTCCCTGAAAATTACATATTGGATACTTTAATCACATATTGATCATTAGATAATATAATTAACTATAATGTAAAATATTCTATTTCCACATTTTTACCTTGTGCTTTGTGGATATAGATAAATTTTACAAAGGTGCCCCAAATGTCACAGATAAGGAAGAAATAAATACATTCAGTGTAGGAGTTCCTTTGCGTCCACTTTCATTTCTTTGCAACTCATTTCTCAACCTTCTTCTTGAAGAAATGTTTCAACGGCTGAAGAAAAATCTGAAAATACTTTTGTTAGTTTCAACTGCTGCTATAAAAATTACCACAAACTTAGTAGTGTAACATAAATGCATTCATTATTCACAGTTTGTGTGGGTTACAGACCCAGTGTGGATTACCTGGTGACAAAAGGCTGAGACTATTACTGGTCTGGAATTTTAGCTTAAAGCTGGAGAGGGGAATCTGCTTTCAAGCTTATTCAACTTCTGGCAGGATTCATTTCCACAGCATCATCAGACTCGCACTTCCGGTGCCTTTCTGACTACTGACTTGGTGGCGGTGCCAGCTTCTACAAGCTGCCCACAGTCTTTGACTCTTAACTGCAACCTCCATCTTCAAACCGGTAATGGTGGGTAGAATCCTTCTTACTTCTCCACTTCTCATCTCTCTGCTTTCCTTTCCACGGCAGTTCACTGATAGACTCACCTGTTTCCTTTTCTGAATTGAAAGGCTCAGTGACTACAATGGGATTTTCTAAGTTGTCTAAATATTTTAAGGTCAGATGACTAGAGGCCTTCATTCCATTTGCAAAGTCCCTTCACAGAAATATCTGCATTAGTGTCTAATTAAACCAAGAAATGAACATCTGGGGAGGGGTTATCTTTAGAATTCTATTAACAGTTGGACTGTTTTAGTTCCAGCTTGATTTCACAACTGGTAAATTTAGGATGAAGTGGTTTATCCAAGGATTTATCTACAATTTTTTTACCATATTAATAGATATATCAGGTAACATTTCTTACATGCAGCTGTTTGATCATCTGCCTAAGGAAAAATACATATAACCTTATCCAATGTTCATAATAAAGTTTAAGCTCCCCTATAATCAATAACAAAGAATATCCCTACTCCAAAGGGTCTTAGAGAATTCAAACTATATTTTGACACTTATGTCAAAAATATCCAACATTACTGCTACTTGACATAAGGACAAAGTGTTAAGTTTTTTTCTTCTGTAAGGATCAGTTAAATTTTCCTGGAAATGGTCTCTTCATAAACAGTTTAGACTTTTGAAATATTTAATCTCTGTGGCAACTACTCACTCATGTCAATATACTGTAAAAAGCAGAGGTAGACCACAGGTAAATGAATGAGTGTAAGTGTGTCCCAGCAAAATGTTCTTGACAAAAACAAGTAATATCCCAGATTTGGTTCATGTGGGGAGGGGACCTGTTTTGTGTGGAGATTTGAATCCTGTATTTCTGTACTTAATTGCTATGGCTAAATGCAAACTTGTCATGTTCCATTTCTATGCAGAAAGGTTCCCAGTTATGTACACTTTGTGCTATGACCTTGATTTTAATTGAGATTTGATTACAAACTATGAGGTAATATTTTTACAAAAAGAAAGTCAATTGTAATATGTTTATAACAACCCTTTATAAATTCTCAAAATTACAAATTTCCTTCAAAAGTTAGCTGGTGTGTGTGTGTGTGTGTGTGTGTGTGTGTGCGCGTGCATGCTTTCTCATGAAGAATTAGTATGCTTTACTTTATCAGGAAATAACAATTACATATCCTGTACAGTCCCTTTTCTTCCCTAACAAGACATTTAGACTCTAATGGGCTCTAATTTTATTCTTATATGTGTAAGAACACTTATTTCCCCCTATTTTCTCCAAACTTTGGTCTTATTCTACATATGGTTTTAATAGTCTTCCTAAAATCCTCACATATGAATTACAAATGAGTACATAATGTTAGATTTTGCATTAAATTATTATTTATAATTGGTCCCCTTGAAATCTAACCATTGACATCTACTTTTCATAACTTCAGCTAATTAATTTTCTGTATTCTTCATATGATTCATTCATTTCTTTATGTCCCAACGTTGGTGGAATAGATTTTTTTAATAGAAAAAATTCTACACAAGTAAGAGAAGTTCAATCCCTGGTACCAAAAAAGAAAAAGAAAAAGAAAGAGAATATATATAAGCAATTACCTCATTTTGTTCTAAGGAGCTTTGCATCAGTCTATGTCGTATGTATAAGAATTTGTAACTTGGCACTACTGACATTTGCGGCTGGAAATGCGCATGAGAGAGACCTCTTCCTGCACTGTACACTACTGGGTAGCACCCTGGCCTGCCCACTAGATGCCAGTAGTATCCCCACCAAGTTGTGACAACCAAAGAGAACTCCATAGAGGGTAAAAAGTCCTTTCAGGAGGATAGTTGAGAAGCACTGCTTTATGCTGAAACTTTCTCAAAATCTGATTAGCAGCACTGATGAGTGTGCTAGTATAAAACCCTGCCATTCCCACCTCTCACAGCTGCTTCCTTGCCTTCATCACCTCTGCAAAATGGTAAACGCTGTTATGACATTGAAGGCTCTGGGTTTGCTTTCTGTTCCTTTACTGTGTATTATACAGAGAATGTACTTTTGTTGCTTTCAATCAACATTACTCTTATGAGATTTGTTCATGTTGACATAGCAATAATCCTAACACCTTTACTGGTGTGTGCCATAATTTATTTATTCAATTTACTGTTGAGCAATGTTTGGGTATTTCTTAGCTTTGTTTGTAGAAATGTTTTCACCTAATTCAATTTCTTCTGTTCGGATTTTCCACTTCCTGGGTTAATGTTCTTAGATTGAGTTTTGAGGAATTTGTACATTTTCTCTTATTTTTTAAGTGTATTGACAGAGTAGTCAATATTCAAAACAATATCTTATTGGCTTCTAATTACTACAGAATTTAGAGTTATTTTGCCTCTCATTTCTAGTATTAGTAAATTGTGCTATTTTTATCCTCCTTGGACAACTGTGCAGCAGTCATTTTATGACCCTTCAAAAATGACTTGATTTTGTTTATTCAGGCTAGTATGCATTCGTTATTGATATTATTCATTTCTTCTCTTATCATTATTTCCTATTATTAAGGTCCTCTGTGTTTATTTTTATATATTTTTTCTTAATTTCATATTGCATATGGGTGTATGCATTCTTACATTTTTGTATCACTGATTTTCAACTTTTAAAGAAAATGTTTTTATTATATGTTTTTAAAGGTTATAGTTTTCTGATTAAGTATAGCTTTAGCTTTATCCTACAAGTTTATTATCTCATATTTGATTATATTTCTCTCTAGAATGTTTTCTAATTCCCTTCATAATATACAGTGTTCTGTAATCATATGATCATTAAGAAGATATTTCCAAATATTGAAAACATTCTAACTTCTTATTACTTTTAATCTTAATTTCTCTAAAACAAAAGAGGATATTTGAATTAATTCTTATAAATTTTGATAAGCTTATATAATATTCTGGCATATTATGAATTTTCAGAAAAATGATGTACGGTTGTAGTATATGTGTTGCTGGCCATATCATTCTACAAATATGAATTAGGTCAGATTAGTTGAAAATGTCCAGGAGTTTTTTATGCCTTCTGACATTTTTGTCCTGTTCTGTTAGCATTGAAAGAAATATGAAAGTTTTACAACTTCATTATAGATATTTTGTATTTTTTAAGCTCTGATAATGTTTTGCTTTGTGCAATTTAAGCTATATTATTAAGTACATATATTTAGAGTAGTTATACTTGATTGATAAATCATTCTCTTCATCATTAAGTCATTACCATTTTAAAATTTGGCAATATTTCTCAATCTATTATTTCTGCCATTAGCACATCAGCAAGAATTTTCTTTTGGTTTGTCTTTTTTTCTATATTCATATTTCAGTGCTTTTTCTTTCTTATATATATCTTGGCTACATCTCATTAAACATTGTATAATTGGGTTTTGTACTCTAATTCATTCTTAACATTTTTTCTTTTAAATGATGTTTATTTTATTTACATTTAATGTAATTATTGACATGTTTGCGTTTATATCCATAATCTCACTGTTTTTCATTTGTCCATCTATTATAAGCTCTTTTCTTTTTTTATTTAAATATAGATTAAGTAATTTTGATATTTTATGCCCTACTGACATATTGCTTATAGATTACTTTCACCATAGAATTAAATGTGTAAATTATTTATTGCTGTTGACTACAGATTTGTGCATGTAGTTTATTAAAGAATGTAATGAAATTAGATCACAATAACTATATATTTCCATTTAATATTTGCCTAATTTTTTCATTAATTTTATTTCTTTATATGGTTTGGAGCTGAGATAATACTAAAAGTATTTTTATAAAACCAATATCCATGTTTATTTACCCATACATTTAGATTCTGCATTACTTTTAATTGCTTCCTAAATTTTCATACTTTAATTCTGCATTATTTTCTTTCTGTTTGGAGATCTTCACTTGTTTTTTGGGGGTTTTGGGGGGTTTTTTTGGTTTTTTACCATGGGTTTTTCTGGTAAGAAATTCTCAAACTTTGTTTGGTATTATCTTTACTTTGATTTCATATTTTCAAGTATAGTTTCCATAGGTGTAGCATTCTAGTTGGCAGCTATTTTCTCTGAAGTCCTCACATGTGAACACTCTTTATCTTCTGGACTCTATTCTTTCTTTCTTTTTTTTTTTTAAAGTCAGGTGTTCATTTATTAAATACAAGTTTTGAACAAACAGCCCCCAGGCAAGTTTGACAAAAAGTAACCTTCCTGGAATGTTTCAAAAATACCATTTATATTGATCAAGTTTTATTTCAGTCAAGCTGTTTTTTTGCTCATTTTCTTTTTTAGGTTCTTTTCCTATTTAGCAGTTGGAGCATGTGCGTTAATTCCTTGCATGACAACAGTATATTATCAGCCTCTGGCTGGTAAAGGTCCCCAGTAGATTTACACTCTTCAATGGCTGCTTAGCAACCAGCATCAAATAAAGTAATGAAGCTTTTGTAGAGTGTGATATTGAACAGCAACTGGCACCTTCACCTGGACCATTAAAATACCTCTAAAGTTTCCTTCAGATTTCATATATTCACTGAAAACTATACAAAAAAAAAAACCCACAAATCTCTGCTTGGCAAAACCCACTTAAATAATTTCCCAGTTTATTATTAGCCTCTTTGTGAGATGTAAGCAATACTGGAGCTGATGAAAAAGTCTTCATTTTCCTATCATACTCCAGCCAGGTCAACACATAAAACCAGGTATGTCAGAAAGTCTACTGGGGTTTTTTTGTTTTTTGGGGTTTTTTTTGTATCAGGGATTGAACTCGGGGCCATGTGCTTTCAAGGCAGGCGGCAGAACCACGGAGCTAAATCCCAGGCCCAGAAAATCTACTCTTAAAAAGATTTAGAGTTGCTGAGTTCCAGACAAAATACCTCTCTATGCTTCTAAATGCACATGTGCACCATGTACTGAGATGGAATGTTTTTAAGTCTCGTTTTTTGAGATGTTCCTAAGCTGCTTCACAGAAAGAAGGCACAGAGGACACTTGGTTTCTTAACAGTAGTGACCTTAAGCTACACACTTGCTTTTGTGATGCATTTAAAAATATTCAGCAGCATGAATGTTGCCACTGCTATTCATAAAGTCTTAGGAAAAGAGCTTTATAAAAAAAACAAAAAACCAATAATGCTTGCCACAAGAGGCTTACAGTCTGAAGGCTAATCACACAAATGCAATACAGACACCAGAGGTAGCATAGAGGTTGTTAGCTAGAAAGCTTCTGGGAACAGCTGCTTTCTGAGGTTTTGTGCCCATTTTCTTCAAATTTTCTCCTGCAAATTTTCTTCCTTTTAGTGGACTCCATTATTTCTATGAGGACGTCAACTAGCTACTGTAGATGTTCTGGTGCTCCTATGAACCTTACATGTCCTTTTCTCTCCAAGATCTTTACCTATTTTGCTCTTTTTAATCTCCTTAAATCCTGGTTTCCTAAGCAACTGAAGTTTACTTCCTTCAGATTGACAAAGGATTCACCAGTTTTTCTATGTCTTAGATACACACAGACACACACAGACACACACACACACACACACACACACACACACACACACACCCCACGAGCAGTTCTTTCAGGGAAAAAAACATTTTTTTGTTTTTTTGACACAGGGTCTTGCTATGTAGTTCATGCTGGCCTCGAATTTGTGACATCCTCCTGCCTCAGCCTTCCAAGTGCTGGTATTACAGGTGTGCCACCATGCCTGGCAAAAAAAAAAAAATATATATATATATATATATATATTCTTAAAGGCTATGTTATTTCCTTCTGGATTAATTGACTCTTAAACAATGGTTGTCTACATGGTTTCAAGTATCTTTATTTTTTTAATCTAAATTTCTAGTTGGATGGTTACAAATGCTTATTTCCATCATATTCTTGATACCTAAAGTTTTAAATTAACAATGTATTATAGAATGAAAAAAATTATTTTAATTTCTTGATATTGTTTTCAAGTTGAGGAACCAGATATCAGTGTGAGATGATACAAAGTCAACTGTGAATTGTAATTTCTTGCTACTTAACAAATTTTAGGATCCCGTTAAGGCTAGAAGAGTAAATATGCTAAGTACCTGCGGCTTAAGATAGCAAAGTTGTATTTTCCTTACCATGTAAATTCCACCCTCTGGATAACCCTCATCCAAGTGAATGGCTAGAATCTACTCACTCTGCATTGTGATGCTACTATGTATTCGTGGGAATTCCCAGGTCGGCCAAACAGGCTACCACAGGTGGGATCACTTAAGTTCACTTCAATTTCTCTGGATGTATAAATTAACATGTGTACTTTCAAGCTACTAATGAGAAGTAGGCGCATAATCCCAGGCTAACTGTAAGGACAGTGGAAAAATGTAAGGGTGCACAGAATGTTAGGAGAGGCTTGCTGTGTGCAGCAAATTCGTCACCTGTGATACATAGGCCTAGAACTGTAAAATGCATTAGCTACATTGATCACATGCCTAAGAAATATTACAATAAGATTAGGGACTTTGCGAGCAGTAAAAATGCCAATGAATCAGAAATGTCAATGATTCTAATGAATCAGATAAAACATAATATATCTGCAAACACACTTATAGAAAATATTTTCAAGTCAAGGAAACTAAAAAGACCCTCAAATCCTTATTCTCTACCATGTTGATGCTAAAATTGTGGAAAGATATTTACAGTCTGATGCATCACTAACATTAGACTTCAAGAACATCAAATAATTCTTAGAAAAATCACTAATGCAGTATCTGGTTCATTTGCTTTTGTATCACTATTCTTTAATAAGCTAAAATTGGCAGTTTTAGTGTTTTTGTATAGAGAATATTGAGTGAGTAAAGATACAAACAGAAAATGACAAAGTTACTGGTAGTCTTCAAAATGATATTGAGAATAATAATTTAGAGAACTACAAGTCTATTAGAATACATTAAATATTTGAAAAGATCGTATAAAAGTAAATTCTTTTTTATTCAACTATATATGTCATGAGCTTCAGAAGTTAATAAGTACGAGGGAGCATACCATTCACTGAATGATACTGATACATATTTCAAAGGGGAAGGAAATTATGGTAATAAATGTATCATTCCTACACTACAATTACTTTGCACACAAATGAAGATAATCCTTACTCATTGGAAGATGGGGCTTTTAGCATGTGTTTTGAATTGATTTTCAATGTTGGTGATAATTTTTGAGTAATTTACTCATACTTACATTGACATAATCATTCCTTTATGAGGAAAATACTTATCCAACTCAACTCTTGACCTACAGAAGTTTCTTTTGTATTACAATAAAGCAACTTATGTATTTTTGGACAAAATGCATAAACTTTACAACATGAATATCATATTTTAGTTTAAATACATTTCATAAGACTAATGCTTCTGTTCCTACATTATAGGTGGCCATATTCTCATATTTTAGCAAAGGAATAGGGTTTATACTATTGTAAACTTTCTCCAAAGTCCTTCAATGAGTACGCATTTAACCCATAAATAGGTCTTTCCTGAGAAACTCAAAATTTAGAGGTCATTTAACTTAAAAGTGTTCATTTTATTTTATTTTCTAAAGGTAAAAAATAATTTAATTGCAATCACATAATTTGATTGAAACAATATTACAAATGAAGGAGACATTACACCATGAGAAAACCTTTTAAATACTATATACAAATTGATTATTGACAAAATATAGTTATGCATATGTGTGGAGATATATATATATTATCCATATACGTATTATACATATTCATATAAAACCAAGAGCAAGTATATTTGCTATTGAAATGGAGATGGCAAATATATATATAATATATATGCAAACTGGGATGTATATTTATATATATATGAATAATTCTAAGAATTCAGGCTTACTAACAAAGTGATATTTGAATAATTATTTCTTTTCGAAGCTCCTGCTAAACTATTGGTATATGAGTGCAAGATTATGTTTCTTAACTCTTAAAATAAATTCACAAATGTTAAGGAAAAAGTAATATGAAACTTTCTTATACATTATTTTATGAAAACTGAAAATCTTTTTAGGACTCATGAGAATAAATCTCTTGTTAAGTATGAGATTGCCACCATAAAATGTAAGATGATCAGGGTCATAATTGAAAGGGCATCATAAAAATTACATGCCATTTTTAATGCTATGATTTTGAATTCTTACATACCCCTACTCCCACAAAAACATAAAACTCAGTTGGTTCAGAATGTTCTACTATTTCTTAATTGTCACTCTGGTCACATTTCCCGCCCTTAATCCTATTCTTTGAATCTTTAAAAAAATCTGCTGAACACTAATTATTTAACCTTGCCTCCTACCTACTTTCCCTCTTTATTCTGAGGTTTCTTAAGGGCTATAATGAGCTGTCCCCACACAAACAGGCCAAATTAGTGGATAATTACTGCTGGGCCTGTGAATGTTCTCAGTCTTCCTTTCTTACAGTTTCACAACATTACCAGAATGGTCTGTCGCCTCCCTACCAATTAGGAACAATTACTACTTTATAACATTAGTTGTGGCAGGCTTATTATGTCTGAGGTTGTATAAAAATGAGATGGGGTAGGAGAGAGAGGCAGGCCACCGGGGTCATTGTCACATGAGGCACTTCAAAGGTTCATATTCATCTTTTTAACTTTATTTTTTTCTGAATTACAGTTACGAAGATTTATATTAACTCTATTAGGTGAAAATAGATATCATATATATCCAAGGTGGTGTTTTCCTCTTTTCACACCAGATAGTAGCTCATTTTGGTGACTTCAGTTTTTAAAATATAGGAAATGGCTTGAGTCTTGGAAGGGAACAGAAAGTATAATAATTATTGTTGTTGTTTAGCTTCATAGAAGAGACATTTTTAGTAGAGATTTTATTACTGGCACCTAAGTTTAGTTTCCTCTATTATGTCTAAGATATCTTTGAAAAAGAAGGTTGTGTGACCCAGAAGATCAACAAAATATTTTTTTCTAATCTGTTTTTAAATAGGAAAGTTAAGGTCAAGTTGAATATTGATAAAATATTCATAATGGAACATATATGAAGATAATTTTTCATTGCAGGGAGCATGGGAGACAAAAGACCCATCTATCATAGCTTATCTATTCTCTATTTTTCTATTGCAAATTTTACTATTTCTGTGAAGAAAGTTTTAAGGGTATGAATAATAGTTACGTGGCATGAGAAACCAAAATATCTCCAGAGCAGCACAAAAAGCTGCATGTGGTACTGTACATGGTTGTCTTTTTTTTTATTTTGGCAATATCCTGGGAAATCACTATTGTATGATGTACCTAGTGAATCTCAACTTCCTGTTGTGTTTGGTGGTTACCCAATATCAAAGTTCTTTTTGCTTGGACACAGAACAAAATCCTCAACCCTTCCCTTGGATAGTATCTTAATGATTCTAGCTCACTCATTCTTCAAAGAAATTAGTGTTTTCAAATGGAATGGGAAAGAAACTGTGTGTCTTTAATATTTGTTAGAAGCAAAGCAAGAACCTGTTTTAAGTACTACTGATAGGAAGCAAATTTCAGAAGAATTTGATAACCAACATTGATAGTGTGCTGGGAACCACGATGAGAAATATTATTATTTTTATGGAATAAGGAGATTGCTGTTGTCAAATTTGGGGCTGTTATTTTGGCTGAGAGATGAGAATGGAGCATGAAATTGATGGAGTTATATAAAGATTAGATGGGGAAAAAAGTAGAAGCAGAGCTTATGAACTACATATGTGAAAATCTTGACAACTCAAAAGGTAAAAATGTTAAGGATAATAAAATAATTTTGCAGAATGAGGCTTTTGCATATTTAAAGGCAGATAAAGAAAAATGAATGATAGGAGGTGAAAGAATTGTAAAGGCATGAAATTTAAGGTATGTATATTCTCCCAAAATTAGAAGAAACACATATAATATTTTCATAATGGTTAAGAAGTAATATACAATGAAAGTAAAGAATAGAAATATATTGAGGCAAAGGGATGCACATTGAATGGGCTCATTGATTATGGTGAATTAGACACCAAAGAATGTGTTTTATTTAGAAAATTTCCAGGGGGGAAAGTTGAACAAAAGATTTAGCTTTGATTGACAAGCAATATAAAAACATCAAATTCAATAGTAACACTGGTGGTCTGGAACTAATAGACAATTTAATTGTTCAATAATAACATAAAAAACAGTATGTTCCTTATGATTCATAGCAAACAATTACTAGATTGATAGCATTTTCTGCTTTTTGATTATGTCTATGTGCATCAAATGTCCATAATCATGATATTACCTCTGTAGATACACCCAAAGCTGATTGATTCAAATATTCATTATGGAATAGTAAACAAATTGTATACTTTATGCCACATGCAATATTAATAATAGATACCATAAAATACAAATTTCAGCAATAAGAACAATAGAATAGATTTTATAATAAAAAAATGCACAACACATAGGTTTGGTGTCATGGTCAGTGTGATTCATTTGATGGTACAATAGTTGAACATATTTTATTACCAAAGGTCTGCATTACTAATAAGTAGCTTTTATATTATACACGAATTTTTGAGCTTAATTAAGAAAAATTAAATAATACAGAAGCTTCAGAATATGAGTAACATTGTTTTAATTTATGAAAAATATACTATAATACTTCTCTCTTATGACTTCCAGGTTCTTAAAGAGTCCAGATTTTCCTTTCCCTTAAGCATTTTGATCTTTTGCTAATTTCTCAATTTTAAAACATTTGTTTATGCCATTATCCCAAAGAAATAAAGTCTTATGCTCACACAAAAAAATGTGCATGAATGTGCATAGGGCTTTTATTCATAATATCCCAAAGTTGGAGAGTGACTCCGACATCCTTCCAGGTATGAATGATTGAATAAACCATACTGCATTCATTATCATAGAATACTCCTCGGCAATAAAAGGATGCCACCATTGATAGATCAGAAAACTTGGATGAATCTCAAGGGAATTATGCTAAATGAAAGAAATCCAATTTGAAATGGTTCACAACTATATTATTCCATTTATCTTACAAAATGGAAATGACAAAATTCTGGAGATAAAAAACAGGCTCCCAAGGATTGGGTAGGTAGGGAAAGATAAGGCTGTGCCTGTGAAATGATAGCACTCAAGTCCTTACTGTGTGTTATGGCTTATGTCTAGATGTCCCCTCAAAGCCTCATGCAGTCATAGGTGGGGTTTTCAAAGGTGGTTGGATCTGGAGTGTGTGATGCTGAGATCGAGGATGCAATACTAGGATTAAGGGTGTGAGTGCTACCCCTCCCCCAAGTGTGAGTAGCCTGGATAAAACATAAGGGACAGAAAGAGGTCTAGTGAGGTTGCTTGTTGCTTCTGCCTTCTTCCTGCCATGAACTATTTCTCTTCTGTGATGCCCATCTGCCATGCCACCTTGCCTTGCAGCCAACCAAGTATGAACTGAAACCTCTACAGTGAGCCAAAATAAGCCTTTCATCCTTTCACTTTGGGTGTCAGGTATTTTTTCTCAGCAACAACAAAAGTAACTAAGACGCTGTATTAGTCATCTTTCCCATCACTAGGCCACAACACTTGACATTCACGATATAAAGGAAGAGAGATTTAATTTGGCTTACAGTTGCAGGAGATTCAGTCCTTGGTCTCCAAGGCAGAAAGATCATTGTGGAAGCAGAGATGTTTAGCTCACAGTGACTGGAAAACAAAGTGGGTGAACAGTGTTAGAGAGGAAAGGGCCAGAGACCCGATATTGTATCCAAGGTCACACTTCCAGGGTCCACCAGACATACCCCAAAGTGTGCTTTACTGATCCGTGGGTGAGCCCCAAGCCAAAAGAGTTGAGACAATTTAGGTTAGATGTGACATTTACCATAGGAGTAGCCATACAAATCCCGGATAAAATTGTAAAGAACCAAATCCACACACAAACACACATGGGCTGATATATGAATAACACCAGTAGATTTCATCATTATCAGTTTTCTCGTTTGTTTTTGTTTTTGTTTTTTTGGTACCAGGTATTAAACTCAGGACCTTGAATTTGCCAGGTAAGTGTGGCACCAATGATCTACATCCAAAGCCTTCTAGTTTTAATATTGTACTATTATATAAAGTATTACAACACAATGGAAAGTAGAATTTTTCTGCAACATTTCTTATGACTGTATTTATATCTTAAAATTATCTTTAAAATTAAAGGTACTATTCATATTCAAGGTAGGAAGAGATCTAGTTAAGAGACTTGGTAAGAGTAATGAAGGAAATGTTACTTAAGTAAGTCTTGGAGATTGAATAAGATGATCTATATAGATGAGGGAGATACCAATTACAAAATATTCAAGTTAAAGAAGAATATAGGCCAAAAGTTGCATTCAAATATTATTGATTACTTTTAAAGCTTTCAGTGAGAATTAACATAAAACTCTTGTATAGGATGTTGGAAACACAAAGTAAGCAAATATTGATGTTCATGGAAATAGCAATTTGATAAAGTGCCTATTCATATAAACTGCATATTTCTCACCTGATACAATAAGTTAATTTCACAACTACATGTAAACTTTTCACTGTGACTGCTATGGAGAATGATGGGAAAGGCACAATTTTAAAGGATTTACAATTAGATAGAGCGCTTTTGTTGTGTGCGAGAACCTAAGTTCTATTTCTAGTACTCCAAAATAAATAAGTAAATAAATAAGGTTATGTGTAAGAAGGTTATGTGTATGCTGCTGGCATACAACTTATACCAAAAACTATACTAAAATCTGTCCTAAATGCTAAGCAGTGAATGGCATAGTTGTTGCACAACATAGTTTCTATTGGATAAAAAGACACACAAAACACAAGTACACACACAAGATAATGACTGAATGTGTTTGCAAGAGAAACTGAACTGGGTAATGAGCTCCAGGAATTGATAGTGGTGCTGAGGAGAGGGCTCAGTGAATCACCAAATAGCATAAGATAAAGTCTCTCAGATCAAGCTACCTTTCAACTAAAAATTGGAAAAAAGTGCATCCAGCATTGGAAGCAGCCATAGAAATACAGTTTAAGCCAGTGATGGCAAACCTTTTTGAGAGCTTTCAATGACAGAAACAGCCTGCTGCATTATGCGTGCTGTAGCTTCGCCACCACTGGTGTAGGCATTACTATTTTAGGCTCTTGAGTTTGCTTTAATTAAAACCCTGGCCTATAAGAAAAATATAAAACAGGCTTTTACACAGGTTAGTGAGCAAGCGGGAGAGGTATACAAGATGACTTTAGAGAGGAAGCAGTGGCAGGACATAAGGAGCATTCTTAATCATGGTATGAATGTGGTGTTTTAAGTAGGAAAAATAAAATATAGGTAGTTATATATTACTTTCTATCATCAAACATTGCTTTGGCTTTCATAAGGAAATCGGATTTGGACAGAAGGCATAAGAGAGAAAAATTTAGGAGCTTAACTTGGTTCCCAGAAAGAAAAATTTTTTAAGATTAGGTAGTGTCAATGATGGTAGGCAGAAATAGAAAGGTCTAGACATATGAGTATTGTGGGCTGAATTGGAATGACAAAGGAGAATGATGAGTCGATGAGTCAGAGATATTCTTAAGATTCTGGCTAAAGAAATATGATGGAAATTTGTTTTCTAACATGGGGGAGGGTATAGAAGGGACCTGCTTTGAAGAGTTTGATCATGGACAAGTTGATAGATTAGAAGACAAAAGAGAAAAACAGAATAGGGCTTGCTAGAGTTCCAGCATAGACACGATAGGTTTGTAACATTGTCTAAAGAGAGAGTGTGAATCAAAGATCAAAAGAGACTCCAGGCAGAAGCTGTCTAGCACAGAGAAAGGAAACAGAGGGCAGAATCCTAAAAAGAAAAGCAAGGAAGTAAGAGGACAAGAGAAGCCTACAGAGAAAACAGAAGCCAAGTTCTGAAATAGTTCTGAAATATCAAGAAATACAGAAGGGATACAAAAATTTTTGTTGGATTTGGTAAAAATGTTACATTGACAAAATAATTTCAGCGTGATAAGAAAAACAGGTACAAAATTCCCAGAACTGAGGAGCCAATAGGAGACGAGGAAGTGGGCTATTTATTGCAAAGATGATCAGACAAATGGGGCAGTTTTAAGTACAAGAGATTCAGCATGTATCTTTAATTTTCAATAAGGGGCAAGATATAGTGATCCCGGAAGAGATAAAAAACAGCAAATACAAGATGAAGTTCGAGGCATAAGTGGAAAAATGATTGTTGTCTCTGATTTCAACAGGAACATATATCAGGTGTACTCAAGATCTATCTTTGGTACTTTTGATGAGTGCAGCTTACCAGTCAGAAGTTGAGTGAGATGGAAGCATTAGGAGCCAAAATGACTGAAAGAAGTTTTGAAATAGTCATGGCTCTGAGTAGGTAGGGACCTTATAAAGAAAACAAGAACCCCTGGGTAGGTCTTAGTGTCTATCTCACCCTTCAGGTGGATAAACACTCAATAAAATTTTATTCAGTCACAAAGTAGGAGGAATTTGAGGCAGTTTTTAAAAAATGGATGTATCCAGAGGCCAAAATGTAAAGTGGGAGAAGCCAGGCATAATCAGACAATTTTGTGATTTTATCTCAGCTATGGTCAGAGGGAAGATGTAAAACTTTGAGTTTAGGATAATGAAGATAAAAACAAAAGTAAAGAAAAAGCAAGTACTTACACCACATAATTGTAGCAATTCTGGAATCTAACTTTGTAAAATACAGATAGGAAATGAGGAATAGAGAAGTATAAAATTGTGAGGTCTAGGATTCAGAGACCTTAATGTGTCCTGGTGAGTTTATGTGTTATGAAAGCATAAGAGTTGGTGATCACAGATGATAGAAATAGAAAATTTGAAGGGCAGCAAATTATGCTGACAAATCTAAGAGATTTGGGAATAGAATGCCAGACATTTCTCCTTTCTTGCTGGAAGTGCTGAAGAATAAATATTGGATGAATTGGGATGGAATATCCTGAGATAGGTAGGAAGCTCATGGAAAGAGCTTATTCCTGACCCTCCATCTCTCTGCAGAAGGATGTCCTTCCAGCCTCTTCCCAGAGTGTCACGTGACCTGTGAGGATAACCCAGGCTGCCTGTCTATCAAGGTCCCAGAAGTACAAGCTGAGGATGCGCAGTGAAGACTGATCCAAGCAGCTTTCCCAGTCCTGGGGGACGGACTCACCATGAGCCTTAGGATTCTGCTCACCTTTGGGTCCTCTCTGCAAGTGAAAAACCAGCTTCGGCCACCAGGTTGCGCAAGAAGGTGTTCTTTTGCAGTGGACTCAGACAAATTGGTAATGGGGGCAAGGTAAACCTATTTTCCCAGAGCCAATCTGAGGTATGAGTACAGGAAAAGATAATTGTAGGGTAAAACATCAAGGAGCCAAGGAGCCTGGGTGATATTTTATGTAAGCTGTCCTGTGCATTCCAGGAGGCTAGCAGCATCCCTGATTTCTTCTACTAGCTACAGGGAGAATCTTCCTAATTGTGATAAACAAAAATGTCTCCAAACACTGTCAATGTTTTCCGTGGGGAAAAACTGCTAAATTATAGTTTTGAAACAAATAACACTATAATTAAGATGTAGAAAATTCAAACACCTTGCCCAAAACTATGATTTTATATGAAATATGTACACAAAACCATTCTTCCTGCAGCTGAATGCTTTAAGGAATAGCAAATGTCTGCATAGAGGATCTAGTCAAAGCAACCATATGCAGCACTCTGGAGTTTAGTTCATATGATGGATTATGTAAGAAGACTGATGTTTTCTGTATCTTACACTATGTTTGGGTGCTGAATTGTGACCTCCCAACATTCATTAATCCTCAATATTCTGACTACAATTGCATTTATAATTGCATTAGTTCTTTAAGGAAGTACATAAGTTAAAATAAAATCATCAGAATGGGCCCTACTCCAATAGTATGTTGCTATAAAAGAAGAAACTTGAACACAGATATATGGAGGGAAGACCGTATGAAGACACAAGAAGAAGTTGGCCACATCCAGCCAAGGAGAGAATCCTCTGAGAAAAGCAACATGCCTGACACCTCGACCTCAGACTTCTACCCTTCAGATGTGACAAATGTGACAAAACACATTTCTGCAGCAGTAAGCCACTCAGCCTATGATACAAACTCACAAAACCTCCTTGCCCCTAAATGTCTGTCATTATTGACATCAAAAGTGGAAAATCTTAAGTGGGAGAGAGCTAGACTGGGGAAGGTCTGTAGCTAAGGGATCATGCACTTATGAGAAGGGGTTGATGATCATGAACAGAGAGAAGATTGCTGATGATGTCGGAGGCCAAATGGACAGTATTAACACTGAGAGCCTTGTTATTTTCTTCTACTAATACAAAGTCCCCCAGAACATAAATATTCAAAGAGGGAAAATGTTCTGATTGTTTGATATGCTTACATGACCTGGTGAAATGGCAATCTGATACAGATACTAGATGTGGTAATGTAAAATATATAAACAATTTTTCTTTTCCACTTGGTTATGGTCTGAGATTTGGGGATGCGCTGGCTAGATGTTGAAGAGCAGGGCCATTTGAGAACTGAAAATCACAAGGGATGGCGAGCAACTGGGCCTTATTCCTGAGGTGCAAGGACAGAGTTTTAGGACAAAGTGTTCCCATCTTCTGAGTTCTGACTGTGGCATTTGAGGCCCAACTCCTAACCATGGGGGAGCAGAAGCCAGTTCTTCCTTTGTCATCTAGAACATAAACCCTATGGCCTCAGAACCATGGCTGATAGACTCCAAGGACCAGTTAGAACCTTGTGTACTTCCAGAATCTCAGGGACCATGATGAAGTCTTCATGCTGGGAATTCTCTGCCCATAAACGCTGTTTCAGTTCCATGTGTGCTGAGTCAGATCATGACCATTAATTAGTTGAAAGAATTGTACTTCCTACCCCATTACTGACAAGTATCTGAAGCACACCTGGGTGTGTTAATGAACTTTGGAAGCAGGGGACACCCCCAGTGTCACCTCTTCTGTGGGATCTGAATTCACAGGAGAGGCTGTGTACTCTGGTGAACACTCTTGGGTAAGTCTCAGGTTCCACTTGCCACTTGTTCTACTCATATTGATTTGATTTTAGTTTGTCCCTTAACTATTTCTGCTAAAGTCTAACACAAGATCCTACACAAAAAGATCTGTCTATAAGACATAGTTATCCTCTCAAAATATTCTCAAAGGGGAATGGCTTGGGACTGAAAGAATGTGGAATTTCTTCTGCTTTGGGGACAAGCATGGAAGTGTGGAAGAGGAATCCAAAGCAAATGTAGCTGGGACTTGGCATCATTTAATCCTATGCTGACACTTAAGGTCCACTTTGTAAAAAAGGAGTTCAGCAGGGCTGACCTCAGGCTACCAAAGTGTGGGACCATGCATCCCTAAGCAGCAGCCTTCACACGGGAAAGAGAATGGCTGGTTACCCCACTCACCTTCCTATGTGACTTGGAGCATGTGGTCGTAGAAGAATTTCATGCATTGAATAATGGAGGAGATAAATGAATTCTAACATAAATTGCGTGTTATAAATATTATTTCTTTCATCAAAATCTTAGGAAGTTGGCATTATTTTAGCTGGTATTATATTATTATTCTAAAGTTCCTTGGGAAGAAATGGAAACCTATAGGTATTAGGAACATGCCTGAATTTGCCAAGCAAATACATGTCAGGGTCAGGGTGTGAGTTTCACCTCTCTGATTCTAATTCCCTATTGTTTCTTTTTCAACAATTTTTATTAGCACATGACTGTAATGCATGAAGGTTGCATTCCTTGTGAGGAGTTGGTGCATGTACAGAACACATCTTAATTCTTTTTCACCCCCTTGCCCTCTCTTGGCCCCCTTCACTTTTGCAAAAGATTTATCTCAATTTTTTCCTATTATCTTTTGTTTATTTTTCTCTTTAATTTATTTATATTTTGGGTTTCTCATATAAGAGAAACCATGCCATATTTCATCTTCTGTGTAATAATTCCCATTCTTAACCCCAGTATTACACTGCCACCCAAGGAAATGACCCATAGATGCCTTCCACATCTGTCAAAGGGTAGTTAGATCTTAAATTCTCTTGCATCTCTACCACTAACATGCTCTCATTTTCCAGATTTACAAGCAATATTATTTCCACTTAAAACACCTGCAAAAGCATTATTTGTTGAGTTGCTGTATGTTGTCAGTAGAAAACTCCCACTTTTTTCTACAGGGAGTAGTGCGTGAAGAACTTTTATGCTAGTTGATGTTCATGATGAAGTATTTCATATAGTTTTATGTTTTTAATATATCACATTAAATCTCAGTAAAGTAATGGATAAAGAGAGGACAAATATATTTGTAACTGGACTAAATCCAATTCCCTTTTGTTCTAGGTCATACAAATACCTTAAAAAGAAAAAGAAATTATGATTGCTTTCAACTCATGAGGGGGGTCCAAAAATATTTTTAAGCATCTAAATTATTCATGTTAGTGATATAAGTGTTAGTGTTAAGTGTGATATCACTTAAGACTGAAATCAAATTTGCTAAAATTTGAAAAACTATAATTTAAAGAATTTTCAAATTTCCAACCGTATGAAAGCATTTTTTAAAATATTTATACCATTTTAGTAACACTTGTATTTTTAGGGCTCATTTTTAAAACCTAGAGCAAATATTTAGAATATCACAAATGATATCATTTTATTTGGCTTCAGTGTTTTTACTAGTTCTTTTATATTCTTCTCTCACTGTATCTCAAATATTTTTAAGAGAGAAAATTATGAGTAGGGTATGGTGGCACCTGCCTATGATACCAGCACTCTGGGGGGCTGGGGCAGGAGCATCATAAGTTCAAGTCTCATCTGAGCAATTTAGCAACTTACTGAGAACTTGTCTCAAACTTTTAAAAGAAGAAAGGGCTGGAATTGTAGCTCAGTGCAAATTGTGAACACGGTAGGTTCAATCCAGAGAAACGGGGAGGGGGTACTGAAGTATATAGGTTCACAGACACTGAAATTGAACTTTGTCTTTATTATTCCAAATAATGACTGATTGATTGATTGACTGATTTTGATACAGGGTCTCGGTATGTAGTTCAGGCCATCCTTGAACTCACTATGGGGCTCAGGTTGGCCGCAAACTCACAGCAATCCTCCTGACTCAGCCTGTCAAGTGCTGGGATTACATGTGTGTGCCACTATGCTCGACTGATCAGCACTATTGAATTGGACATATATAATGTTATATAGATAGATAGATAGATAGATACAAATCTATCTCTCTCTATGTATAAAACTATCACTTATTAAGTGAAATAAGGTTAACTATATTTCCATTTTGAAGCCACTTAACCCCTGTGCTCACACTCCTGTAAGAACAAAAGTCCTAGCCAAGTGGGGAAAGGCCCATGCCTGTAAGCGCAGCACTGAGGATGCTGGGGCAGGAGGATGGCAATGCGTTCCAAGTCAACCTGAGCTACACACTGAATTCAGCTTCAGCTGGGGACACATAGTGGGATCCTGTCTCAGAAAAACCAAAAACAAATTTTTTAAATCTTCTGGTGCCTTTTAATTACAAATAAGCAAACTTTCAAGTTCAGTAATGAGTTCATCTAGAACCAGAAGTGTTTTATATGTAACTGTCCAATAAAATAATTGTATATAGTTACTGAGCATGTGGACTCTACCTGGTGTATCTGAGAAACTGGATCTTCATTGTTGTTCAAATTAGTTATTCTTAATTTAGATTTAAATAGTTGGATATGACTGGTACTATTGTATTGGCTTAGGCCAGGCTAAGTATCAGAACCTCTAAACTTTAAAAAGTTGGACTCAAAGAAAGAAAAAGTAGAAGGGTGGTTGGAGGAGCTTCAGAGTGGAGAAAATGGAAACATGTTGATAAAAGGGACACGCTTTCGACTGAAGGTTGAATAAGTTCTGTGGATTTAATGTACAGTATCGAAGTTCACTTTGCCTGCAGGTAAGATAGTCCATGATCCCAGTGCATGATATACATACTATGTACACACACTGTATATGCATACATATATACAATGTATACTGTACAGACTAGACATAATGTAATACTATATATACATACTATATATTCATATATACTGTATACTGTACAGACTAGACATACTATGTTTTTTCATATATATATGTATCTTTTGTACTAAAAATTAGATAGCAAAAGAGATCAAAGCAATAAGGTAAAATGGACAATTATAACAGTTTACACATGAATGTTATCTCTTTATGAAAAGTCAAGACAATTACTGACATCTTCAGAATATGTAGATGACTGCAGAGTGTGAAATGTAAGAACAGGGGACTCATGTGCAGCACAGTAACTGTGGTTAACAATCCTGCATTGTTTATTTGAAATTTGACAAGAGTGATTTCAGTGTTTCCACCCACAGTGGTTAACTATGGGCAGTGGAGGGTGTGGTAGTTAATTTGACCTTTGTAGTCAGTACACAGTGTTTAGCAAGTCAACATACATTGAACAGCTCGAGGATACGCCACTTTCATTTGCCAGTTAAGTGTTTTTTTAATTAATAAAAGCCCCTTCTCTCCTTCCCTTGTGCCCTTTCAGCTGGTGGTGAGGAGGGAAATAGCGCAGCTCACTGGGACCCTGGCATGTGGCCACATTCATGTCCCTCACACACCACCCAAGAAATTCTTCATTGGTGAGGAGGGTAAGGTGGAGGCGGAGGAAGAGAACATGAGGAAGGACAGAGACCTTGTTACGTTTAATAGAGCGGCATCACCGGGACAGGGACCCCTGCTTACAGCAGGCCCTTTTGAGGGTGGCAGTAGGCATTGCCACCTCTCCTTGGAGAGCTACTGGGAAGCTTCACAGTGTGTTCCTGAGATGAGCAACACTGCGCCTTATCTTCCCAGACACCTGTGTTCCTTCTCTCTCCCTTTGGAATCCAGCGCTTGCTACTTGGTTTCTTTCTTTCTTTCTTTATGGTGGTGGCAGGTGGGTCATCTTGTATCTCCCTGCCATCTTCTTGCAGAGCACAACTTCATTGTGGCCTCAAAGAAACAGACACATGCGCTCTATACTCTCTCAGGTGCAGCTTAGCTCTGCCAAAAGCTACCCAGGCCACGCTTCCATGGGCTCACTTTTGGTTTTGAGAAACACTCACACATCCTTGATCCTTCTATTTCAGATGGAAATGTAGGAAACTTCTGAAACTATGTGGTGTCTCCCTCTCTCTCTCTCTCTCCCCTTCCCAGAATTGAGCATATACTCTTCTCACTTATACGTGTGTTATACTATGGGCCAGATCTAGGCTGTGCTCACCACAGATGCCAGAGACCACAATTCCGACCCTCCCAGAGCGAGGGGGAGGATGCCTCATGTCTGCTCTGGAGGGTGAGGTGGGGAGTCATTTCAGAGTGACACCTGGTTGAAATGTCCCTGCTAATATCTAATTTCTATTGTTGACCTCTTTATGTCTTCGTAGGTTGGAGGTAAATGGCCAGCTCAGCAAGAACCTAGACCTCTTCCTTTCCAAGTCCTACTGAAATGCCTCTGATTGTTCCTTTGTAATGTTGGGCAGGCCACACTTTATCACAAAGTCTCCTATGAAACTGGAAGAGAAAATGTCCCACTGTGGTACTCACATGTGCACTTACATGAGGCATTTTCTATCCTAATTATTTAATACATGTTATTCAATATTAACCCTACATGGACTATTATTAAAACACCCAATTTACAAATGAGGAAACTAGACAAGAAAAGTTAGACAACTTGCCCAAATCATAGAGTGTGGGCTTGAGATTAAAAGGTAAAAACCAAGTGTTTCTTTCTCTAAATTCACTGTTGTGCTGCCTAGGTGAGTTACTTTAGGCATCAACTTCTAGGTCCAAAAAAGAAGTAGGTTTGATGGCATTTACACACATATAAGTATAATAAAGGAAAACATTACATGTAAGTATATATTATGTATATATTTCCTTTTTTTCCAAGTCCTAGATTTTTCCATATTTTTCAATATATTATAAATTTCAGTGTTTCTTCAAATCAGTGTACATGCTAGTAATAATAAAATGCTGCCTCTATTCTCTCAATAATAAATGTAATAAATTTATGTTATATTTAACATCTTAGAACCCAATAGAGATCAGGATGACCAAGCTGTCCAAAGACTCATCAATATAAGTGCACATTGACCCATCCCTAATGCAGAAAATGTACGTATCATAAGGAGAGTACAAGAGTGAAAAACCAAATAATATATTCTTAGGATATGATTAATAAACATATCAATAAAGAGCTTAAAAATTTTTAGACATCACACTATTTAAAACTGATTTGGAGACTTGGGAAGGATGTAACACTAGTTTTTCTAGAGTCAAAGTAATTATGCTATCCACTAACCTCGTCTTCATTTCAACAAGCACTTAAATTTTTGATATTGTGGTGGTTGGAACCAATGGTCTTAAAGAATACACACAAAAAAAATCAAGGTTAGGCCTGTCTGAAAATTGATGTTTGACCAGGAAAGAGACATGTGAACATTCTTATATTCTATATTTAATTTTACCCTAGATAAAGCTAAAGTTCAGGACATTTTTTTATCTAGTTGACTTTAAGGGTGTAAGAAATGCAAAAACTCCTTTCTTTTAAAGAATAAATATTGTACTGTTGTTATAAGAAAAAATAAATCTACATACAAGTACCTAAAGGTTGATACTATAAACACGTCAGGATGTATGAAGTTGATTTCATATCTCTATCATGAGCACATCATCCTCTATGAGGATGATAAATTTATTAGGTGTGTGCATATGGAACTTTATAAGCAAAATAATGAAGTGCCTTGTTTTACACACAAGATCTAAGGAAGTTATGTGGTTCTCTATAGCACTAGTGCCAGTTGGTAGCAGAACCCAAACGGATGCATTTAGGATTTCTTTTACATACACAGAGAGATTATTTTAGAGAGAGCATTTTGAGACATCCAAGAAGATAAATGATTCAAATTTTTCTGAATATTCTCAATCTATGTCCTTATATATCACTTAGGCTACAGTTTATTTTAGCAGAATATAACTTAGATACTTAGCATACCCCAACATGTACAAATATAGTTGGGTAGTGCACAAAAAAGATGTACCCTGGGATTAAATATGATTGATGATATTTATAAATAAATATCTATCCAGAGCAAATGATTTCACATATAAGAGTTACTTGATTAATACCAGGAAAACAATACTTTTTCTCTTCCCATTCTTCCTTCCTTTCTTGTCCAACTGATATGTGTCTTAACATTATTTTTTCCTTACTTCTTGATCTAACCAAGCCCCATATTTCAACCAGTCTGTTAAGAGGTCATTTAACATCTTTTCTAAAGTAGTTCTCTTTTTTTTCTCCCATACACAACTTACTGTGGATCCATAGAGATATGAGCTTTTGTCATCTTGGTGTTTGTCTGGGCTCCCTGAATTTTGTAAGAAAAAAGAGTCTTCACCCTCTATAATAAGAATACCAATGTAGAGTAGAAGGCAATTGAGAGATAATCATAATTTAAAGGAAAGGGTAAAACATGAGCTCTAGCTATACACAGAAGTTATTTTCTGAGATCTGAAGTTTTTCTTCAGTTGAGATGGTGGAGGAAAGAAAAAGTGAGAACTATACTTGCCTCAGAACACATGCTTTAAAAATGTATTAAAAAACTTAATCAGATATTCTAGAATCTAATGTTTCACAATGCATTGCAATTTTCTCTTAAAAGTAATTGTAGTTTTTAAGAAATTTAAAGAAATTGGTTTTTGCAAAACGCTGTATTCCTTCTTTATATGTTTAACTTTTATTCACCAACAAAGACTGGGTTTCAGTAGGTGACAGGAATCAAAAAGATGAATAAGAAACACAGGTGACCTCAGGAGGGTTACTGTCAGATAGGAAGACATGGTGCTGTAAAGAACTGTTAGATGAAGTTTGTCCATGCAATTTTTTGAACTTCTTATTATCACCTGTCATAGAACCAGAGAAGATTAAAATTAAGAATCTTCAAATATAATCTTTATAATAACTTATTTACAAATAAAAACTATGGTCCACATATTTAGTTTTCTGTTTCAAAGTTATTTAAGAGTCAGTGTGCCAGGCATAAGAAATAGAATAAAGAACAATGTAGGTTCCACTTCACTGCTTTTAGTGATTCCAAATTATGGGAAAAGTGTTGTGACAAATGAATGTTTAGAAAACTAAAGGAGCACAAGAGACGAGCATCTTCCTGCGCTGAAGAGTTTGGGGACAGTTCCTGGTGGGGGTGACATTAAGCTGATCCCTGAGAATTAATTTGGGGTTTTCATCAAGGTAAAAAGCAATCATAAGAAAATAACCAATGCAGAGACTCCAGAGGCAAGGACTACTGGGTGGGTTAGCAAAACAAAGAAGTTCTTTAAGGCTAGATGGGGTGTGGGGTTGGGGGTGGGATGAGGTAGAGAGATCAGCAGGGCCCATACTGTTCAAGACAGTGAGGGACCACGTGATAAGCAAGGAGGTGATATGTTCATGTCTTCTTGCAAAATGTGACTATCTTCATAAAGTGGATAGAGGAGTGGGTAGACTAAAAGAAAAGAGACTTGTTGCCAGTAATTGCATCCGGCCAAGTGAAAGATCATAGAGGCTTGAGCATGATGAGTGAATGAGGAAGGAATTAAAGAATGGATTTGAAAGCTCCTTAAGGGGTTGAATAGGAAATACTTTGTGGTTGAATTCCAACAGTTGATAGGAGGAGGAAAGTTTAACCCAGATGTCTAGCTTGTTTAGGAAGGTAGCAGGGAGAAATGAAGGTTTCAAAAAGATAGGAGGTTTTCTGTGTTAAGTTTTAGGTCATTGAATTTGAACAAACTGTAGAACACTCAAGAAATATGAAGAAATAGATCAAAATCTCCAAAGAAATATGTGCTGGTCCCCATATAGAATAGCTACCTCAGTCATCTTTGCCTACTTTTCACTGATCCATTTTTAAAATTTGAATTATGTATTGTTCCTCATGCCTGTTCTAATTCTATCTTATGTTTTACATAATAATAGTGTTTGTCACAGCTCCTACTATCTTTTTCAGTTGTTCATTTTCTTTTTACAAAATAGGGTTGTGAGCTACAATGTCCCTCAAAGTCTCATGCATCCTCAATCCATTGATGAGTTCTGTAGGTTAAGTGGAGGCTGGTTGGAGGTGAGTTCCTGTGGTCCTGACCCAGAAGGGTACATTCTTGTTCCGGCATCCTCCCTCCTCCCTGTGCATCCTGGCTGCCATGGGTTGGACAGCTTTCCTCCACCACGTCTTTCCACCATGCTGTCTAACCATGCATGGAACATGAACCAAAAGAAACCTCTCCTCCTTTAAGTTGGGTTTGTCACTCATTGTGTCCCACTGATGGGAAAGTACCTAAAACACAAAGTTAATATCTTCCAGAAAGTGAGAAGGGCTCCCATTCAGTTCCTTGCAGATAGTTGCACACACAGCCTTCTTTCTTGGGCTACCTTAATGTCTGGAACAACTGTTGATGCATAGTAGGCAAGCACAACATATGTTGTTGGATTGAAACTTTATGACTAAAGCAAAGTTTTGTTTAGCTATGCAAACAGTGGAATTTAAGTGGGAGCCAGATTGTCCAGGGGCCTGTATGCCATGTCAAGGGTTTTGATGTATCATTTTCATTTGGACTACCACTCTAATTGTTACTGTGTAAAGGGGTTATTTTATAGTGATTTATATGCAGTTTACTGGCCATTTATTGCTATCCTCATGAATGACAGATATGAGTTATGTGTAAGCTTAAAGTTGCCATGTCAACATTTGAACTGTCAGTGGTACTGATAAGACAAGGCACTGAATTCCATCTTCTTTAGCTCACCCAGTGTCTCCTTCAGCCTCTTTGACAAGGGTGCAGAAATGGAAGAGCCTTGCCTTTCCCTTGATATTCTGAAAAACAGGGGTGTTTTGGATTAGCCAATTAATTTACACACACAAACACACACACACACACACACCTTAATCATTTTCATTTCATCTATAAAATTGGATGTTTGTATTAAATTATACCTAAAGTTCACTACAGATAAACTGTTCAATATATGTTTTTTTAATCAAACCCTGTTATGTTCTGGTCATATATTAGATTTCATATGTTCAAACTTGGCCTAATAGATGCATACCTAGTTCAGATAGGCTTCTTAATGAGAAGCAAACTGAATTCTTCTAATAAAAATCCATACCAAAAGCACTAATTATAATCATTGCTTATCACACTTAGAACAGATGTGTTTTAGAAGATCCACTTTATACTTTTGTTTTTAAAATTCTGTTAATATTATTCTGAGTAAGGCAAGGGTTTAGAGTTCTAATTGAGAAATTCACAATAATTATGAGCTAATTTGATAGATTGCCAAATGAATATTAATTTTGATACTTGTGAAATGTGTTACTTCCATGTTTAACTGAAGGAATGATAACAGACCATTGCAGCAATCCCATTATTGAGAGTGGTATGCATTGTGAATTGATCACATGGATGATAATAACTTGTTACTATCTACAGCTCCATTTTGATATGCAAAACGCCTAACAAAATGGTTTCATTTCCGGCATCCTTAAAATAAAAAGAAATTGCCATGGTCTTTTTTGAATATTGCAATTTTCAGCACTGTTTATGCAAAATACATACAATTGTAAATATGGTTAATAGCTGAAGTATTTTATTATAATAATTTCTCAAATTATTTTCAGGCTTATTTTGGATATGGTAGTATCAATTTTATAGTGCAATGGAACTGTCTAACATAGTAGCACCTAGCCACTTCTTGAAATGTGGACATTGTTGCTGGAGAACTGAATTTTAATTTTTCTTAATTTTAATTATTTTAGATGGAAATATAATGAGCTACATATTGCTACTAATTACTTGATTGGCTAAAATGAATTCATCAATTTAGAACAATATTTCTTTAAAATACGATAACCATTTTATGACATTTGTTTTACATAACCATTTTATAATTTTTAAAGTAAACCTAAATATTTTATTCAAATAATGTTTTCAAACTGAAGTAATGGCAATAGACATTTTTTGTCTTTTAAAATAACATCCATTCTTAAAATATTGTTGTTTTTAACTGGAGTCAGCATAGAAGCCATTTATCACAAAATGACTGACGACATCATAAAACATGGAGAAAACTGGAAACACTTGCTGCAAAACCAGCATAAAATAAGGATGTCTGCTCTCATCACTCCTGTTTAATATAGCACTCAAAACTTCATCCAGCTCAATCAGGCAACAGAAAGAACTCAAAGGGATACAAATAAGAAAGGAAAAAGTCAAATATCCTTATGCACGGATGACATGATCATTTACATGCAAAACTGAAAAATTCCACCAAAAGACACTTAGAATGAATAATTTTCTAATATCAAGAATCAGCCATTAGGATTATATCAAATTAAAAGGCTTTTGCACAGAAAGGAAACAACCAACAAGTGAAGGAACAACTTACAGAATTGGAAAAATTACCCGTTATCCCTCAGAGAACTACCATCTAGAATACACTGAACTCAAAAATATTTCGGCATTTGAAAGGAGCAGACATTTCTCAAAAGAAGTACAAATGGCCAATAAATACATGAAAAAATGTTTAGCATTTATGGTCATTAGGGAAATGCAAATCAAAACATCATTGAGATACAATCTTACTCCAGAAAGAATGGCTCTCTACCAGATCTGAAACAAAAAATGCTGGCTAGGTTGTGAAGAAAAAGGAAGCCTTTTTCATTGCCTATGGAGATGTAAACTTTGTAAAGTAGTTGAACCAGTATGGGAATTAGTATGGAGTTTCCTCAAAACACTAAAACTAGAAGTTCCATTTGACCCAGGTATTCTCTTCTGCATATCTTCCCATAAGTGTTAAATTATCAAACTACAGTGTTCCATGTGTACCCATGCTTATAGAAAAGAACTGATAACAGCTCAATTTTAGGAGTAGATTATATGCCCATCAATGGTTAAATAAAAAAAGAAAATATGATATCTATTTATATATGTAATATACATATAAATATATTACAATGTATAATGGAAAACTGGAATATATAGTATAAATATATATATGAATACTACTTCATCATAAACAATTATAAATTCGAGTTATCTGTAAGGAAATAAATGTGTTACATGAAGTAAATCAGACACAAATGGATACATATCACATGGTTTCTCTCACATGAAAAATTAGAAATATTAATAATTTAAAGAACAAAATAAAAAAGAAATGGCAGGTAGATTTGTGGAGATAGGAAGGGAACCTGGGGTCAAGGAGTAGGGTAGGATATGGATGAAAAGTGGATGTAAAAATGATCAGGATGCAGTATGTTATACATACAAATTCCTCAGATGAGTATAGTCGTTATGTATCATGAACATACACCAATAGAATGATGAGTAACTTTGACTTATGGAATTTGTATTTGAGTTCATCCCATTTATCAGCAATACAATGTCAATTTACTGTATGGAATGTGCATTTCTTGATACATAAAGGCATTCTTTTGTTTACCAACTGTTAATATAAATACGAGGCTCTTCTCACTCTTCTTTCCAGGCATAATTTTAATTCACCTGTACGCACAAACACATGGACACTGCACTTCTGTACATACTGAGAATAGGTTAGTCCTTTCAGTGACCAGGAACAGGCTGAAAAAACAGCCAACCAACAAACAAAAACCCTTCCAGCTCCTTCTGCTGCCTAGAATAAAGTGCACAATGTTTTGATATTTTACTCCACAGGTGCCTGGGTAATCCTGGGAGTTCTCAAAGCCTGACTTTCCGTATCTGCATAACAAGTGAAAAAAGGCTATTCTGGATATATTTTTCCAATGAAATAACATGCAAAATCATTCAATCCTTCAAATTCATGCCATGTGATCAGTTACAACAGTGAAGCTTTGGCATCAACAGGACCAAGAGAGGCTTCGACAATCTGGATGTGGTGAAAGATAGAGTCCTCCCCAAAAATGTATACATAATTCAGGAAAAGAAAAGATTGTATAAACATTTTAATACTAAATTTATCAAGACGTCAGAGATTCATACAAGTTACCTTTGGCTTCTGCAATCACAAGAGGTCCTCAAAGTGGTGGCCATGAGCTCACAGACATTCATGCATACGGTGAACCGCTGCTTGGGTAGCCTTGGTCATTGAGATTGCTGTGCATTCATTTTCAATTTCTTCTTTAAGTGCCAGGAGTGAAGTGGGTTTTCTGTACGACATCCTCTAGGGTCTGCCATACGAGGGTAGTACTATCTGTTGAAAAAACATCAGACTACTTTTCTTTTCCTGAACTGTGTGTACATTTTTTGGGGGGGGGGGCAGGCTCTGTATCAGACCTCTAAACACAAACCATTATAATTCTCTGGGGTAGTTGTACTTTGGACGGTTCACCGAGACACTAGATCAGACTTTATACATCACTGCCTTGATTCAATCACTCCTATGTTCAAGAGTTAAAATTACCATGTTGCAGAGATATATCCATATCCGTGTTTATGCAGCACAATTTCTAATGGCTAGATCATAAACAAGTAAACAGCAAAATAGAATGTAGATATAAAGGAAGTAAGGAGAAGTTGAAGTAATTCGCTAATTTACCTACTCAGCTCTTTCGAAGTGTTTTAATATATATATACTAATTATTTCACTTATGCTACTAGTTTCTCTTAATTCATTGAAAAGAAAGTTTTGTACTATCATCTGTTTCTTTTTTGTAAGAGAGAAACTTTTATGTCGAGGGCTTCTAATCTAAGTAACGATGAATAACTATTTTGAAGATAGTAATACACAGAGCATTAACTATCTTAATCTCTTATTATTTTGTTATGAAATTTTATTTTGTTTTGAATAAAATAAAATAAAAAAGAAATTTTTATTGCCAATTCCCTATTTCTTATAACAAGGATCTCCACAATTTTGATCATGAAATTTCGTTTGGAAAAATTTACTAACCATACAGTTAGATGCCTATTAATTTCAAAATTATATACATGTAGCTACTGATTATAGCTTATTGTATTATATCACAAGTTATATTTATTATGACTTTTAGGTATGAGGTAACAAATATTAATATAAATTCTTGTATTTGCTTCCTAACTAGTTCATCATTTGAAAATTAGGCACAATTCTTTTTTTTTTCTGGCTTAAAGAATGAAATGCAAGCCCTGTGTCCTTGTTTTCTTAGGCCAGAGTGATGGCTTTTGCCTTTTCTTTCCAACAAATTTTCTACTAATCTTCATAGTCTCTCTCCTATATCAAGTGGTTTCAAAGCTTTTGGTTTGAATTGAGTATGTTTGGTATAGTTTTTCCCCAATGTTTCAATTCTTGAAAAGGATTTAATAAAAACTCTCCAGCAAGTTAATTTTGTTGCCAGTGTATTTGAGAGCTCTGCATAAAGCATTCATGGTTTCATATGTGGACATATTAGAATCTCTTCCTATCTCTTTCCAATCCTCCTTTCTTTCATTCACGATTCAGATAAATACACATCCACTAGCTTTAAATTGAAAAGACACAATTCTAACAGTGCACACACAAACTAGGAGAAATTAATTGCTTAATTGGCTTGGAATGTTCTCATAGAGTCTCAAAAATTTACACAATGGCAAGTTACAATATGCTTTATTCTTTGACTATTATGATGTAAACGCTCTGCTGTAAGTTGTGTTTATTAGATAACATGTTCAGAAAGAGAAATGTGAGCAGTTACTTCAGTAATTTAAATCATTTGAAAAAATGATTTCTTGTTGTACTCCAAATACAACAGATTAGCACTAAGAAATGTTAAGAATCTATGCAGAATGAATTTGAAGCTATAGAATGCTTTCTCTTTTCATAGTAAATATTAATAGTCAAGCATTTAAAAGAGTATTGACTATCAAGAGTGACATAAGATGGAAATTCTAGATTTCCCTTATTAAATTTGTTAAACTAGCTTTGGTTTCTTTTAATGTTAGCCAAATTCTAGGATTTTTTACTTCAGATAGCTTTCAAAGTTTTATTTAAAAAATTTATAAAATAAATACATTTGAAGTATCATTTTGAGTAAGAGTTCTATTATTCAACACATACACATACCCAGTGTTAATACCAGTAACCAGAATAATATCCCCTCACTTTGTTCCTGTTCCTTTTGTAGCATCCTGCTGTGCTATTTTCTCCCCTCAGACTTGTCACATCTGCTCAAGGTCCACTTGTCCACAATCTCCTCCTCTTCCTCGTACACCCAGGACCCACTTCGATAACTTCTCTGATGAGCACATATCAGAGGTGTTTAACTCTCCTCTGAGTTCGGTTGACACTTACCATATATTGTCGTAAAATGTATTCCAGCATTTAGTGGAGTTCTGGTCACACAGAAAATCATAAGTATTTGGGAAATGAATAAGCATACAAAATATTTACATGGTGTGAATCAGAATTTATATTGCCATTGTTTCCTCATAATAATGCCATTACCGACAAGTTTTGGCTATTCTTCTAAAATGAAAGTTCTTGGAGAACAGGAATTATTCCTATGCTTTTCAATCATTGACTCCTTCTCCTTGCCAGTTTATAGAAATTACAAGTAAGATTGTTACAGTTGAATGGTGCTGAAGCACCTCATGCTACTGATGAGAGAATGGTTCCAAGGAATCCAAAATCATGTAAAGCTGAGTCCGAGTTATTCCAATTTTAGTATATGTGCTGCCAAAGCGAGCACCCGAGTTATTAACAGTCTAGTTTTCCTGAGCCATGGTCCAGCTCCCAGTCACTTACTCAGCAAAAAATTATGAACTACCTTCTGTCTACTGTCTTCCAAGTTGAAATTACTGAAGATTATGGGATGAGTAATTGCTGGCCATGATTTGATAGTCAAGAATGACCCACCAAAGTTAATGTTAAACATTTCAAGAAACTATATCCAGTCTCATATTCAGCATGAAAAAAGATTTTGCTGAATTTACTATTTTAGAATAAAAGAGATTCTCAATGAGGCTTATATTATATAAACCCAAGTCAGTTCAAATTTTAAGTTTATGTTAATTAGGACATTTATTGGAATATGGACTTTTTCTTAAAATAATTTTTAAATATAAAAAATTATAATTTTTAAACATATAAAAATGATTACATATTATCCATAACTAAAGCAGATGTCAAAAAAGAAGTAGCAGAGGCCTGAGAAATGTGGAGAGAAATATTAGGAAAGCTTATCCTCTAAAGAAATCAAGATGGTCTATCATTGACAGAAGTAAGAGCTGGATAGGGTTTTAAAGAGAAGGACTTTTGTTCTCCATGTTCTAATCTTTGTGGAAGAATTAATTTATAGGAGTTGACCAATGATCTTTTCAACACTATGGATTTGAATTTTAAAAAGTTGGATAAATGTTTAGCAAATGACTAATAATATGAAATTTTTGTTTCTATGGGACTAGTTTAATCTTATAGGATCAGATAAATTTAGTTTGTATATATTCAAATTAATTATACAAACCTAGAGAAGTTTTCAATAGCATATCAAAAGCAAATGTTGTTTCTTGCATCCCCCTGAAATGTAAAACATAAGCATTATATGGCATGATATAATGTGAGAATGTGAGCACATATGATGTCATAGACAGACTTTAGCCAAAAAGAACTTTTTTGTGACTGATGCATGATAACCTTACAAATATTCAATACTTAGATTTGCAGTGCAACATTTTGCTGTATTCCTTAAATATAATTCATTGAAAGCAATTTGAAATGAGACTCACTAGCAGAAAAGTCATAATCTAACTAACATGTTCAGTCATAAAAGAGGAAAGGTGTGTTAGATTTGTAATATTTCCCTGAAGAGTCAAATGATTTGATCTAACAATGATACAGCAAGAGGCAGAGGAATAAGCCTATTATTAGAATTATGGTGAGACTAACAGTATTATTCATGAAATTTTCATGAAATAAACCCATATTAGGAATTTCAATAAACTTCGGGAACAAAAAGTTATGTGAGAGAATTTCTATTCAACCATTCTGTCCATCATCATATGAAAGTTCCTTCCCCTCCAACATAGGAACACACTTATGTTTTGGCTCTTATACTGTTTAACATAGTTTACACATTTAAGGAGAAGAATGTTCCTAAAGTTATCCAAATAGAATGATAGGTTTTAATTAACAAATTAAATCCCTTTATTTACTGGTGGAAGCTTGGAATAATATGCAAAGTCATCTAGGTTTGGAGGAATTTTAAAAAGTTGGCATCCAGCTACTTCTGTCTATAAACAGGCAGAAAAAAATAAGGAAAAAGGAAACCCCACCAGACATTGCATTGGCACAACTTGTCCTGAAATACATATTTATTATCAGTTTCAAATATTTTTAGAAGTCTTAATATAGAACTCTATTAAAAGCCACACGGAATAGAGACAATTTACTGACTTTTCTTAATTCTACCTGCTATGAGGCTTTGTCCTGGAGCCACTGATTATTACTCTGGATATGTAACACATCCAACATTAGTTTTACATCAGCCATTATATGAGAAGGAGACAAGATGGGATCCTGAGAGGACATGTATATTGATACACAAGTATTTAAGTTCATTATTCTGTTTTGTGCAACTTTGTATTAACAGTCTTACTCTAATTTATTGTGGATCCAAACGATTGCTGTAAGAATGGAGCAGGCCAGGTTTGAACTCATCCAGTAGAGATTTGACACCTAAACAGTCTTTCCTCATTGCACTACCTCCTTCAGCAGGTCTTTTCAGAGTCGGTGACCCATTGGTAGGCTCAGTCTTGGAGCACTCTGTACTATTGTTTAACACTGTGAAATTCTGACTGCCAGACAGCGCCATGGGGAAATGGTGTCACTAGCAGGTGGCTGGTTTTTCCTTGATGCTTCGATACCTATTTCTGGCAGAGACGTTTTCCCCTCTCTTTTGCTACTCCCTCCCCCTTAGAAAAAGCTGTCTTTCCAACAGCCTTCCCCTAGTGTCATGGACCAAGGTTCATTTCTGTCTGTTCTCAGGTTGATAGCCCATCACATAGTAATGTCCAAACATGAGAAATTGTGATAATTAAACTTCTTTTTTTTTCTTTGCAGAATAACTAATTGTAAAAATTGGCAGGCAGCCTGCCGTTTGAAAGTGAAGAAAACATCTTGTTTTAACATCTGAGCAGGGATTTTTTTTATAATCTGTAAACAATTGGACCATATGTAGTGTGATGGGAAACATGAAGGCTGCAATAGAACATCATTGAAGGAATCTTGTGTTTAATTGTTCTTCTTTGATTCACTGAAATAGAAATCAGCTTTAAAATTCTGTGTTTTATCATATTTTTAAAGAGACAGTTTTTCTTAAAATATCAGACAACACTGACAATTTACTCAGTCATGAATGAGAGGCAGGCAAGGGAATTCCAATTTCTGAAAAGTAAATATGTTTTGAAGACACCTGAAAAGGTAATAGATGTGCCATGAGCTTTTTTCAGCCTTTGGTTTGACCTGCCATCCACTTTGGTGGTACAGAGAATCTCTATACAATGTGGTTCAGCTCTTACAGGGTGAATTTTTTCTAAATATTCTGTTGATAAAATGAAAGTTAAAAAAAAAAAAAACCTCAAGACTGACTAAGTTGAAATCTTGAAGAATGAAATCTTATCTTGTCTAAATTTTGCTACATTTTCATACCATGGGCAAAGTATGCCCTTTTAAAAGGGTTTCAAAGGACATCTGGTGAATTCTTTTGTATCTAATACAATTCCTTATGTATCATGATTAACTTCCTTTATATTAAGTTGATACCACTTAAAATAAATTAAAATGATCAAAAGGATTTTGAGATCATCTGTATGTCACCAATCTGTAACACTGGTGTGACGGAAGTGGGTTTGAAGCAGGGAGAGCCAGGTTCCTTGCCTGACTTGCCATTGGAAGGACATCAAGCTCTTTGTGGTTAACTTTACCTTCTTCTTCCTTGGGGACCTTTCCCCTAAAATTAGCTAGTTTTATCAGGTCAGTGATTTTTAGAGGGACTGTGAACAGAGAGGCTAATTAGTGTCTCGAGAAGAACTTTTGCAAAACACTTCTGGGGAAGAATGTCTCCTTCACACTTCTGCTTCTCTTTGCCTCTCCCCAAAGTCGCTGCAGGGAAGGTGAGCCAGCCTGGCCTATTGGAAGGTTGTCATCCAGAAGATCCACTGACCCAGATGATCTCTCAATGATAGCCTACTTGACAGCATAGAAGATTCAAAAGCAATTCACTGTTCGATGTGCTAGATTTCATATTTTCCCCTCTAGACCCCTACTGTTCTGACTTGATAGTTTTGTTTTGGTTTTGAAATTTTTAATATTTTATTGGGTCATTGTTCCACATGAAATTTAAATAGTGAGAATACATGTACTGTGGTTCTATTATCAACTCCTTCGTGCCTCCACTGTCTTCCAACTTGAGTCTGTTTTGGAAAGCTGTTCTCACAGGTCTCAGGCAGCGAGCTGAAAACGACAAAGGCGCCTTCCACTTCTCTGCTGTAAAAGTTGTACTTACCTTGTTTTCAGGAAACCAACCTCCGTTTCCAAGGAAACAAGAACAAAAAAGCAGTTGGCAGCTCGCATCTGGGACTTAGAAGAACTCTCACATGTCAATTTTAACTGCTGGCTGCTGGCTCAGACCTAAAAATGTGGGGTATTAAAATCACCTTCAGGCTTTTAATGCACAAAACGATATCAAACAAGTTTTGTTTTCCTTAATTTTGAAACAATTGAGTTTAATAGAAAATCATTTAAAATATCCTTTAAAATAATACAACAAATTTCGTGCTCTTAAAGTGCTGTAAATAACTCAATACAAACTCAAGTTTTATTTTGAAACAGTAGGCACATATATTGCATGGATATTTTCTCTATTTTGTACCACTCATTTTTGTCACTTTTTAAATTATGTTGGCTTCTTCCTTCTTATTACCTTCTATGTTTCCAAATCTTTATTTTTTATTATTATTTTTGACTCAAATGCAAAGTATACTTTATGCAATAAAATACCTTTTCTCATATGCAAATGATATCTTTTGTTTTATCCACAGAGCTTTGAAGTCATTTTTAATATTTTTCGTAATGTTTTTAAATGATGAATCATGAAAATACAGATCGACATTTTCCTCTAAAAAATGTGATGTTTTGATTCTAGGCCTACATATCCATGTTAGCACCGTTCACGTCTGAGTAACTGACATGCACCCTTTGGTCTGTAGAGTCTTTAGGCCTTCGCAATTCATGGCTACCATGGTCCTTTGAGTTTGTCAAACTCCTGCTAAACCATAAAGCTGGATGGAATGCATTTGCATAGGGTAGCTGTGAGACAATTTATTATAATTTTTTGTTGTCGCATTAAAGGTGGAAACTTGCAGGAATACTTTAGGCATGGAATTGATTAATGATAGATTAATTGTCAAGAATTGATTAATAATTGTCAAGAAAATATAGTTTTGATTTGATATTATAATCCATCTTGGGTTCTATTATTTTGTATTAGTCTACTGTTTAATTGCCATCTTCCAGTTTTAAAAAATGTCTTTTAGAATTTCATTCCTTGACTATCACATCATTTTTCAGTGCACCGGTGTCCTTTGAACACCACGATGCCTGTGGATAATCATTAGTAGGTGAAATGCTGCAGGTTATACATGCAGCAATTTATCATATTTGTGAGGTAGACTCTTTACGTGACTTAGAGTATTTACAATAAGTTAAAAGTTGAATTTATGTAATTTTGGTCTCCATGTTAGATTTTTGCAAGTAAATGTGTTTTTTCCTCCTCCCAAATATAGGAAATATTAAGATAAATTTATGTGAAAGCATTTAATGTAATTTCTCCTAATTTCCCTATCCTCACATACATATTTATAAAATGCTTTAATTTTCTTGATTCGGTAACCTAGATTTTATACTTTTGATTTGTGAATTCAGATTCTGTTGAATATCTTTACTCTTAAGGGGAAGGTAGGCCAATGGGATTCTCATGTTTAACATTTTTTGCTACTATTAGAAAGTCAGCTTGTCACAGGAGAGAAATTACCAGAACTTCATAATAAAGACCATGTAAGCAGTAGTTATGAAGAATCAACAAATAATGTTATGAACAAAAAATATAGTCTCTGAAGGTTAAGCAGCCTCTTAAGTAGGAAAAATACGGCGAGCTTTACACTAAAATTTAGTCAAAATTTAAGATATCAAATCCTGATATCATTGCTTTATTATTTTATTGAAGATATAATTCAGGCACTATAAGCCCACCATTTTAAGATGGATACTTTTGTGTTTCAGTGTCTTCACAACATTGTACAACTTTCACTACTATCTACCAGAAATGATTTTGTAACCCTGAGGGAGTCTCATGCCCATCGCCAGCTGCTACCCGCCCCCCAGCCCCCACCACCAGGGGACATAACTTCTGTCTCTAAGGACTTGTTTATTCTAGACATTTCATATAAATAGTGTATAATTTGTGATCTTTTCGTTGTACTATTCTCATGAAGCATTCCACGTTGCAGTATATGTCAATACTTCATCCCTTCTTTTGTTGAATAATATTCCATTGCATGAATATAACAGATTATTTTTATTCATTAATCAATTGGTGAAAATGTTTCTCTCGTTTCTTATTTTTTCACTATTCAAATCATGGTGCTAAGAATATGCACGTACATTTTTGTATGAAACTATGTTTTTTATTCTCAGGCATATACATAGGAACAGAACTGGTGGGCCATATGGTAGTTCCAAAATATTATTTTAATTAAAATAATACAAGCAATGTTTTTATATTGTGGGAAATGAGAAAGAAAACAGAAGAGTATACAATTTTATTGCCCCAAATTTGATTTTAAAAGCCCAGCAACAAATAAATACATAAGTAAGATCTATACATTATTAGTGGAATGGTGATTTTGTTTGCATTTTTGTTTTTATTTCTTTAATAACAAATAATTTAGTGTGACATTACTCATATATCAGACTTGTTGGTTTCATGTTAAATTTTTTAAAATATACAAATGTAGGCTCAAAATAAATGAGCAGCATTGTTATAAACATTATACACAAACAGCCTCTGATTTACAATGGTTTTGATTAATGTTATTTTTACTTTATGGTAGTACAAAAGTAATATTCATTCAATAGAAATTATATCTTAAATTTTGATAATTTCCTGAGCTATGGATATGCAACAAATTAAGTTCTCTCTCTTGAGATGATGAACAGCAGTTGTGAGACATTCCCGATCAGAAATGTGATCGTAGGGTAAACAAAAGCCAATGAACTATGTGAGCTACAATGTTCAGCAGAGCATGTGAGTTAAGTGCATTTTTAATGTTTGATATTTTCAGTATATGAGGAACATATTAGTGTATAACCCATTGTTTGTTGAGGAGCATCTGTATATTCAGTAGCATCTGTGTTAATATCTGAACTCAAAAGTCACTATTTGTATACGAGGGAAATTATTTTAAGTGAAAATTTTCTGAAGTTACTGAATAAGAAGACTATTCAGTAAGAAAATACCTCTGTTTTACATTTTACAACTTACTGATAATTTTTTTTTGTATCTGCCACTATTTCATTGAATGAGTGAATTTATCATTGTCTCTTTACTCATTTGTATATATTTCTAAAATAATCACATATCTTTGAGAATAGTTTCAAAGTTTTAGATCTGTCAACATTTTTCTGTGGTTCCCTGTGTACCTGCCTCTCCTCTCTGCCTCTCCCTCTCCCTCTTTCTGTCTCTCTATTCCAAACTATGAATATCTTATAGCACATATAATGCACTACGTGTCTCTATGTGTGTGCTTATATTCTATCTCTCTTTACCTCTCTTATATGATTAGGAAATCTTTCTCACCTAAGTATCTTTGATCTGTGATGATCTGTCTTTGTGCTAAGCAATTTACTTCCATTTTCACAAAAAAATTCATTGTTTTACAAAACTATTATTCTAAGTTAAATTTCCTCTCTTTAAAAAAGACAATAAAAATTTTTTAAAAACACCAACTGGCCTTTCTTATCTTTTCTAAAGAATTTTTATACTCACATTTCTTATTATCATGCATTGTACAAAAAGCACCTATTCATCAAAGAATTTGAAAATAAAAGGATGAAAAAGGAAACTATTTTAGTTTAATCACTTCCTTTTTGCAGTGTTGGGGATCAAACCTAGGGCCTCACACATGCCTGATAAGAGCTCTGCCACACAGCTATAGCCCCAGCCCAGACGCTATTTTAAAAATAAAAATAAAAAGCAACTGTTATTACAGGCTACATTATCCTCCAGGAAAAAAATGGTCTTCTTTCAGAAAACTTGTCCTTTCTTTAAGTTCATCATTCTCTTTTTATTTCCTTGATAATGCTCCTTCTCAGTCTCCCTTCTTGTGTGTCACTTGGTCCTTCCCTTCCAATCGTCTAATGATCCATCAAGATCTTTTCCTGTTTAAGCACCTCCTGTGACGCTCAGATTCCTTAATATTTTCTCACTCAATCAGTTTAACTATTACTTACTGAGTCCCTGATAGGTCCTTGACTCTGTGAATAGTACCTAGATACAGAAAAAGCACAGTACCCAAGAAGCATGAAAGATGGCACCTCTCTTTCCTTATTGTAAACACAATATGCACGTACCCCAAAACGGAAGAAGATAAGGAGATAAAAAGCATTTATTTTGTCAAACACGTAAGTGAGACACATGAACTAACTACGAGGACAAAATAATTTCAGGGATGGAGGGGAATGGAATTATATAAATAAATCTCAGAGTGGTGAATATCTTTACATGTATTAAAGGATATCCTTGGAGAGGTTCCATTTCATCAAATTTTATCAACGAATACCTTATGAGGGTTAAAAGGCACAAAAACACACAAATTTACACTGATAAAAATTAATCTCTTAGGGAATGGCACATTATGCTGGCAAAAGAATGGTCTAGGAACATTCAAGATAAATCAATAACAAAATATTTGACCAGTAGATATCCCAAGTGACAAAACTCAACTTTGGCCTTAAATAGATCAAGTTTTTAAATTCTGAAGTAACATGAAAAGAAGTCTTTCTGTTAGCTTTTTGTTGCTAGGGTAAAATAGTTCACACTAAAAATTTACAGGGGAGAGGTTGAATTTGGTTCATTGTTTCAGAAGAGTCAGTCCCTAGCCTAGTGACTACAAGGCAGAAACCACATGGCAGAAGGGCAGAGTAGAGGAAAATTATTCATGGCAACCAGGAAACAAAGAGTAGGAGGAGAGAAACAGCATATTCAACTCTGAAATCATCAATGCACTATGTAAGGAAATCATGTTTGTAGAGGTAGTGAGTGTGGGAGGGTCAAATTAAAATTATACCTAATGACCTTAAATTATATACCATATTTTATGACACTTTCCTTGAACTTGGTAATCAGATAAGTAGCATGAGAAAAATTAAATTTAAGAATGAATATCAGATTTCTATAATTCACAAATCATAATATGCCAAGAAAGAAGAGCTAGAAAGATTTCAGATTCATCTATGAAGAAGTCTTAGTTAAAATCATCATAGGGGACGCATTCCTAAAGGCTTGGCTTTACTAAGCTTCCATGTGTCTCCATGTGTGTCCACATTTCTTCGACTCCTGCAGTAAAAAAATAATGCTACCTTTATGTGTTTCAAATGCATTCCTTCCCTAGTCCTGCCAGTATTCACAAATGCAGAAAGTTATAGAACAGACCCTCAACTGCTTCAAATGATGAGTTCTGTGTAATTCTAATGTCTTCCAACATCAAACCATGAACAAAATACTTTTAACTGGATGCTATTTGCTTCTTTTCTACTATTCTCCAGCCCTAGCATGCAACATATGTTATTCATTTAAAATTCAAAATAGCTTACTGAGATACTGGAGCTTAAATTCATGAAGTCACTTATGATTCATATATATATATATATATATATATATATAATTCACTTTAACATGTAATTATATTGTAATAGGTTTTTCTGAAGAAACAACTCCAAGTTAACTTATTGTCCAATCATCTTAACTAAATATATGAATCTTACACTAAATATTATAAAACATGCTTATTGTGACATACAGTTATACCAAATAGTAACATATATTAATGTAAACATATTTATACACATATTCAATGTACATGCATACATATATACATATGAAAGTCTTAGGTTTGCTTGTTATTTTAGAGAAAGTCATTGTGATGACGAGACATTATTGTTGTTTAATGTTGTTTAATTACATTTTTAATGTAATACTGTGAGTTCTTTCCATTGGTTTAATAGTGAATGATCTACACCTGAATATTTATGTAAGAAAAATTAAAGAAGATATTTCAACCAAAAAAATCTCTAAAAACTGCTTAGTTATACTACTTTTATGCAAACAACTTTTGTTTTCTGGTGAAAACATTTTAAAACTCAAAAATACCTTTGTAATTCCATTCTAGATGTTTCAGTTCCATATCTAACAGAATCTATTAGATGTTTCCCTTAATGAAAAAATTTTAACAGTTGAACTGATTTGAGCCTGATGGATATTCTTTTGCCCATTAGATGTTGAAGCTGCCAGTGACCTGTGAAATGGTCAAAGGCAGGCAGCAAGGGAGACTGGGTAAACAAAAATTAATAGTTGACAATAAAATGCAACTAAAAATCTAGCTGCTATATGTATTTTCTATCAAAATTTGATAGAAATGTGGGTCAAAATCTCACAGGTTATAAAACGTGAATTCTTTGACTAGAACTGAAAACATCTACATAATTCTCAAGATGGATTTACAATAGGAAATAGCCATCTTCTAATGAGGACTAGATCATTAGTTGGAATAAAAAACATTTTTTCAAAAATCATATTACAAATTATGCAATACACTGTATTCAAAGGCCTATGTTCTGTAATCTAGAAACTTTTCTTGACTCTTTTGACACATGATTTTTATTGTGCTATTTTTTTTTATTTTCTTTGATCTTATTGATAATATGCAGCAATTTTAGTTGTACCTTTATTGATTCAGGATTGATTTTGAAATGTACCAGGTTTTTGTTTAGGAAATGAAATTTAAATTTTATATGCCATATGTGTATGTGTATGTATATATGTGTGCATGAGCATGTGTGTGTGTGTGTACATGTATGTGTATAGATTGTGTTTTATGATCCAAGAACCACTAGGGATAAAAGAAGAGAACCTGATGGCTTTACATTTTATTCTGGGTAATGAGTATAAATAGGGATATATATGAAATATAAAACATTTTTGTTACCGAGTTACTTTTTATGTTACCGAGTCAGGAATCATTTGAATGAAAAAAATACTTAAAATTTTTGAAAAGAATTTTGATCCTGATAAATTACTTTGAAAATATCCTTGTTCGCATTTTTTTTCCACTGAGCTTTCATATGATTTTTGCTTGCTTGTCTTCAAACAGAATCGTTGATTTTGTTTGTTTGGTTTGAGGAGGAGATGGTCTGCCTATCTCAACATCTTGCATCTCTTGGAAAATAAAATAAAAGCAAGACATTTCTTCTTTTCTATTTTGTTTCTAACATTTTAAGTTTTATTTTGTTTCCTAGCCATTTGACAATATAACTGGCAGCGGAATTTACATCATTCTTTAACAAAATTTGGGGGGCAAAAGAAATAAGATAGATAAAATTTAATTGTAGATGATCTAAACATTTCAGTCCAATATCACAGATGAATGTCATTATAAGAATATAAGTTATTATTTCATCTACTGCTTCAGGCAGTCTCAAACATCTAATGTGATGAGCCTAAGTTTGATTGTTCAGGATCTCACTTTTAAATATTAATATTTTATTTATGGTACCACGTTTGTGTAATAAAATTGTGTTTGTTTACTAATATGTTCAGGTTTTATTCTTATCCTAAATTATTGTGATTATTTCCAAAACTTCTTCCACAGAATCTGTATGTCTTTATCAACACCCAAGATTCTAAACATCAGCTGGTTTACTGGAACACTGGTCATTGTAGCTGGAATTATTTTTCATTTTAGTTCCACTGGTATTACCTTACTACACTTTCACTTTTTTAAAGTCTTTCTTTTCTGTGAATTATTATTATCATTTGGACTTTAATTCCTACACTCTACCCCTTTAAATGAAAGCATTTTCTCCACCTTAGTATTTTGCTATTGTTCTCATTGTCACTCCTATTATTATTTCTACTGCAGCTACTCTTGCCAGAGTGTAATTGCAACAAAGCAGGAGATTGCTAATCCCATCCACAACACCTAAGATTTGTGACTTTGTGTGATTTGCCTCCTTTCCCACCTCTTATCCTTTTCCCTGCAGTGTGGGCATATGTTAGCTCCATGTTAGGGCAGTTCCTCTGAAATCACGTTTACTTCTGGCCTGCTGGACTTTGGAATAGCCATCACTCCAGAGAGATAGATAGAGTCACAATATTAAGAAATTTTGCAAGACCCTAATAAATCTGCAGTTTGTGTGGATACTAATATTCCATTAATGAAAAACTGCTGTATCCACTAACAAATACTCTACATTAATTTTTATTTTGTTTAATGCAATTTACTTTGCATAGATTGTCATATCTCAAGGTTAAATATGTGTTAACACTACGCTTTCAGTATTTAATTATACTTTTATAACTGGAGAGACATTTTGTTTTTTATGTCAAATATTTCTCTTTTATTGAAAATTTCTGAATCTTTGTGGAAAGTTTGAATTTATAAGGGATTATTTTTTAAGTTATGAAACTTTTATGTTTTTTTCAATATAATGCCCTCCCAAGTGAACTATTTCAGCTCTCTTGTGTTTTTTTAAGATACTGTACATATTATCATGCACTTTTCATGTCTCCATGTGATGTCTGAAAGGCCACAGAAATATGACATCATAATTATCAAAGTCACCTCTTTTGTTTAGAATATAAGTTTCATAAAGACAGAGACACTGTCCTGTTTTATGTTTTTTCATGCACAGTACCTTATAGACACTCAAGAAATACTGAAAAGATGAATGACTATTAATATTTTGATATTACTTGATTCATAATAATGGCCACCAATTACCAAGTGCTTTACTTCATCAGTCAAAATATGAAGCATATTTTAATAATATAGTTTATTGTATCATATTTTATAAACCATAAAGATTCACTATAGTGAATATTAGTCTCCATTTATCGATTGATCAATTGATATCTAAGGGTCTATCCAAGTCCATAATGTAGATTAGGGTTCACTCTTAGTGTTGTACATACTGTGTCTGCCCAGATATACAATGACACTATTACAGTGTCATACAGCATAGCTTCTCTGCTCTCAGTGTCCTCTGTCCATTCCTAATATGATATTCTGGGTCAGGAAAGAACATGAAGACAGTGAGCAAACAGTTGCCATGAGTTAGAAAGAGGGAGGGATAGAATCATTCAGTATGTAGCTTTCTCACATGGGCTTCTTTTTGTGAGTAGTGTGTATTTCAGTTTCCTCTGTGCTCATGGCTTAATACCTAGTTTGTTCTAACGGTGAATAATGTCCCGAATGTTCCATAGTGTATTTATTTATTGTACCATAGGACAACTTGATTCTTTCCAGATTTGGACAACTATGAATAAGCCTGCTAAAAGGCTGCCATTTGCAAAGTTAACTGCCTTCTCCTATTGCCTTATGACAATGTTTACATATGCTATTTGAAATATATCAGTATATAGACAGAAACATAATTTCAGCTTTCAATATATAGTTATGGGTGTCATTCTGAATACGAAGAAAGAGGAAAATGAACACCAGCCAGAATGCTTGCAATATGAACAGAGTAAAGAAAACTTGTACAAGATCACTGGGGATTTCTTTGCCTTTGAACAGACACCAGACAGGTGAACACAAAGATTTGTTTATACACACTCATCTAGGCACACGCTGTTATGTAGACCAGCATTACCATCCTAGTAATCTCTCAGCTTCCACATGAGTTACTAAGGTCAATTATTTTGGTTTATTAAATGGCAAAAGAAAAATAAGGTCTCTCAGGAAAGAAGCCTCAATTAATTCAAAATGCACATAATGGGCTCTAAAATAACAACTGCATTTTAACAACTAAGTTCATTAAATATTTTCCCAAACTCATAACCATTATTTTGCTTAGTCAGATGTTTTCTCAAAGGAGAGTTCATTCATTTTAACTGCTTACAATACATGATGAATGAAGCAATTTGTTTTTTTATTTACATTTTACCACTGATAATATTTTATTAAAAACACTACCACAAAAGCGCACATTGTAACTTTAATCAGTTCTCTCTTTCTAGAATAGGGCTTTGTTTTACATTTAAAATTTTATAATTATGTTTGTGAATGGTAAAGAATAAGATATACCCAGAAGTTACTAGAACATCTAACATTACAAAATTAATATATGTCCATTAATTAAAATAAGCATAAGCACAAGCACAAATTAGAAATATTTCTCAAATAATAATCTTTAAGAAGAACTGAAAATTTCAATATTTGGAATTACACTGTACTGAAATGGTATGTTATAATAGTTTTTATTTGTTTAAGTCCTTTTGATGGCAGATGAATCAAAACTGACCATCTTTAATTTTTAAAACACATTATAAGTGCATATCAGTGTCATTTTTTCATCTCAAAGAGTAACAGTACATTTTCTTTTTCTGTTCAGCATTGTTTAGAAAACATAGTCATATCAAGCATTATCTCATAATCACTTAAAATAGGATGAAATCTCATGCTTTTGCCACAGCGCACATAAAAACTGGGAAATACCCATTTTATAATCATTTATAAATAATTTTAAAAATAGTTAAGTGAATGACTAGACAAAGAGAAGATGGGGTTATTGTGAGAGGACTATTTTTAAAACTACATTTTGGGTATTATTAGATTTTTTATATATTAACCTGAAATTCCTATTAATTAAATATTTTACTTTATTTCCTTGGATATTTTTCAGCACATAGTTTCATCATCTGTAATGATGAAAACCACATTCTTTCACATATCTTACCTGTTATTTCCTTAACTTCTCTTACTAAGGGGGATAAGCCTTTTAGTAAAATTTCTAATAATAACTTTGAAATGGGCAGCTTTATCTTGTTCCTGCACTTATTGATAATCTTTATAATGTATCTTTATTAAAATATACACTGGAAATTAATAGTGAAGTTTATAGAAATTTTTAAATAGTTTAAATTTTTCTTTACATTTTTAGTTTTCTAAGATTTTTTTACATGAAGAATATCAAGTGTTATCAACTATTGTAGAATTTTAATAAAGTGATCATAGCTATACTTTTATCTGGTTATGGGAGTAATTATATTCATAATTTTCTGATATTGAACTGAAAAGATCATCTTATGATATCATAATGTATCATTTAAATAAACAAAATATTTTAATGGATAATGTTGCATTGAAGATGTTAGCATTCATATAAAGTTCACTATTCATGGCTATTTTCTTTCTCCAGCTTTTAGTTTACCATTGTAACACTCTGACATAATTTGCTGAATGTCTCCCTCTCCCTCTCCCTCACCCTCACCCTCTGGGTGTATATGTGTGTCTGTGTCTACAGTTTCACCCTAGCTCTTTCTGGCTTTCCCAGGTCCCAGCCTGGAGGATTGAATGACCTTGCTGTTCTCACTGTGGGCTTCACCAGGTCACACTCATCAACAGGCCAATACTTGCCCCTCTTTCCTTCATGGCTTACAGTGGCATGGATTAGATTGCAGAAGTCTTCTTTTATGAAGGTTTTGGGCTTTGTTTCTGCCCTTCAGTCTAATCATGTCCACCTTCTCTGTTATGCAGATTTTGCACAATTTCTGGCATTTTATGATCATTTCCAATTTTCTATTTCTAATGTGGCAGAGATGGCCTCCCTCACACAATGTAAAGTTGTCACTGAAAAGCAGCTGCTACTCAGGATTCTATTCCCAAACCATTTTTCATTTGGCTTGACCTATGCTATAAACATGTTCTCTTCAAAATAAAAGGAAGGGAACAGAAATGGTATGTTATGAAGATGGTGATGCCAGAGATATACCTTGCCTGTGTTTTCTGTGTATAAAACTAGGGTGACAGGCATGCTTGGTGATGAGAGATGGACTATGGCCTGAACAGCATGTTTTCCCCAGGGACAGCGGCTTTGATAACCTGCTCCAGAGAGTCGCCAAGTGCTGCCAGAGGACAGGAAAGTTGATTTGTGGGACTGTGAGCACTTCCACTCTGGCAGGGTGGCCTGTTTTAGAGGGATCTGACCATCACCCCAGTCTGTAGCAGCAGCAACATCACCGCTGCAGAGGACAGAGTGGTTCTAGAAGACAATAGGGCCCCCAGTGGAAGAATTCAAGTCACCTGAATTACTCATGAGGAAATGCCACTACCTAGCCAGGAACATGTGTATTTAAGGTTAAACAAGCAACAAATAAACTTCAATTGTGTGAAATCACTGTTGTTACTTTAAAAAATAGAACAATGATGATTACCCTAAATAATCAGTTATCTATGTATAATTTCTATTAAGAATATTCAAGAGTTGGGCCGGGGATTTAGCTCAGTGGTTTCGCTGCCTGCTGAGCAAGATTGACCCAAGTTCGATCCCTGGTACCAAAAAAAAAAAAAAAGACTATACAAGAGTAATCAAAATTTACAATTATAATAATAAATGACAAATTGCCCTTAATAACCCTAGAAGTATTTCTCCTTGCTTTAACCATACTTATACCATCATTCTTGCTACTTCCTGAAGCAGTTCTGGAAGTCTTCTTTGTGAGTGTGATAACAAGGTATGATTTTTAAAATACAGAAAATGCTGTTGCCAAGTGCCATTCAAAATAAAGGGAGCCTTATGGAAACATTACTACCCCCTCATATGCCTTATTTTCCAGATTGAATAACATGCACCTTCTGGCTCTTCCCCAAAGTCAAAATGCCCATGAAAGGTAAATATTTTGAATTAATTCAGGACATCAAGGAAGCCACAACAGCACAACTAAAGATACTCATGAAAGAAAACTTCCAGAATTGACTCAGTAAGAGGCGAGAATGATGAAATATGTGTGTTTAAATTGAGGAGCAGCATTCTGAAGGGGATTAATGCTAATGTAATAAAGGATTTTTAAAATTAAAACATTCAGAGCTGCCCCCAGGGCAGAGAAAGTGAGCCTTCCAGACCGCGCTGTACTATTACTCCCAGCACTGAGAACCAGAGCTGCCACCAATGCAGAGCAGGAGAGCCCCATGGGCTCCAGCAGCATGCACGCACACACACACACATACACACACCTGCCTTTGAAATGAGAAGATAGGTAAACGAGTCTCAAAACCAGACTTCCAGATCACCTAAAGCAACCCCAAAGGGAAACAAGATGGAACACTCTGATACACAACCACCTGGACTCCCTGAACTGGCAACGAAAGAGGATCTCAAAAAAATGAAATCAAATAATTTTTCAGACAACAGCAGAGATTGTCTCCATAGTGCAAGATATGATTAATAAATCTAGAGAAGACACAGATAAAAAATAGAGGAGCTGAGGAACATGATGCAATCCCAACATAGGAAACAAATGGAATCCATAGAACAGATGCAAACAGATTTCCAAGAGATTAAAAACTCCTTTGAAAGTTTATGCAGGAGAATGAGCCAATGTGAGGACAGAATTTCAGATATAGAATATAAGACTGCAATTAGTGACCAGGAAAAGAAAAAAAATTGCTTTAAAATAGTAAGAGACTATGAGAAATCAATCCAGCAGCTGCGAGACAAAGCAAAGACAAATAGCATAAGACTGATCAGAATCAGTGAAAAAACAGGAGAGAGTTCAGATGACATAAAATAACTGTTCACGGAAGTGATGCCAGAAAACTTTCCAAGCAGGGGAAAAGAACTTGACCTACAGAATAGTAAGTCATATAGGACTCCAACAAGCCAAGATCAAAAAATACATACATAGGCATATAATAGTTAAGATACCAGAAACCCAACAGAAGAACAAAATTCTACAAGCAATTAGAGAAAAGAAGCAAATCACAGCAGACTTCTCAATGCAACCCTCAAGGCAAGAAGAGCTTGGAGTGACATATTTCAAACCCTAAAGGAAAACAACCTTCAACCCAGATTGATGTACCCTGCAAAATATCTTTCAAAATTGATGGAGAAATAAGATACTTTCATGCCAAAGAGCACCTTAGGAACTTCATGAATACCAAACCAGCACCCCAAAAAGTTTTAGACAATTTCCTAGGAAAAGACAATAAGGATCACAGCCTCAGGGAGCACAGCAGAATGAATCCATCCAGCACAACAAGAAATTAAACACAAAAGGGAAAGAATCCAACAAACAGAAAAACTCATGACAATGATCAGTCAATAGGTATCAGTGATAACCATCAATGTTAATGGTCTCAAGTCACCAAACAAAAGAAATAGACTGGCAGAATGAGTCAAGAAGCAAGATTCAGCAATATGCTGCATTCAAGAAACATACTTAATTCAAAAAGAAACTCACAGACTGAAAGTTAAAGGGTGGTAAACAATACTCCATGTGACAGGAATCCGAAAAAAAAGCAGGAGTAGCTATCCTCTTTGCAGATCAACTGGATTTCAAACCAACACTGATTAAGAGATTCAAAGAACGACACTACCTCCTTGTAAAGGAAACAATCCAAGAGGAAGAGATGACAAACATAAATACATATGCTTCAAACACTAGTGCACCCAACTATATAAAACAAATACTAATGGACATGAAAAATCAAATTAGCAGTAACACAATAGTAGTGGGGGTACTCAATACCCCACTGTCACAAACAGATAGATCAACGAGACAAAAAATAAGCAACAAAATACTGGAACTCAAACTCTTGAACAAATGAACTTAACAATTGTTTACAGAGTGTTCCACCCCACAAAATCAGAATACACATTCTTGTCAGCCACACACAGGTTGCTTCTCAAAAATGGACCACATGCTCACTCATAAAATATGTTTAAGTAAATGCAAAGGAATTGAAGTTATCCCCTGTATATTATCAGACAATAGTGTGATGAAATCAGAGATCAAGGATTTCATAAAACACATGGAAACTGAAAAACAAACTTCTGAATAACCAATGGGTCACAGAGGAAATTAAAGAAATCAGACAGTTCTAAAATTCAATGACAATGACAATACAACACATCTTTGGGACACAATGAAAGGAGTTTTATGAGGGAAATTCATAGCAACCAATACTCATATTAGGTAAACAGAGAGAGCCAAATACTCAAGCTTCTATAGAAAGTAGAGGAGGACAAACCCAAGCTCATATAAGGGAGGAAATTATAAAGATCAGAGCAGAATTCAATGCAATGGACACTAAGAGAATGATACAAAAAAATCAATGAAGCCAAAAGTTGGTTCTTCGACAGAATAAAATTGACAAACCCTTAGCCAATCTTATCAGAAAAAGGAAAGAAAAGGTCCAAATCCATCCAATTAGGAATGAAAAGGATGAAATTACAATGGACCCAGAAGAAATCCAGAGGATCAATACTTACTTCAAGAACCTATACCCCAATAAGATGGACAACACAGAAGAAATGGACAGATTCCTAGATACATATGAATT
>NW_004624743.1:11275584-11304172 GCF_000247695.1 Heterocephalus glaber | reverse complement strand
AGAAAGAATGGCTGCTATCAAGAAATCAACAAATAACAAATGCTGGTGGGGCTGTGGGGAAAGAGGAACCCTGCTCTACTGCTGGTGGGAGTGTAGACTGGTGCAAGCACTGTGGAAATCAGTATGGAGATATCTCAAAGAACTAGAACTGGAAGTCCCATTTGACCCAGCTATTTCCCTGCTGGGGATCTTCCCCAAAGAATTAAAAGAATCATACCACAGTGATATATTTGCACCCATATTCATAGCAGCACAATTTGTAATAGCTAAAACTTGGAAGCAGCCCAGATGCCCATCAACTGGAGACTGGATAAAGAAAATATGGTATTTTTACAAAATGGAGTACTACTCAGCCATAAAAATGAGAAATTAGAGACATTTATAGCTAAATGGATGCACATTGATGTGATACTCTTAAGTGAAATAAATAGGACACACGTGTAAATACCAAATTGTGTCTGTAGAGTGAGAAACAGAAAGTGTAAATAAGAACTAAAAGGTATAATAGATAATGTGAAATAAGAAAAATAGGGGCGAAGGGGAGGGGGAAGTGGGAGGGGTAGGGGAAAGGAAAGAAGGGAATAAAATTAATATGAGAAAATGAAAAATTGGAAACCAATCTTTGTAAATAGGGAGGGATGGAAGGGTTGAAGGGAGGGCAGGGAATGGAGGAGAAAATAAGAATCAAGAGAGATTATGTAAAGGTGCAAATTTCCAATGATGAGTGTCATTATATTGCATACTTAAAATGTACCAATAAAATTAATTTTAAAAAATAATTTAAACATTCCCCTTTTTTGTGATCATAACCCACATTATGTGAATTTTCTATGGATTTTCAATGCAGTAGGTACTTACTTTATTTTATATATTTATTTAATCTTCATCAATTCTGTTTTATATGCAGAGTCACTTCAGATAGTAAAGCAAAAGTCTTAAAACTGTTGCCCCCTTGAATACTTATACTTATGACTAAAATAAGCATAACTGATTTTCAATATCTGGTGTCCAGTTGCTGAATAGATTTTCAATATCTAGTCATCACCTCCTCGAAAGGTTTTGATATCATGTGTTCCTGCAAAGGTTCCTTGTGTCCAAGGACTGACTGCTGATAGGCTTGTGCAAAGTACTGGAATCACAAGATCTCTAACTTTATCCCTTGCTTAATCCTCTTACGGAATTATAATTTCATGACAAGAGTTTTTGTTTGTGGGTGATTGAAAGAAAAGGGAAGGCCTAGTTCAAAGGTGAGGGCCTTGGGTGTGCACCCTTGGTGGCCACCTCTCATCATTAGTCCCTTCTCAGCTCACTCTCTCTCTCTCTCTCTCTCTCTCTCTCTCTCTCTCTCTCTCTCTCTGCTTCCTGGTCTCCCTGAGATGAGCTGATTACCTCCACTGCATATTTCCACCATGATGTTTCTGTTTTGGAGCCAGCCAAACATGGAATGAAAGGTCTGAATTTAGGAGCCAAAAGATCCCTTCCTGCTTAAGTTATTTCATCACATATTTTGCCACATTGGTGAAAAACTAACATACTTGCTTTGGAGACATGGGGGAAATATAATTTGACCAAAAATAGTGTATTTTATACATTATGAAACGTTTAATAAAGCATATAGAGTTGAGGTCTTATACTGTCATAATTTTCTGAAGTTTTAAGACTATGAAAATCTACATTCAACAGATGATATACCACCCCCACATACAATCTAGACAACTACATTATTACTTAAAGAAGACTGCATGTGTCTGTGAGCCTCTCAACAACTTTGTTTCATTTAAATAGGCCAAAATTAATGCCAAAGATTCCATATATCATATATATTCTACTCTGAAATTGAAGAAAATTTTAGTACCTCCTTTTAAAAAAATAATTTGTGTGATGGGATGTATATGATGTCAAATTATACCAGTTGTAAACTTGTACCAGTTTTATAGATGAGAAAGTCATTTTTGTATAAGGACAAAATGCCTGGGTAAGAGATAAAAATATGTTGAAATGTAAATAAATTTTCAAACTTGTGCACAATTTGCAGCAAGGCCTTCTCTGCTACCTAGTTACATACAGTTTAGAGAGTAAAATATGTGTGTGCATGGGTGGTTTAGGGATTATGAAATTCATTTTTTCTATAAAGCAAATATTTTTGGTACTGAGTCTCACTTTCAAAAGCAAAAGTATAAATAAAGTAAAAGGCGATAATAGATAATAGAAAACAGGGAGACAGATCTTTTGCAAATGGGAAGGAGATCAAGAGATGCAGAGGACATTAAAAAATAAAAGATGTGCTGTGTACATGTACCAACTCCCTGCATTGAATCTAGTCATTAAGTGTCAAAACGTGTGCTAAGAAAAGTGAAGACGAACAAAAACCCTGATTGCACTGTGCCATCAGTACCATTGCATCACCAGGCAGAAGGATGCAGACTATGATCAGTGTTCCAAATAATACATTCCAGAAAAGACCTGTGGACTTGGCTTGACTGAAAGGAGAGACACCACATGATATTCAACCTTGTGTGTCCTATTTATTTCATTCAACATTATACTTTTGAGGTACATCTATTTTCCTACAAATGTCTCAAGTTTCTCTTTTTTATAGATGAGTAGTATTTCCTTATGTACAGATACCACCTTTCTTAATCCAAGCATCTGTTGATGGATATACAGGCTGCTTTAAGGCAAGGTAAAAACAAAGGGAACAAGAAAGGATGAACAGAAGGAAACAAGGGGATAGGTTCCTTGCAAGTGGAAAGAGGTCCGAGAGAGTGCATGCAAAGGGGAAGGGGAAATAAGTAGAATAAAGATGCTATGTACAGGTAACAACCTAAATGAATATAAATATCATATGCCATAAGATTAATTATATCAACAGGAATGAAAAGAGAGAAAAGGGATTTAGAGGACGAGGCAGGGAGGCAAGATTCAAAGGGAAAGAAATTAAAAAAAGAATCAGGCTGTATGATGTACCTGTATCTGGTCCCCAAGATGATTGTATACTGCATGTACTGCAAACCTGTACTAAAAAAAATCAATAAAATTGACCTTTAAAACATATTCTCTCATTTTCATTCCACACAGGGGATGATTACAAGTTGAGTACTGTGTGGAAAAGATGGGATGCAGGGAAGAGGCCTGCTTTTCTAAACAGACTGTTGCCTTCTCCTTCTCTAATACATCACCTCCCATCTCTCACCCTCCTTGCAAAAGGAATACAGGGGTCTTGCTGCCCTTTTCACTCCCATGACTGCCCAAGGTGGGGAGCCACTGTGTCATCCTACACCTTCAACTTAGCCTGCTGTGCCTAGGATTGGGAGGTTTCGATCTCTCCCTCTCTGCTCCTTCTTCTTCCTCCATATTCCATCTCTCTGTCTCTGTCTTTCTGTCTCATCTTTAGGGTGATATCATATTCAGAGTGTATTGACCTGACTTATATGTTAGTGTTTGAAATTAACAAGGGGCTCGGAAGATGACAGTGACTGGTTTGTGGTTACAGATATCTCTACTGAACACTTCCTTACATGCTCTGTTGATATGACCATAAGAATTTCTGATTCCAGTGTGTTTCTGAGGCTGTGTCGAGCAAATGTATTTACTGTTGTTCATTCATATAGTGATGTCTATTCATTTTTATAAGTAAGCAATATGTAATTCAGACATGTACTGTTTTATTCATCGACTAATTGATTTACTGAGCCAGTCAATTATTGTGTTGGTTAAGGTAATGTGTACTGCTTAATAGACAAACCATGAAATCCCCATAGCTTAATATAATAGAAATTTATATTTCTCCTTAATGAGTCTAATGTGGGAATTCAGAGGAATGTCTTCTCTCTGTTGTCAATTTCCTTGTCATTGGTCATCTGACTACCAAATCAATGTAATATGTCATAGCTTTTGTTACAATTTAAGGTGCAGTTTTCAGCAATGACTGCTGTAATAGATAACTCCAGGGCCCATGATTGCCTAGAAACTTGTAAAACTTAATTGCAAAATATAATGTCATTCACTCACACACCAGTGCCATACTTATTCTTTTTTTCCTTAAATTCTTTTATTGCTACATTTTAGGTATACAATACGTTTACATTTATCATTGGGTGCTTGTGCCTGTACATGATACATCTTGGTTCTTTTTTTTCCCCCATTACCTGTGTGCCCTTCACCCCCTCCACCCATCCCTATTTGCATAGATTTCATTTCCATTTTTTTTTCTTTTTTCATAATTTTTCTTTTCCTCTTCCCCACCCACCACCCTACACCTTTGGACCTTTTCCTATTTCAAATTATCAATTATTCATTTTAATCATTTTAACCCTTATTTACACTTTCAGTTTCTCACACTACAGAAACTATTCAGTATTTACATGTGTGTGTCCTATTTATTTCACTTAAATGGATGGATATTGAGGCCATACTCTTAAGTTACATACTTATTCTTTATGATCTGAATCTGCCACATAATGATTCCATTTCCTTCATCATTTGGAAATACTAGTTCCAATATCTGGATTCAAGGTTTCTATAAAAAGGAAAGAAGAGGGGAGAAGAAACACTCACCTCATGACCCTATTGGCATAGAATCAACATCTATTGGTGCCACTCTATTTCCATTGACAAGAAGTAAACACATAGGTTAGGTGCTGTAAGTAGAATGCTACCCTTCCCATTCCTAAATGAACATATCCAATGACTATGTTACCTTTCATAGCAACATGATTTTGCCGATGTGATTTAAAGTAAGGACCTTAACATGGCAAGTTATCTTGGATTATTCAGTTGCGCCCAATCCATTGTCATAGGTCATTACAACAGGAGAACTTTCCTATGGAAAAGACAGAGATGTGACTACAGAAAAATGGTAGAAAACTGCAGTGTTGTTGAGTTGAACACCAAAGCAAAAGACCACAAGCAAGGAATGCAAGCAGAGAAATGGCTTCTCACCAAGGGCAAAAGAAAGGCACAGAACTCAGTGAGATTCTTTGATCTCAATTCCAAGAACCCACAAGAGAATGTATGATAATAAATTAATGTAGTTTCATGACAGTAAGTTTGTTTTAATTTCATACAGCAATAATAGAAAAACAAAAGTATTCTCAGTCATGGTACTACATGTATTTGGGGCCAGAAAATTCTTAGTTTTAATGACTGGTTCTGTGCTTTGTGCAGTGGTAGCAGTATTCCCAGACTAAACCCACTAGATTCTTGTAAAAACCCACTTTCCCCTAGTTGTGACAGTTAAAATGTTTTAGACTGCCCAATATCCTTGGTGATTAAATCACCTGTGATTAAGAACAACCCATATAACCAAATCTACATCCATTGGATGGAGGTGAAAAAAGTGGTTCATGGCTATGTGGCCACTCATAACTTCACAAAATCTCTATACTAAAGAAAGATAGGAAACTTTGGTGGTCATCTGAACCACACTCTTCCAGCAAATATTTAACAAGAGCATATGTTAGAACTTCCAGACTATGTTCTGTGTAATTCTGGGTTTTTATTGTTGAATGACATAGTTTTGTTCTTATGAAGCTTAAGATCTTGTAGAAGAGAGAAAAAACAATAAGTTTGTAAACAAAATTGCTAAAAGCATAAAGTGCTATGAATGAAATAAACAGAGCACATAGCAGAGATTTTTCAAAAGGCACTTAAATCAGGCAGAATGACAACCCAGGACCCTTGTATAAAAACAGAAGTTAGGAAAATCACCAATGAGGAGAGAGAGAGCAGCAATACAGAACTAGATAACTGTGTGGGGTCTTGGACTGAGGGAATGACAAGCTTAAATTCTGTGGGTAATGAAAAGAAACTGGACACATGAATCTCAGTCAAGAGCAGAGAGATAGAAGCACCAAGTCAGCCCCTAATGTAGGGCTTTGAAGATTTTAAACGGGTCATGGTGGACATTTTCAGTGGGGTGTAGATGTGCACCCAAATCTCCTTTAAGGAAGAACTTTTTGTGGTGGCCCACAGATGGCTTTCAGCCAGTCTCTTCTTCCTGCACTCTCAGCTGCAGAACATGGCTTCAAAGATCCTTCTTATCTCCTCATTTCACAAAGGCACAAAGTGGATGCTGAAGACTGGATCTTTCTTTTCCCATTTCTTTTTTTGACATCATTAACATGGTCCCCAAAGAACTCTGAGAAGTAGAATTTCATATGGGTCCACTACTACACAAATTCACTGAAAGCATTTTGCTCTAGAACAGGGTCTTCAAAGCTTAAAACTTAGACCAAGAGCATTCATATCATCTGGACACTTGTAAAAATGAAAAACCTTTACCACCCCATACTTACTGAATCAAAACTGTAACAGTAGAGCCGGGAAGGTATCTTAACATACTCACAAGGTATTTCCAAAGTTAATAAAAAATCGAGAAGTACTAGGGTAATCTTGAGTTTATTCAGCAATTACAAATTCAACTATTTCTGTAAAACTGGTGAATCTTATGAGCTTTTCTAAAGGAAGACAGATGATACTCAATAAGAATTCTAATCAGATCTTTGATAAGTTAATTTTGTATAGTCTTTTTAGAAATATAATCTTTAAGAATGTGATACACTTAGTTTGACAAACTTGTTAGTGGTTAAACTATAAATAACCAAAAGAATTCTATTTTCCAAGTACATTCTTAGATACGTGCTTAATTTGGATTATACTCTAGGGCTTTGATTTCTAGAAATGCAAAAGCTTTATATTTTAAATGTCAGTCATGGCAGCAAAAGAGGGTGAAAGGGGAGAATTCAATGAATCCAGTATTATATTAATACATAGTAAAGCTCAGCAGAAAAAAGATGAATGAGAAATTAAATTTTTAGTGATATCAACACTATTTTTATTCACCCAGTTGGAATTTAATGTCCAACAACATGCCATGCTTAAAATAAACAACCTTTGTGAGATTTCCCAGGGGTTAACATTTTGGGGTTTTTTTCTATAAAGATAATAAAAACTAAAATAACACTACATTTAATGGAGAAAAGTGGACCAAGTTTTGATCTCTGATGTAGAGGTATTGTCAGAGTTTGCTCAAGTTCCTGATTTCCCAATCCATCATTAAGTTATGAAGAACATATAGGACTCTTTCTCCCTAATGTAAGTCGATCAAAGTCAAATTGATAAACTAATAAGGATTTAAAAGTAAACTGTTCAAGGAGTGTGCTGGAAAGAGCATGAATTTAGGATTAAACCAAGAAGCTTAATTTCTGATTCAGTTGTGTTGGCCAAGACAAACCTTCCAAGTGTCAGAAATCAGATAAAGACAACAATATCAACTTTAAAAGTAGGAAGCAATATCGACTTTATAAGATTTTTATAAGGGATTAAATAAATGTGTTCAGGAGGTAACACATATTACCCTAAGTCCCCGACTTACAAGCATTTGAGTTGCAAACTTTCCCAGATACAAACAGACCTCACATTAAGAACATTCCTAGATGTGAACAAATTGCAGAAGTAGCTCATGAGTGTGATGAACGCTGTCCCAGTTGTGCTCCTGTGTGTTTACTGTACAGTGCCATAGTATACAGTAGTACAGGACAGATAAGGACTTACTGTGTTTGTGTGTGGGTTTGGTTTGGGGGGGTTGCTTTACATTGTATATTTGTGTCAAAGATGTGTGAGACTCACTCTGTCAGCCTTACAAATAAATCTGATTCATGAAAATTCTCCCAGACCGAAACTTGTTCTTAAGTCAAGGTCTTAGTGTAGTTTACATTTGTAATAGAGTTCTAAAACCTGAGACACTCAATGCCCAAATCATAGTGTACCATTAGGTATATATTTCTCATCTCCTTCTAGTATGTTTAAAGCTCTCCTCCAAAGAAGTTTATTCTGAAATCAAAGCTAGTCCCATAATGTGTCCCATGTTTCCATCTCTGTAGCAGAGATGAAGAAAGGCTTCAGAGTAGGCCACCGTGTGAGTATCCACCCCATCATCAGTTCCATTCTGAGACAGAGGGTACCTCACAGCTCCCGCTTGGTGGCTAAGGGTCAGTTGGTGGAAGCCAGCTAGATATCATTGCCCCTGCTTCATGCCTCCTTTTGACTTCATGCCGCTTCAGTTTTCTTAGCCATGAGATGAAAAGGTTACATTGAACAATATCAAAATTAAAATTTATGCTTTTTAAGGAGGAAAAGTGTATGATTTATGCCATTTCTTCCATTGTTTTAAATTTGCATGCCTTCTCTTCTCTCCCTAGGGTCAGCTTTTATGTTTTTACCTCTGGCTGTATTCCTGAAAACTAAGTATCAATTAACCCCTACACAATCAAAAATATTGTCACATTGTTCCTGAATATACATATTTTATTATATTCTAAAAGACCTAAAGTCTAAAAGACCTAAAGTAGTTAATTAATTAACTTTTTATAGTGCCAGGATTGAACCCAGGGCCTTAAGCATGCTTTGTAATTGCTCTACCAATGAGCTGCACCCTTCCTTCAGCCCCAAACTAATGTTATTTGAGATGAAAAGGATTTATCTTTAAAGGTGAATTTCAGTTAGATATACAATTAGATATAATAAATGCTAAAGCTTATTTAAAAATTACTTTTGGAAATCAGAGTGACTTAAAAATCCTCAGTTGAAACCAAGTGAATAAACACCAAAATACTCCCCATGGAGCAGAAATAGAGCAGAAATAGAAGGGGAAATTAGCTAGAAAATGTTATCTGAAATATTTTTATGAATAAGACATTGTGCAGTGTGGGGTACATGTTAGAGTCAACATTTTCTGAAAACATATATATAACATTAAAAACATAATATTTTTCAGAAGAAGCTAAAAGAAAAAAATACAGGCCCTAGATAGATAGAATTTGGAAATGGAGTTGTTCAGGCACCTGCCTCGCAAGCGCAAGGTAACGAGTTCGATCCCCGGTACCAAAAATAAATAAATAAATAAATAAAAGAATTTGGAAGCGGAATACTTTGAAATTATGTTTTACATAAGATTCCCTGAGAACTTGAGATAATATGAACTAGAAAAAATATTCAAGCACATCCAGAAAATATTCAAATTATGCAAATTAAAGTTAATATCTGGGTATGTTTCTTTTTTATGTGATTAATTACAGTATTTTGTCAAACAGAAAAATTCAACATCACAAATGTTCCAGAAAAATAAGATTCAAACAAACACTACTAAAATCTATTTCTAGAATCTCAATCTAGTCAAATGTGCACACACCACCATAGACCACCACCACTGAGCCATATGAATAGCGCTCAGGGTAAAATTATGCAAACCGAGTTGAACAAGAATAACAAATATAAATGAAAATTCCATGCAATACTAAGATTTAAAAGTTCTTAACAGTTGCACATGAAGGTTAAATCCTAAATCAGTAGCATAGAGAGCACAATTATTTATATATAAAGGGTTCACTTACATACAAAGATCACGTAAGTAAATTTTGACATTAAGTTGCAAATGTCATGCAAGAAGTACAACTGTCTGATTGATATGCACAGTGTTTGCCAGGATGGTGACAGCCAAAGTTCAAAGTCACAGGAAATGTTGTCATCAGCCTAGTGTAAAAATGTACAATTACTTGCTATTCTCTTTCTGTTTAAAGGTGACTACTACTATCTTTTCCCTAGGCTACTTGTTCACTGTAGCTTATTATCATTACAAAGTATTCAAATGGATTAGCTTTTCCATATTGTGTTCATATTGGGAAGGGCATGTTTTAGACAGCTCACTGACAACGTTTTTCAAAGAAGCATGAATTCTCCCAACTAAAAATTACTAAGCAGCTTGTTTTTGAGAGTACAATCTCTAAATTGCATGCTTACGAATTCCTCTTTCCTGATAATTCATTTAATATAAAGAAATCAGAGAGAAGAAGTGAGCAGTATCTAATTAATATCTTCTAATGCCTAACTAATGTCAAGCATGACTCCAATTTATAACTGAACTATATTTTTACATTGAAAAATTCAATTACATTTACTGACAGACTTTGAAATGCCACATTATTTATATTGGCAAACTTTGCAGGCTCACAGTATATTTATTAACATTCTTTGCAGAGAATAAAGCATATATACAATACAGATCACTGCATTCTTCATTTTTTAATCTTTCAAAGTGATAAGTATAACTATCAGAGCAGCAAGGGGCTGCATCAGCCTAAGAGAGCCAAAAGACCAAACAGAAGCAGATATTATCGGGCCCTTCCTTTTAGTTTTCCAGGCAAAGCAAGGTAACCTTGACATTTCACTGTCCTCCCTGGCTTCCCCTTGCCTTTCTCATTCTCCTTCTCTGCTGCCTCCCCCTCAGTCCCTCCCAGTCCACCCCTGCTCCTATAACCACAGGGCCTCCCCGCACACATCAACAATTTTGAGCTGTGAAGAGGTTCACTTGCCACGTTGGTGACTCAGTTGCAATGCACAAATCATTTATTGGGACATGACAATGACAGAGAGACATCTGCTGGGGAGAAGGGAGGGGAAGAGGGGGTTATTCACAGCTGGTGCATTAGTCCTGCTAGCCACTAGGCCACCACAGTGTCCTCCTCCTCCAGCTTCTTTCCCTGCTTTCTGCCTGCATCCTGCTGTCAGCTGCCAAAAGATATCTGTTCTCACCCTTTGCTGAATGAAAAGGTGCTAATGCATGACTTCAGGATATGTCAGAACACACAGTACTTACAAGTGTTTGGAGATACAGGCAACCTGACCACAGAAAAAGAAATGAGTAACTAAACAGTAATTTTCTTGCAGAGGAAAGGGAAAAAAATAGTCTAGGGCTAATCCTGTCCCGGGGGGCAGGGTGATTGGGAGGGGACCTTTCTTAGCTTGAAGCCACCTCTCCATTGCTCTCTCTACATGAGATGTACAGTAGCTTTTACATCTCTTATATCTTAAGGGAAAAAAATTTCTTCAAAGTGGTTATGATGTACATTTCTGCTAGCTGACCTTAGCAAATGTATCAATTACCATAAAAGAAATAATTAAAAGTAACTATCAGAATAGTGTAGGGATATTAGTCTGCATTTTTCTCCTTGGTATATTCTAAGAAGGAAGAGAAAAAATTAGAAAAGGATTGAAAGAAGCATTCCACTTGTGTGTGATAGCTGTGGTCAGATGATGCACTGCTGCATGTTGTATGTATCTTTATCTCTCCTCAGATAATGCCTAGAATATAGAACCCATTCACTCACCTCCGAAAAGAGATTCCTCCTGGAATTGGGCAAACATTGGCAACTTCTTTAACACCCAGAATCCACATCCAAATCTCCAGGCTGGTTTTAGAAATCTGATAATCCAGATGAGATGGAAGGGTTTATTTAAAACATGTAAGTTATAATGCTGAATCAATGCTACCCACAATGACAAATATGCTAGTAGGGGAGCAATTTTTCATGCAAAAACAGCCACACATCTAAAATGCAAAACATAATTAAACAAACCATATGTAGCATGAATGAGATGATTTTTTATTGGACAACAGCATCTGCCAAATATAGCACAGCAGAAAGATCCTGGAGAGTCGGGGCTCTCAGCCCTTGAGAAACAGTTCTGAAGCATCATTCCAAAGTGCTGCTTAATTTTTGCCGATTCTCCTATAATTCATGTGGCTCAGGTGACAGAAAGAAGTAAACAACTCTGAAGAATTTAAAGGAGAAGTCAAATCCATCAGATACAGTAAACTAAAGTTAGATTATATTTTCAACTTAGATAACATGATCATCTTTATACCGCAAATTTTCTACTAAAACAATGAAATTTGTTTCTTCAGAAGGTATTACTCTCTATCTAAATGTCTTGCAAGTGCTTGATCTATGAGGTTGTAACCACAACAAGAATACAAATTTTAAGTAAAGAGTACCATATTTTAATTCTCTCTTTACTTAGCAAGGTCATCTAATTTATTCAATTTTTCTCTTGATTTGCTTTCTAATATGTATTTCTAATAAACGGGGTGATTTCACTTTAAATATCTTTTGACAGAAAAATCTAAGGTGCTCATAAATATCATGTTAGTATTTATCCACAAGTATGCAAAAATAAAATTAATCCATGCAAATAAATGTTGATTTGCTAGGATAATTCATATAAACTAGCAAAATAGCCAGTTTCATAATTTATATGTCATAAGAAACAGGCTAAATTGTTGTTGTTATTGTTGTCAAAAATTCTTAAGAAATGCATTTTCCAAAGATCTTGTAGCTTAAATACTGCACTCACTTTCGTCTTATTTTTAATTAAATTTATTTTAAATGATACATAAAAACATACAAGTTATTGACAGAGTAAGGTAGTGTTGTGATACAGGAATATATTGCATAGCATTTGTCAAGTTAAATGTATTTGTCTTTCAAACATGTATCATATTTTATAATTAAAAACTTCCTAGCTTTTCGGAATGTGGCATTCATGGTTACCATTATTATCGTGTATAGTCCTTCTGATGGACTATACAGCAGATTATCTTGTTCCTAACTGTAACTCAGTACTCACTGCTCCACACTTTCTCTATCCCTCCCTCCTGCCTACTCTCCCCACACTCTCATTACTACTGGTCTAATGCCAACTTCGATGAGATCAATTTTTTTAGATTCCACATTAGAGTGAGATCATGTAATATTGATCTTTTACTTAAAATAATGATCTTACAATAATTCGCTTAATATGAGGTTCTCCAGTTCCACTTATGTAGATGCAAATGAAAGGATTTTGGTCTTTTTATAACTTTCTATTATTTCGTTGTGAATATATACAACATTTTCTTTATTCATCAGTTGATGGACATTTAGATTTATTCCAAAATCTGGCCCTTGTGAATAATGCTGCAATAAACAAGTAAGTATAGATCTCTTTTCTACAAACTGATTTTATTGCCTTTGTGTATATACTTAGCAATGGGATTGCTAAATCATATAATAGCCATATTTTTAATTTTGGGGAAACTTTGCAATGTTTTCCGATCTATGTTACCATGAACAATGTACAGGGGCCCTTTTCTCCACATTTATGCCAGCACTTGCTGTCTTTTGTTTTTTTGATAATAACTATTCTAACTGGAGTGTAATGAAATTTCACTGTGGTTTTGACTTGCATTTCCCTGATAATGAGTGATGCTGAGTATTTTTTTCTTGTACTTGTTGGCCATTTGTATATCTTCTTTTGAGAAATAGCTATACCGGTCTTTTGCTCATTTTAAAATCTGATTACTTATTACTTATTTATTGCTATTGAATTGTTTGAATTTCTTACATATTCTAGATATTACAAAAGCTTGGCAGCATTATATTACCTGTCTTCAAACTATAACACAAAGCTTTAGTAATTAAAAGTGTGAAATTGGTATAGAAACAGGTACTTAAATCAATGCAATAGAATAGGAAGCAAAGAAATAAATCCCACATCTACAGGCAATCAATTTTCTACAAAGGTGACAATAATACACATTGGTGAAAGGACAGTCTCTTCACCGGACAGCTCTGAAAAAATTGGATATCCAAGTACAGAACAAATCTGTCACCAGTTAAAAATTCAACCTAAAATACGTTAAAGATTAAATGTAAAATTCAAACTATAAAAATACTAGAAGAAAACAGGAAATGCTCTACATCACTGAATTGGGAAAGGATATGGGGGGGGTGGTTAAAACACGAAAACCCCATAACAAAAGTAAAAGTAGGCAAATGGCATTGCATCAAATAAAATGCTTCTACTCAGCAAAAGAAACAGCAGAGTGAAGAGACAACGTAAAGAATGGGAGAAAATATTTTCAAGCCATTGATCTATAATAGGTTAATATTCTGAATATATAATAAATATATAATGAATATTCTGAATATATAATGCCAGTTATTTTTTAAATTCCTCTTTGTGACAGAGGTACTCATTTCCAGGCATCTATAAAAACTAGAGGTGATGAAGACTTTATAGTTAACAATATTGTTAATTTTTATCGGTATGTTTTGGGAATATTCAAGTGACCAAAATAAATCACTGAAACTATATAATAGGGAGATGGAACCTGAAAGAAAATTCCGCTAATTAACTTCAGCAAGTGATCATGCAGAACTAACTACAGAAACACAAGAAAAGAGATTTGATACCTACAACTTGGAGTGCTATGTAGCAGGAACCAAACAAGGTCAGAAATTTGACCTAAAATGATGTATATTTAAGACTATTATCATGCAACATATTAGACACATTTATAGAAAAAACACTAATTCATCCTTTTATTAATTTATCTTACATTAGTATTATTTCTTGATGCAAGCAAAATATCTTCCTTCAGATATGAAATATATGAAAATATAAAGCTGAGAATTATATAATACAGGCTATGAACAAGAGTTTGAACATCATAGGTAAATAAGCCATTTTTCAGATGTGACAGTTTTCTTCCATCCATTCACTGTCACACGAGCCATGGCAGTAAGCCTTTCTGGAGAGAATCCGCCCATGCACACACCTTGCTAGTGGGGCAGACCAAGCTAACCAGGTGACCTCACTCTTTCCCCTGAGTCACAGGTGCTGAGGACAGAAGGGTAAATGAGATGATCTGCTAGAGGTTAGGAAGCATAAATTTAACTGGAGAGTTTTTGAGAGAGAACATAAATTCAGAGAATACATGTCATGATGATCTATAAATAAGCTAAATCACATGCAACTGAAGCCATGAGGTAGAGAAAACATAGAGATTAAAGGGAGTGGAAATCACTTGGTTGATGGAAGAGAAGACACACAGTGGTGAACTCTCAGAGAGGAGCTGGGCACCATTAAGAATGAACTACTGATATGATGATCCATAAACTCATGTGCTGAACCAGCAAGGAGCCCTAAACCCAGTCCTGGTAATGATGATTCCTGATCTTCCTATACTTTTTATCCTTCTTATGGAAACTTTGGCCTTTTATGACAATATTTCCTGATATATTTTGTGACCTGTGATGAATAAATGAACAAGCCCTATCTCCATCAAGAATATTAGCTTTGGGCTGGGGATTTAGCTCAGTGGTTTTGCTGCCTGCTGTGCAAGGGCAAGGACCAGAGTTCGATCCCCGGTACCAAAAAAAAAAAATTAGCTTTAAATGTTAGTGTAATTTTTCTTTTCTTCTCTGTCTCACAAGATACTACCCCATCCCCTTTTTTCATAAGAATTAAACCTGAGCCTTGCACATTCTAGGTGATCATTCTACACTCCCAGGTCTAGATACCCACTTTCTCTCGGTGAAACTATATACACAGACTCTACAGCCTCCTTCATGTAAAACATTCTGCCCTCAAAACTTCCCTGTATACAGTGACAGAGTAGAGAACTTGTTCCACTTTAAGTTATGAAAGGAAACTTTTTACACAGCTAAACAAGCTCACACTCTTCCTCTTTCCTTCCTCTATACTTTCTCCTCTTGACATTTCTTTGATCTAAACTATTCATTCTCTTTGCTAACAGTCAACCTGATTTTCTTTTTATATGCAACCTTCAAGTGAACTGAGAATGAAACAAATTAATTAGCATGCTTGATTTTCAAATTTCAATATCTTCCAATGAAATGTACCTGGCATGGATATATGAAGAGGTAGATATATTAACCAACTTTATGTGCTGTTGAATCCTTTTATATTAATTACCACTCCTCCTTATGTTTTATTCATATATGAAAATTATTTGCATTAGCACATATTTTCTAATAAAATTATAATAATGAAGGGTAGGAATGCCTTATCATGCCAAATAAAACCTATTGCTACACTAACTTACATTTGTTCCAAAGTTAGTAGTCATAGTTGTAATACAATGCTTCTAGCTCTTTTCAGAATAAAGCCATATGAATAAATACAGAAAACTTTCAAAATGTTTTTACAGTGGTATAAAAATTGTAAATTTGATTTGTAACTCTCAAAGCCAATCACTAGTCTTCTAACCTGCTTTGAGAATTTGTGTCTCTGAGATGAGGAAATATTTTGCAGAGACTATCTCTTATAAATCAGCAATTTAGACAAATCATCATAAACAGTAAAGAAATGTAGATATATAAGAGATCAAGCTGAAACTCTTTTTCTGGAGGTGTAATTGTAAAGGAACAAAAATGAAGAGCTTGTAGTAGCTTGCTACATTCTAGACTTTGGAAATAAAGATAGTTTCTTAAGTGTTCTTTTTTTTCAGAGTAAAAATGACTAGCGTTCTCACAATCCTGTAGTTTTCATCCCTTCAACATTCAAACTTGTAACACACACTCTGTGCTTCTCATGTTCTGACTGACAGATTAATGGAGCAGTCTGGTTCCCAGCCTTTCTAGGTGAAGTGTAAATAGCATGGTTATCTGAAGGTAATGCCCTACCATTACAGAGTCTTCCAGAAGTATCTCACAGCAATGAAAGTAAGCATGGTATATTTACTTCCATTAATGTTTGCCAGAAAACTCCGTGTGTTTGAAGATCCTCATCTACTGTTGGAGACTTTATTGAAGAAATGCATGTGATCAAGACAAGGTCCCATATCCAGTATCACCATTGTAGGATGGGGGCTGCGGTCCCAGATTAGAATGGAAGAGCCATGGTTGTTCCTAGGATGTTCTGAAGAATCTTAATAGTGAACTTTATTTTAATCAATTGCCTTCAGATTTCTTAGGATTCATTTTCTCTGGATTAGGCAACAGTTCAATCTCCTACTGGTGGCCAAGAGAGGTTTACAGTGTAGAAATGGATCAAAAGAAAACAGTAACAGACTAGTGTGACCAGGCTAGACCCAGATTCTAATAGAAACCTTTGGGTTAAAAGTTTCTTTCAAAGAAACTCCAGATGTGTAAAATATTATGAAACAATAAGGATATTTAATCAGAATACCATCTTGTGTGGTGAAAGCAACGGTGAAAAGTTCAGACTATCTGGTACATGGTCAGAGCCTCTTTAGAATCACTTCTTTCTCCTGTGCCCACACATCTAAGTAACCCTGGAATAAGGGGAAAACTAGTTACATCTTAGCCCCATTTTGATGATCAATTTTACAAGAAAGCTTCATCTCCCACTTTTCTCACTTTACTTTTTTCCTGAGGTGACTAAAACTATGGTAACCTATCTCTACTCGAATTACATGTTACACTGACATGTTGCATAATGAAAAATGTTGGTTAAGATATAAAACAAGTAGAAATCTCCTATCTGGCTAGGGAAATTGAATGTACATTGGTCATCTTGGGAAAAAAAAGATAGGCAGTTTGTTATGAAGTTAACTATATGCTTACCGTGTGATATGTCCATTATGTTCCTAGATATTTTTCAAGATATCTAAAAACACATGTCTACATAAATACCTGTAAACCATTATTCATACTACCCTTATTCTAAAAGTGGAAGCAACCAAATTGTTCATGAGCTGATCATTGGATAAGCAATGAATGTTGCATCTATACAGTGCAACACTATTCTAAAATATAAACTGAAAAAAAAAAGCATTAAAATGTGACAAGTAGTATGGTGCAATTTCAATAAACAATAAAATTCGAATAAAATCCTTCACACACATATTTTTAATATCCAAAATTGACAATTATATCCTAATTATACAGTGATCAGTTAAAGTTCCTTAAGACTGTCATACATTTCTGTCTCATAAAGTCTCTCAGAATAGTTTTCTAGAAATAGTCACTTAATATATCTCTATTTTTAAAATAGTTTCACTTGTATTGGAATTTGGTTGTTTTAATCTTATTAGAAATAAATAGGTCATCTCACAGACTGATAATGTTTTGTTGTAGAAAATAATCTATTATAAAATAGCCAATGGCATTTTTCACAATAAATCTCATAAAAACAGTATTTTAAAGCTCCTAGTTTATTTAGGCCACAACTATAGTTATACTCTCTAGGAATGTTTCTCTGTAAGATGATCAAAGACTAATTATATGCAATAAAGTATTGGTGAAGGGTAAAAGGAAATTGGGGTAATTAAATGAAGACTGAAACTCTGCAACCATCCTTAGTAATTTAAAATATATAAAAATAGAAACTGGTAAGTGATTTTTGACATTCTACTATGAAAAAAATAATATGACTAACATAATATTATGGATAGAAGAGCTACATTTCTTATTATATGAGGCAAGGTATGATTCACTTCAGTGAATATTTAAATTGAAAATTATTACAATGAAAAATACATTACCAGTAATCCACCTCAAATTATTTCCCTTTCCTTCAAACACATTTATCTCTTTCTTCTTGCCATTCTCTGAAACACTTCTGGAAGTCCTCTTTTGTGAGTATCTTTAGTTGCACTGTCATGGCTGCTTTAATGTCCTGAACTGATTTAAAACATTTCTCTTTCATGGTCATTTCAACGTTTGGGAAGAGTCAGAAGTCGCATGGTGCCAGATCCAGTGAATAAGGTGGACGTGGACATTAATGTTTTTATGAGTCTGCCTTTCTGTGGGATGGTACTTGGCAGCAGCGTTCACCCTGTTTTTTTTATCACCAGCTGTAAAAATTTTCTAGAAAGAAGACTTCCAGAACTGCTTCAGGAGTGGCAAAAATGATAAGGAAGTGTGCGCAAAGCCGGAGGGACTACTTTGAAGGCAACTAATGACAATGTGTCTTTCTCACTGTATTATTTTTTAAAATGCAAACATTCACTGTATATTTTGATCACACCTAGTAAATCACAACTTGCCAGCCTTATGAATTATGAAGTTAATCTTTAAATTATTCCAATAAAAACCACTGTGTTTGGTCATCATAGCAGCGCTGTCTTTTCCTGTTGTATTTCATGAAATCTATCACTTTTGAGCCTTGAGGCTACATTATCTATTCTCTCTGGTATTGACTCAGTCAGGAAAAAGCAGTGAGAAGGCTCTTCTATTCCAGGTCTGTCCCTGGATTGTCTTGATTCAGCACGGAACCTTCTGCCTGCCCTGAGCAGCTCCAGCTGGACCCCAGGGCTCCTTCTCCCCACTGTAGCTCCTCCCTGGGCTGGTCTTCCCACTCCCTGGAGCAGCTCAACACAGACCAAAGCCAGCCCGCACCCTAGGAGAAAGGTAGCCTATGGCAGGCTACAGTGCCCAGTGGGAGCTAGGCTCTTTCTGAAGCCCAAGGGGCGCCAGTGAGATAGAGGTGATTTCTCTGGTCCTTAGCTCCCGCCTCTTCTTCCCAACCTGGAAATAGTAATTGACTTTGCAAAGTGCTGCATCCGGTTCTCCTGGAATCATTTTCCCTTATCATTGGTTAACTAACTTCTACCAGTAAACGTTCTTCATATTAAATTTTCCCTGTTCTAATAAGCAGCATAGTTTCAATCATCTGAACTGACTCTGACTGTAACAAGCATGTCTTAAATTTACTAAAACCTTTCTACATTGTAATTCAATTTATTGATAGAGTGTCAAACTCAACTGTCTTATATCTTTCTCTAATTTACAGTGGACCCTCGAGTTACAACTGGCCTGACATAAGAACAACTTGGGTTACAACCAGAATTTTAGTTTTAACTTAGGAACAAAGTTTTGAGATATGACCCCAATGCCTGCTGCTAGTGCTTCCAGATGGTCTCAGATACATATTTAACACTTGAAGAGTTCTGGCAGGAACATTACAACATCCTTTCCTGGGTTGGGTTAACTGAGAAATCCTGGACCAATGTCTCTCAAAGGACACTGAGATCTGCCTGGAAGAAAGTGTGGCTTAAAATTATACAAGAAGAGACTTTGAAAACCATTGACCAACTTGAGTTTCAGCCAGCCCTCAGGAACAAATTGATTCTGTAAGTCAAGGGTCCACTGTATCTGGTCTGAGAAGTTCCATGATCATGTTTATTAAGTAATACTTGTCTACATAAAAGTCATGGAAATAGTGAGCATCAGAGTCAAAAGAAAATAAGTTTTCTAACTTGATTTCATTATATCACCATGAGCATATAAGGAATGAAAAAACAACCCACTTTTGCTATTTAAAACATGGCTATCATTTCTACAGCACCCGCTTTTGCGCACCCACTTACCAACTATTGGTCAAATGCTTTCTTTGGAACCAACATTTGGAGTCTCGTATTCACAGTATACATAGAAAATGATTACTTTCTGCTTGCTACCTTAGCAGAATAATTGGAACAAATACATTTTAAGACTCACTCCAAGTGGTTCATTTGCAAGTATAAGTACGTTGCTCGATGGATTTGGAAGTGTATCTTTTGTATGGCCAACTGTTCTTTTCTTAAAGTTAGTAAAGTTTCACAACTTTGAGGTTTGTGAAAAGGGAAAACTGTAATTTTAGCAGACAGTGTTGTTCTTAGGCGTGGACAAACTTGGGTTCCTGCCCAGCCTCCCAACTGTAGGATTGTGCTGCTCTGAAGAATGCCAGGGCCTCTGTTTTCCTCTAATAGACCACAAGTTTTCTTGTTCGTTTTCTATTGTAATGGATGATAAAAACAGATTCTTACAGAAAATTCTGTAGAAATGTACACTGCTTATACCAGAAACACTGAAAAAATTTTCTTATTTTAGTATTCATGGCATTTCTCTCTTTTTTTTTTTCCTTTTTGTCTTTTTGGCAGAAAACAGAAGCACAGGCTGCCTCGGCTGGCACCTCAGCTCAAAGGAAAAAAAATAGAAAAAAAAAAGAAAGACAAATCAGAAGAAAGGAAAATCGAGGCACAGATGGTGCCAAACATTCTCAAAGCCTCCATGATGCAAAGTTCTGAGATGGTTGGGCAGCGATCCCTCTGATGAAAGGTTTTTAAAAGATCTCTTCTTCAGTTTAGGTTAGAGAAAGGAGACAGGTTGGGAAAGCTTATTTTGAAAAGAAGGTTAAGTCATCCAAAAGGCAGAAGTCTTCATGAAAAAAAATATGGTCAGTCTGAAATCCTCCAGATAATTGCTCTAAGAGAAAGATAAAAAACAATCCTGACTTTGGGCCACTTTTACTTTTCATAGGTGGACTTTCTCCACAGTAAATATGAAAATGACAACTAGTGTAGACAGTTTGATTAGATACCCCCCCAGAAAGTCTTCAAATGCATAAAGTCCAGAAAAGAACATTGCAGTCATTCTTGATAATCACATAAGTGAAATTATTATCCTTCCTGAGTCTCAGATAGTTATATAAAAGACTCCCCGGACTCACTCTGCACCCAGGAATCCTATAGAACAGAAAGTTCAGTAGTGACTCTGAAAAAACTTGCACTCAAATTCTAAGTAAGAGCAAAGGAAGCAAGTAATTAGTACACGGTGGTAAAAGCCAGGCTTCCTTCATAGTCATTCAGCAACTATATCACCTATAAAAACACAATAAATAATTGCAGATAGTATTTAATTGACATGGAGTAACTGTGCCTCCTCAACTTTAGGAGCCTCTTGAAATCCACCATTTCTGAGAGTCAGAACCAATTTGTGATTTTCTACAATAAGTGCTCCAAAGAGATAGTTTTTCTCTTAAAGGAAAGTTTTAACAGACTTATTAGAAAACACCAAAGAGCTTCTGAGAGAAGCGATGTTGAAAGTAAGTGAATCATAGGTGTGCTGAACGCATTCAATTTCTTTACAATATCCTTCCTCTAGGTACTTTTCTATTCTCTGTCAAACACTTCATCTGAGTCCAGAACCCCAAAGCCATGTTCTCTTCCCTGTCTATCACCCACATGTCCCCTCAGGATGTCCATGTTTAGCCTTTAGATGGAGAGGTGCCCCTCTAAACTCCCCATCTGGTTAGTCCCCATTCCTTAAGGACTTGTGCAGTGGCATCTGCAATATAAGCCTCTATGACTAACTACATCCTGCTGATTAGATACTGCTCATCTTCATGTTCTCAAAAGCATGCTAGTGATGCTTTACCTACAAACATGTTTCTTACCAAGAGAATCTCAAGCACTGCGGAGGATAACAGGGGTATTTGGGGAAAGGCAGGATCTTGTATCAATCTCAAATTACAGTTGCTCCTAGGTGTCTGTGGGAGGCTAGCTCCAGAGTCCCCCGTGAATACCTACATCCTGAGCTGTTCATGTCCTGTATGGCACAGTATCTGCACATAACATAGGCAATCATCCCACGCACTGCAAGGTATCTCAAGGTTGTTCATAAAACCTAAGTAAATGGAAAATATAAGTAAATAGTTGTTACACTGTTCTGTTTAGGGAATACTGATGAGAACCTAAAGAAGTATGCAATTTTAAAAAATATTTTTTCTTTCTTTTTCTTTTCTTCTGAATCTATGGATATGAAACCTGAAGACATGGACAGCCAACTGCATATCATTTTGGGTCATAACTGAAATATATGTAAGGACTATACAGGTTCCACAAATAAGTTAGGGTGTGCAGGTAAAGAAGAATGGGTTAAACTAGAAAACTAGCATGATGTTAAGCATTGCAGCTTCTACTCCATTCCAACTGATCATTATCATACAGAATTAAGGAAAATCTGTTAAAAGAGATAACTCTTTAAAGAAAAAATGAAACTAGCAAGTTAGACTCCTAAGAGACTCTCTCAGTTATTAATAGTATATTTTTAAAAATTTAACCATGTGAAATTGATCAAAACATATTTGGAACTTATTCTCACCAGTGTGCACCATTTTTTAAAGGATGCCAACAGGAAAAGCATTTCTGGAAAGAGATTGAGGACCTGAATATTGCATGGAAGAAGAGGGCATCAAGAACGGGCTCCTGAACCCCACAGCCAGGGAGACAGAGTGTATGTGTCAGCACAGTGCTACTCAGGAACAGAGCCATTGGCAATATTTATGAATTTAAAAGATCTCTAAACAATTCAAAAGTAAATGCTTAACTATGAATTAAAACTTTTAAAATAAATAATAAATAAGTAGATTAAGATTATTTTCATTTGAAAGTCAAATAAATTTTATGCAAATGGTCCCCTCATGTAATTTTCTGCATGATATGGAACTAACAAAAAATTAATAAACGGTTTTTGTTTTGTTTTGGCCTTGCTGGCTGTTTGTGTTTTGCACCACAAATGGAGACCACAGAACAGACCAAATTTTCCATTTTCTGGTATTTGCCTGGCACACAGAGGCATACAGTGATGGTGTCCTTGGCACAGTATTTCTTTTTATGTAAATTTTTCATTCATTATCTAATTAAAGTTTACATTTTTAATCTAGTTTCAATACTAATATCAAGGAAGCAATAGATGGAAAGGTTAAGGTAAAACAAAAAGGTCAAAATACAGAGATCGTCAGGAACTGTGTGAACACATTATCCAAAATTAGGCAAGAAAATGAATTATTTAATGTCATTGTCTATTAACCTAACAGTTAAAATAGGACCAAAATATACATAAAAATGAAATAAAACAATTAGGTAGCACTTTAAATGTTTCATTATTATTAATTCACTTAGTATTCATTGTAACTGTGCTGGTCATAATGAATTCATCTGATATTAATGGGAATGTTCAGTAGCAATTTCATTGTAATGCAGTTTTAATTCATGTGCCATTAAAACAAAGTGATTCCAAAATTTGTATTTATTTTTGAATACTGTATATTACCATTAATTTTTAGAAAACATTATGACACTGATTATATTTCTTTATATCAGGGCAAATACCCAGGTTTAGGATGAGTTGTAATGTCTTCCTTGAGCTATACCACTAATGTTAAAGTTAGTAGAGGTTTGTGTCGTAAAAATACTCCATATTTGAAAACTACAGAGGCAACTGGCCACTGTGAAATTTATCATATGTCAATATTTACTAATATTTAATAGTTCCCTCTCAATAAACTTTTTCAACAAATCACCATTAATAAGGCAATAGCAAAGAGGTTTTGGACTTTGCATCCTCTGCTTTTGTGGAAAACAGAAGTAAATTAGATATGTTGGGCATTTCATTGGAACAAATAAAGAGTTATTTTATTTTTTATTTTTCATATTTTGGCAGTGCTGGGGGTTGAACCCAGGGCCTTTGCATGGAACTACACACCCAGGCCTGTTTTTGTTTTTTTTTTATTTTGAGACAGGTTCTCCCTAAAATGCTAAGTTTTCCAGGTAGGATTCAAACTTGTCATTTTTCTGTCTCAGTCCCCCAGAGGGCACAAATAGAGATTTTAAACATTTCAAAAAAAATCATGCCCCATATTTTACACTAAAAATTTAATTCTCTCTAGTCAATGAATAGCATTAGTTTATTTGTGATGCATACTAATACCCTAAAAAGAATTTTTCTGTAGATTTTCAACCATAATGTTTTAAATAAGAACGTCAAACTGGCAGCAGAAAGATGTTCAGTGTCAACTTTACTGCTGCTTCCTCTGGGGACAACCCATAAACAATTTTGCCAAAGTGCATGAAAAATAATGACAACAAAAAAACAACCAAATTCCACAGCCTAATTAACCAGCCCACTTAAAGAGCACTGGGCCCTGTAGGCAGTTATTCAGCAAGGCACCCGGAAGCAGCTGACCTCAAACTTTCTGCTGTGAAATTCTGTGCTTTAATACATAGTTCACAGGCAAGGTAGCCTACAGACATGTGTCTGTATAATCTTTTATTTTATTCATTAATGTGGAAATAATTAATTGGAATAGTTATTTTCGTACAGCAATAAGAGACTGTTTTCTCTCTCTGTAACCTACACTCTGAATTAAAAGTTATTCAGAAAAAGCTTTTATACATTTAATTAACATTGCTAATGTCTTCTTTAAAATAAATCATAAAAGTAAACTAATAAAAATATCATGAAAATGTAAATTAATTCATTAAGATTATACAGGTCATAATATTTTTAAAAAGATTTATCCTACTGACTTTTTATTTTTCTCTTGCCACTGGGGGATATAATGTTTCACCATGTTTCACAGACTGGCCTTGAATTCTTGGGCTGAAGCAGTCCTCCTCTTCAGTGTGGTCTACAGGTATGTTCCACCAAGCCCAGTTTAACTTATAGTCAGAAACAGCTGCAACACTGCAGAAAATGTAAGAAAGAGAGGCTTTAAGACATTGAAAATGTTTAAATTTTTTTATTAGTACAACTGTTTTCGGAGAAGTCCAGTCTTTGCTTTCACCTTGGATGTTGTCTCTTGGGTTCCATCATAGACACTTCAGCTGCCTGATACAGACTTATATGGAACGCCACAGTTGAGCTCCAGGCCTGTAACTGGATCCTTCAGATTCACAGTGAGTAAAACAACCTTTTCCACTCTTCCATACCTGACTCTGGGAAGCCATTGTGTGCCAATATTGTAATTTCTTACATATTTGTGTATCTTGCATTAAATATGTTTCTCTAGTAAGCGCTGAATGTTATAGAATTTGGTGCCAGAAATGTGGGATCATTTCTGTAACTATACCTGACTATGTGGTTCAGAAGCTTTTGGAACTGGCTTGTGGGAAGTGTTTGGAAAGGTTTGAAGATGTTGTCTGAAGAAGGAGCCCTGGAATGCATTAAGATGAACTTGATGGGAAATTCTGGGGAGAGTTCAGAAGACCAGAATGCTGAAAGAAATGCTGCCAGTAAAGACCAGGCTCAGGAGGTTTCTGCTGGGAAGAAGGACTGCATTGGCTGACAGTGTGTGTTATGCCTTGGCAAAAAGTTTATCTGCATTTTTCTTATGTCCAAAGACTTTACCTGAGACTAAGATTAATATAAGTGGACTAATTAATCTTGCAGAAGGAATTTCAAGGCAGTCTAATGTTGAGGCTATGGCATGGCCACTGTTGGGGACTTTTAATCAGATTTCTGTTGAGAATCACGAATAAAGAGCCCAGCAGAATGATTTAAAACATTTTGAGTTTGGCCAGAAATGAAGCTCCAGTAAAGTTGCAGCCTCCAAAGATGGAACAGAGGAGAAATTGGTAGCTGAAAAGACTAGCAAGAAAAAGCCATGTATTTCAGAAGAGGACAATAGAAAAGATGGCCAGAGAATAGCACAAGAAGCAGCAGGATTAGACCCTTTGCAGCCTCAAATTGCAAAAGTGAAAGTCTGCTTTGAGAAGAGAGCCCAGAGCACCATATTCCAGAATGGTGGCAGCCTGGGGAAGTTGTTCCTTGGGATTTGGTTTATAAACACTCAACCCCGACAGTGTGAAGAGAAGGAAGCCTAGCTACTACTCCAGCTGGTGGCAGACCTTGGCATCATCCTCATGGTACTGTTTTTAGGCGCATGCAGCATGCAAAAATTCTGAGGTCAGGAAGGCTTCCATCCTGATTTCAGAAGAAGGCCTGGGAGGCCAGGCAGTGTGCCTCTGAGAAGGTCAAGTGTGAAGCTGTAAATGTGAAGCCAAAGGTGCATAGGAGACCCCAGAAATTTGGAGAAACCAGGAACATGGATCATCTGAGGAAAACTACAAGGAAGGATCAGAGCTGGACCAAGAGAGAAGCCATGGGAGCTGCAACCACCAGCAATGCTATAGGGGCAAAGGCACCTAAGCTCTTTGGAGTTCACAGTTGGCCACAGATTGCCTCAGATACTAGAGATGGAACTACAGGACTTCATGTTTGCCCTGCTGGATTTTGAACTTGCTTTGTTCCCATTCCTTTGTATTCAGTCCCTTACTTGTACCTTTTGGAATGGTAATGTTTATCTTGGGTCATTGTATGTTGGGAGTCTAACTTTCTTTTCATTTGTACGGGAGCTTGCAGCTAAGAGTTTGGCTTAAATCTCAGAAGAGACTTTGGACTTGGACTTTTCACCAATGCAGAAACTATTAAGACTTTGGAAACTCTTAGAGATGGACTAAATGCCTTTTACATAAAGGGATGTATATGAGTCTTCAGGGAACCAGGGGTAGAATGTTATGGCTGTGTCTAGATGTCCCACTAAAGGCTCATGCAATCATAGGTGGAGCCTTTTGGAGGTGGCTGGATCTAGAGTGTATGATGCTGGGTTCAAGGATGTGATGCTGGGATTGATTCATTATACCATGCTAGGATTAAGGCTGCCCCATCCCGGATGACCCTTATACTGTATAAGATATAAGAGAGAGAAAGAGGGCTTCTGCTTGTCCTTTGCTGCTGCTGCTGCTGCTGCTACTTGTCTTCTTCTGCCTCCTGCCTGCTCTGAGGTGTCCATCTGCCATGCCACCCTGCCTGCAATCAGCCAACTATTTGCTGAAACCTCTACAAACTGTGAGCTACAATAATTTTTTCTTCCTTTAACTTTGGGTGTTGGGCATTTGTTCTCAGAAACAAAAAAAGGAACCAAGATAGCAGTATATAATGATAGCATTCCTCATGAGGAGTTGATACATGAAAAAAATTTTTAAAAACACTGAATGCCAAAGAATCACAGTAGTTATCTCTGGAAGAAGAGAAACTAAGAGAGCCCTATGATTGTTCAACTGAGTGTGTGCAGGTAGAGTTTCTGGACCATAGCACAGGGAGGGGTAAACCAAGTAATGCTCAACTCAACAACTCAAAATATTAATTTGGCCCAGCTGCAACCACCCAGGTGAGACAAGCAGCTTGAAGCTCCGCGGCCGTCCGGGCCCCGCCCATGCCATGGTGAGGTCCGCTTAGCCGCGTGGGTTTCTCCAAGGCCCAGTCCATGTCCCCCCCAAGCTCCCCCATGCCTCTGGCCTTCTGGCTTTTCTGCTACCTGGCCCCACACTACAGAGGCACAGGGGAACATAAAGACCCTTGTCCTGAGCACCACAAGATAGAGCAGAAATTAGTAACAGAAAGAGGGCTTCTCAGGCTCCTCGATGAAAACTGAAACTCAGTGGAATAGTAAAGAGAATTTCTACAATAAAGGCACATCAGACCACTGTACTTGGTCTGCTGCTGGCTTGCTGAGACTCATTGACTCATATATGCACAGGGATTCCTACGTTGCCTACTGTGACAGTAGAGACACACCCTGAAGGAGGCCCGTAATTTTCACTATTTGCAAAAAAGAAAAAAAAGTTTTCTCTTATTTTTAATTCTTAATGTTTACTTTTTTCTACTCTTCAAAATTTACTTTTCTTTCTTTTCTTTCTGTTATCTTTTCTTTCTCTCTCTTTCACTCCTTCTCTTGCTGTCCCACATTGCTCCTCATCTCCCCATTTGTTCCTTTCTGCACTGAATTTGGATTTCTCCCTTATTGTTCTTTTCTTCTCTTTTTCCTTCTCTTGATTATCATTAGCTTTAAAGGAAAATAAATTTGGTATCTAGCCTCCCTGTTGCTCTTAGGTGATTCTATCCACATCTTTGGTCTTTAATTCTGCTTTTTCCTCTTGCCTTTAGCAACTTTTTAGAGTTTGTGTGATCTTTCTGTGTCTTCTGGCCTCACCACTAATCTTACCTGATCTTTCTACCTGTCCCTCCCTCCCCAACTCCTTTTAACTCCCCACCCCAAAGGGGAAAGATGCTATATTGAAAAGTTTATTCATTATAAACTTAGGTTGGGTTAGTCCTCAGTTTTAATTTAACTCACATAGTTAAATGTGATAGATTAAAAACTAACACAAATTGTCATTTTCTAAGCTGCACTTGATGCTATGGTATTTTTGACTATGTCATTTGGGGTAACACATTGTGATTAATCTAATTAGTTTTCATTCCTGGTATAAGGAAAATAAAATAGCCTCAGAGTCATTAGAGTCTCAAAACCCAAACACAAGCTATATCTGGAAGACACCTCTGAAAAGCAGTCATTCCACAAGGGTTTTAAACACAAGCAACAAAGATACCTACAT
>NW_004624743.1:11255284-11268861 GCF_000247695.1 Heterocephalus glaber | reverse complement strand
AAAACTGGATTTCAACCTGCCAAAGATTAAAACTAGACCCATACCTATCACCATGCACTAAACTAAGATCAAAGTGGATTAAAATTCTAAATATTAAGACAAACATTAAACTTGCTGGAAGATGAGTTAGGTAGAACTCTTGATGACATTGGCATAGGAAAAGACTTTATGAACAAATCTTCAGTAGCAGGAGAGCTAGCACAAAGAATGAACAACTGGGATCTCATCATATTTAAAAGCTTCTGCACTGCAAGAGAAACTACCAAGAGAGCTAAGAGACAACCTGCAATATGGGAAGAAATTTTTAGCAGCTGTACCTCAGACAAAGGTCTATTGTCGAGAATATATAAAGAAGGGTAAAAAAATCAGACCTCCCAAATTGAAAGACACAATTCAAAAATGGGCATCCAAAATGAACAGACATTTCTCAAAGAAGTAAAAACAGCAAATAAATATATGAAAAAATGTTCAACATCACTGGTCATTCAAGAGATGCAGATGAAAACAACACTGAGATTCTACCTCACCCCACAAAGAATGGCTTCTATCAAGAAATCAACCAATAACAAATGCTGGTGGGGGTGTGGAGAGAAAGGAACACTTCTCCATTGTTGGTGGGAATGTAGACTGGTGCAACCACTGTAGAAAACAGTATGGAGATGCCTCAAAGAACTAGGGCTAGAGGTCCCATTTGACCCAGCTATTCCCCTACTGGGAATCTTCCCCCAAAATTAAAAGAATCATACCACAGTGATATATGTGCATCTATGTTTATAGCAGCACAATTTGTAATAGCTAAAGCTTGGAAACAGCCCAAGTGCCCATCGACTGGAAACCGGATAAAGATGTGATTTTTTTATAAAATGGAGTACTACTCAGCCATAAAGTAGGAGAAACTAGAGACATTTATAGCTAAGTGGATGCATATTGAGGCCATACTCTTAAGTGGAATAAATAGGACACACGTGTAAATACCGAATAGTTTCTCTAGTGTGAGAAACTGAAAGTGTAAATAAGGATGAAAATGATGCCAAGGGTTCAGGGGTGGTGGGAGGGGAAGGAGAAAGGGAAGAAGGGATAGGAAAAATTATGAGAAAGAAAAAAAGATGGGATCAAAGTCTGTGTAAATAGGGAAGGGTGGAGGAGATGAAGGGTGCACAGGTAATGGGAGAAAAAGTAAGAACTAAGATACATCATGTTCAGGTACAAACACCCAATGATAAATTTAAATGTATTTTATACCTAAAATGTACCAATAAATATATAAATAAATTTTTAGAAAATATTAATTTTGAGTTCATAGAGGTGACAGTATTCAGAGTTCATAGAGCAAAGTAGAAGAGCAGAGACAACAGAAGAGAGAGAAAGAGAAAGAGAAAAAGAGAGAGAAATCTACCTACATCAGGTCACTGAGACTTCACTTGGTACTAATAACTGCATATGTGTGAGAAACCACTCAAGACTGGGGAAAAAAACTGCATAGTAGTAATAAGAGGGAAAAAACTTTCTACCACAGAGGACTGAGAATAGGTATCACTCATATCACCATAGTAGAAAAGTCTTGACAGACAACCAGGACAATGATTTCTGAGAGCAAGTAAATAAATCATTGACAAGCATCAGGCAGAGTACTCAGAAAGTTAGGTTATGTCTCATGGATGGGATAAATTTTGTCCTAAACTGAAGATTCATGCTATTTCCAAGAAATTAAAATACTGCAAACAAATACATTCAATAACATTTGTAGAGATAAAAAAGCAGTTCAGAAGGTAGAATTCATAATACATAGAATCTAATAAAATTTATTAGGCAAGAAAAAATAGTGGAAAATTATTGTATACAATGAGTAGAAAATCCATAAATAGAAATTGACCAAGAAATGAAAAAGATGATAAAATTAGTGAACAAACCCATTAAAACAGATATTAAAATTAAATTTCATATGTTTATGTGGATAGAAGAGTGATTGAGTAGTCAAGCAGATATATGGAAATCAAAGATTTGCAACCAATATTCTATAAAGGAGTGTCTCAATGGTCAATATAAAAATTCAATGAATGATATTAACAGTAAATTAGACTCTACAAAAGAAAAAAGTAGTGAGCTTGAAGAAACCATATAAACTATTCAAAATCAAACACACAACAACACACTAAAAAAATTAACTCTGAAAAAAATATAAATAATTAAAATATAAGTAACTTTATTTACATACACATGTGATTGGACTCCAAAAGGAAAAGAAAAAGGAGAGAAAAAACAAACAACAAAAACAGTTTGAAGAATTGTGCAAATAGAGGACTATTATAAATGCATAAAAACCCACAAAGGGTTATGATAATCAAATTTATTTAAATTAATGATAAATAATAATTCTTATAATTAGAGAAGATAGATTTTTTGTCAGCAAAAAATATGAGCTAGGAAAGTGGAGAAATATCTTTGAAGCACTGAAGTAAAACAATGAAATGAAACTGGAATCAGAAATCTATACTTACTAGAAGTATCTTCCAGTAATAAAGCAAAATAGTTAACTAAATATATTAAATAACATCCAAAAACATTTCAAGATATAAAATTTAAAGACAGAATTTTAGTAGATGGAAAATTACACTAGACTGAAGTGAACTAGAACTAACATAAAGTCATAAAGAGCATGAATGGTGTGTATGTAAATAAGTTTAAAAACATTTAATTTCATTTTTTAAGTCTTTGAAAGATAACACACTCCTCAAAGTGACAGCATTAAGGATGTTTATGGTAAGTGGATACCCACTATTGTCAGGATCTTATAAATAAAGTAGTATGGTATTACCTAAAGCAATAAAGTGATAAACTAAGAATGAGTAGCCTAAATAACACACCATAAGAAGCACTACAAGTTATATGAATTAAGTTAATGAAGGATATAAACTGGAAACATAAAAAATAGTTGCAGAGAATGGTATAAAAGAGGAAAAGATAATAATGCAATTTGAAGGCTGCAGCTGATGCTGTAAATGGTAAGGGAATGAAGGCTGCCCTTCTGAGATAAAAACATGGCAAAGATACGTACTTTCACCACTTATATTGAACATTCAGATCTTTACAAATCTCTTCCCCATTTTCTATTTCTGAAAATATTAAATGTTAAGCACCAATGATGGAAAAATTTGTGCTAGCTAATCTAAAATCATTTTGCTAGGCTAAAATGAATGCCAACTATTACTATTGCTGTATGCTTTTGAATGCAAACAATTGAGGCAATAATCTTCTTCCTGATCCCCTAAATCAAGTTCAAGACTTACCACAAAGAAGGTTCTTTGGAGAAAATGGAGGTTGCAGTAGACACAACTGCTGTGACTCTCAACAATTTTCATCATTAGTAGGATGCTCACATAAAGAAGTACCCTTCTGTTTCTCCATTTTTTACTGCTTCCAGTTATATTGTTGTAGATGATGGTAGAAACATCTTCCTGACTTAACACAGCCAAAACAAGACAATTAATTCCAACCTTCCTCAACTGACCTTGGATTCCCTCCTCAGAAACAGTACCACTATCCCCCCAGTAAGTTACTACTAATCACCCAGTTAGCTGCCTAAGACCCAAACCCGGAAGTTACTTCTCATTCTTCTTATTTACTTGATATCTGATATGTTACACGGGAGTATGCACCATCTCCTCTCCCAGACAAATTAATTTGGAATTTAATCAGTTCTTCCCATTGCGAGTATAATCCTAGACCTAGTGTCTTACCCAGATTACTTCACTATCCTTTTCTCGGGTTCCCTGGAAATGCAGGCTTAGTCAACAATAACCCATTCTGTCAGTAAGTTGCATTGATTTTAAATCACAGATGGGATCATATCAGACACTTGTCTAAAACCATCAGTGTTTCCCATCTCTACCAGAATAAACTTTAAATTCCTTTCCATGCACGACAAGACCACATATGCTTTACACTCTTTTCTGCCTTTCAAAATTCACATCTCTCTTTTTCTCCTCCATCACCCATCCACATAGACATTCTTTCTATTTTATTAATGTACATGCTCTTTCACATCTCATAGCCTGTGGTTTTCATCTCTCTCCTTGGAAAGTGTTTCTCCTGGTCTTCAGGTGATGCCTTCCTCCTCTTCCCTAAGGACCTCTTCCATGAGTTATTTCCTAAAGCAGTATCTCTTTAGTCCAACTGCTTTTCTCTATTACATTATCATTTCCTCACACCATTTATATCTCTCCTTTTTTTTTGTACCGGGTATTGAACTCAGGACCTTGCACTTACAAGGCAGGTGGCAGAACCACTGAGCTAAATCCCTGATCCCTAGCTCTGTCTTGAATACTACTGAAGAGCAATGATCCCAGTTTCTTTTCTCCAACAACTAGAACACTGGGTACTGATTGGTAAACCCTTAATAAAATGTGTTTACTGAGTGACTTAGTAACTCTGGGAAGTGTGCAAACTGTATGAGATGGAAAGGAACCTATGTTCTCAGGAAACAACAGGAAGAGGGAAGAAAAAGAAATTTTAAGTCATCGAGATTTTTATTATGAATGAATAATGTAAGAAACTTATAAAGTTATTGAAAAGCACAAGACTTGTTCTTTAATGGCTGCCCTCTCCCTTCTTGATAGACTGTAAGTCCATACTTGTGAATAATTATTCTCTGTGTGAGGATGAATTGTATGGATGACTATTGATCATTATTGTATTCTCTCAACTTGGATTAGAATATATTAGCTAAAACATGAGCTGTTTTGAGTCTCGTACTGATGGCGTTTTGTCCTTTGACTCCATACAATATTCTTTGATGGATTAACCTATATTAGGTCAATGTTCTTCCAGGTTATTGATCTTCACTCAGGACCTGCACCTTAATACCACTTTGAGAGCAAGGGTCAGAAAGAAAGTTCTCCAGGAAAATAAAATAAAATAGATTTGTATCTTCCATTTTCCTTCTTTTTAAAAAATGTATTTTAGTGACTTCATATCTTATGCACACAGATGGGTCATTCATTAAATGAAGCTGTCACTTTATGACTTGAAAATTAAAGAAGCCCAAAGCATGATTTATGTAAGATATCCTTGTGTTCAATTTACAAATATAACAAAGTACAATGATATAAATGGGAATTTGGCAATACACTTTGGCAACCAGTAAAATAAGATCATAAATGGGTTAGAAAATGACAAAAACTCTAATTAAAGACATCTAATTAAAGAAATCTCATATATGCCCATAGGTATGCAATATCTGGGTAATTAAGAAAAAATTCTAAATAATTGCATTGTGCCTTCTCTTGGAGGAATAGCATTTCAAAGGGATGGATGATCCACCTGGAGCCGCATTTTCCAATGTGCAAATATTGATAGGTATGATTAGGGCAAAGAGTTCAAAGCCCAAAATCAACTGCATCTAATTTACTGTAGAACAGTTTCTAAACTTCAGCGCTCCACTAAAAGGCCACCCCTACAAAGAAGACCTCTCTGAGGACACTGTAAATTAGACTCTTCCTGTACTCCGTGTGCTCTGTTTTATTCCTTGTTGCTCTCATCTCCACCTCTTATGAAATCTTGTATGTCTCTGGCTCTCTATTGTCTCACCCACTAAAATACAAATTGCTTTTGCATACGGCACTGCAATATTGATGCCAAACGCAGGCTGTAAAGAGTTAACTGCTCAGTTGGCTTGTTCTGGGAAGTGAGTCTGGGAAAGCCTAAGTAACTTGGACACAAATTCGGTTCCCATAATTAAAGCCTTAGAAGGACAAAGACTCAATTATAACCATATATTTTGTCTATTCTGTTCCTAATTTGAGAATGCTTTGTCTTGTCCTTTACAAGCCTTGCTTGCATTAGATTCCATAGTAACTGCACAACTGCATATCCTCACATGTAGTTCCCCTTTAGCATGTATTTTGTCTTGACCCCAATTGATTACCAATAAAAATCAGTGGCTTGGGGGTGACTGGCACCTTTGTTGCTTGCACCAGCATCATTTATCCTGGCTCCCCAATTTCTCTGTCTTTGTAGTTCTGTCTTTTAGGGTTTTTTTCTCAGCCTTGTGCCATAGCACCGAATGGGAGGTCAAAACCTAACATAGAGGTCTCTGATACTTTTGGACAATGATTCTCATTTATTTGCAACTCTCTCTTATCAAGAATTATATCCAAAGACTAGTAGATCTTAAACATCTATACTTATTAAGCAGATAATTAAATTAATTTTATATGCTGAATGCAAATATTTACTGCTATAAAGATCAAAATACACATTTGATCTCCAACATGTGATTATGATTCCAGTGTAACAAAGTAGGAGTGACCTTAAAAGTTAAACAGCTCTATTCTCTCAGAAATATTAGAAAAAATTCTTCAAGTTGAATCACTTTTAAATCTAAATTGACTTTTATGGTAGAAGTCTTCTGACATAAAGTTTAAATGGTTATTAAAGGTATTAAATAAATCACTTAGCAAAATGTTTTGTAATTAGTTTACAAAATATTTTGTTTTGGGGAGTCCCACATCAAATTACACATTTGGATGGTGTGGTGGTTAAATTCAACTGTGTGAACTTGATCGGTTCAGTGGCCACAGAGGAGATTAACAAAGCACACTTCTGTGTGACTCACGAAGGCACGACCTTGGTGTCTTTATGGCTCCTTAGCCCTTCCTCTCTGGCACTTTCTCCTAATCTGCTTCCTGGCCCCTATGAACCCAGAAGCCTGGCTTCACCACACCTTTTTGCCATGATGTTTCTGCCTTGCTGGAGCCAGTCAACCATGGATTGATTCCTCTGAAACAATGAGCCAAATTAAACCTCTCCTCCTTTTACTTGTGGCTTTGGGTATTTTATCTTAGTGACAGTAAAGTTGAATAATACAGATAGATCTACCCATTATGTTTCTTTGTCCCATTTCCATGTGAAAGTGGGCTTACTTTCCTCAGACAAATATCCTAATCTAGTAATTGTCAGTCAGATAGGGTCCACTTTCCTATACCTTCTTTTCAAATAAGCCTTTACTTCTGTTTAGAAAAGGGAGAAATCCTCTCCCTTATCTTAATCTTACTGTGACAAAATAAAAATATAGTCACAATAGTATATTAAAATGCTACCGATCACATGTACTTATTATGTAAACACATGTTCTTAATGCTTGAATTTACATAAAGAATGCAACCCATATTGAATCCAATTCATACAAGTATGAAATAATCATGGATCTATGCATGAAATAAATGAAAACAATAGCATTTTCTATTTCTTAAGAATAATATATATCTAAAAAATTAAAAATTTTATTCATAACATTAAAGTATTTTAAATGTAAATGTTTTGATTAATTATTTGGTAACAAAAAAGGTCATATAACTCAATCTGGATGTAAATTAATCTCTGGAGTCTTATGATGGGGTACAATTTAGAAAAGTATAATATGGAATGTGTACCTTTACCCAGAGAAGTATGATAAAGTGATCAATAATGCTTCCATGCATAAGATACATATTATTTAAAGTAACATTGTGTTGGAAGAGTGAAAAGAAAATCTAAGTTCTAGGAGAAAGCTCATAGATTTCTAAGGGATTATATACTATTTCCAACAATAATCAATATCTTGTCTTCATATATTTAAATAGATGATATTCAGTATCAAATTGCTACAATATTTTTATTCCAAAAGATAATTTAAAATAAAAATACAGCAGCTTTCTTTCAGAATGTCAATATTTGAAATTTTCTTGAAATTTTATCCCTTTTTACTATTTAAACTTATCATGAACATTTTTATACGTCAACTTAAAATGTGCAAGCTAATGTACATTATTTTGCAATTCCTCTGGGGATGTGAGCAAAGTAGCTGAAAGAGACTGTAGCAGACTGTATTTTGAACCTTAAATTCAAGTTTCTATTGGTAAACATTTAAAGAAACCCCATGAGACATAGTATTGCAGCTTTTCTAGAAATACTGTTGACATAGTTCACTTTATCATACTGGATAAACAACCATTTGAATTTTTTCACTGTAAAAATATCTGGACATTTTCTGAAGTGCCATTTTTCTTCATGAAGTAAATTATTTTGCTTGTAGTTTTCATAGTGTGGTTTTCATTCAGATCCAATAATAACTTAATTTTATTGGGTTGATGTGTTCATTTTTAAAGCTACCTGTCATTTTTGTAAGGAGAAAGTGATAAAATATTTGGATACTTCAATATAAGGATAATGCTACACAAGTAAACAGCATATTATAAGTGCAAACTCTTAATTACACAGTGATAGTAGCAAGATGACAAAATAAGAAAACTCAATTTCTTTTTCTCACAGTAGCTTTGATTCAACAACAATATGCAGACCAATTTTCTCTGTGAAAAATAAAAAATTAGTTATGAGGTTACTATAAACAAAGAAAAAGTAAAACCAGCTTCACTAAACTTGTCAAAAAGTTCAGGGCATCTCTCTTTCTCTCAGTCACTTCTTTCAGCATAGCTCTACATGCTTAAGAATAAACTCCCATCTCCTGGTTTCTACTTGGAGCAGGAGAGAGAAGACTGAACCATCTTTGCATTGTTTGATTTTGAGGACATATCCACAGGAACTGGCATCCATCTTACCTATTGCATAGGCACTCAGTGTACACTAGATCTGCAGGACCTGCTGAAAATCAAAGGTACTGAGCACATGCTGCTGCTTAAAACTATCCATGGCATAGCAAACTAAGGCTAATGTAGCTTGCTGCCTCCACCATAGGGGCAGAAAGAAAAGTATAGTATGTGTTCAATAGCCTCATGATGGAGAAGCTACTTGAAGATCTGGCTTTTGTTTCATTTCCCTCAGAGTATGAAAAGGACTTGGCATAACCTAAGTAACTATGAATGACTGAGAACAAATTGGGTAGCATGTTGCTGCTTTACAGAATCTGTAGCACTGAAGACAATGCTGGTGGGAGCAAGAGATTACAAGTGCCTAGAAAAAAGGAAACTTAATCTTTCCAGTTAGGAATATACACACACAGGTAAGGGAAGACATGTGTACAAAAAATTTTTAAGATAACCCAATATTTAGGTTATACATGTATTTAGGTTATAAAATATTTAGGTGGTTTGATTGGGTTAGGATTTTTTATACTAACCAATCCAAAACTGAGAGGGGTAACTTTTTTCAAATTTGTGAACTCTAACACAAAGTAATAAAAAATATGAAGAGAAAGATATAATGTGGTTTAATCAAAGGTACAAAGTAAATCTCCAGAAATTCACCCTAAAACCAAGGAGATATATGGATTCCCTAAGATATATTCGTAATAATCATCATGAACATGTTTTTAAAAAGCTCAGAATAATGATGCATGGACAAAATAAAAATGTCAACAGAAATGGAATAAAAAAGTACAATTGAAATTTTGGAAATTAAAAATGTAATAACCAAACTGAAGAATTCACTTAATGAGCTCAGTAACTAATATGATCCAACAGTAAAAATAATCTGTGAATTTGAAGACAGATCATTAGAAATTACCCAGATAGAATAGAAAAAGTAAAACAATGAAAAAGAGTACAAGAAAACTAAGGGATTTATGAGACATGAACGTTTGGACCAGTATAAATATAAGAACAATAGATACCAATTACTATGACAGACTAATATTTACTATGAAAAGTAGAATTCCAGCAGGGGAGAGGTAAAAGGGCTTATTTAAATGAACATGGTTTAAAATCTTCCAAAACCAGGGGCACAAATTGTATACCAAAGTTCAAGAATCCCCCAAATCTCAAATAAGTTGAATCCTAAGAAATCCATATAAAGACATAATCAATTCATCAAAAGTCAAAGCAAAGAAAGAATTTTGAATACAGCAAAAGTGACTCATCACATACAAGGGACCTTGTGTAAGACTGACTAGTTTTATCATCAGACATCTTCCAGGCCAGAAGTAATTAGCATGATCTGTTCAAAGTACAAAAAGGAAAAAAAAGAAGAAGAAGAACACCCAATAACACAATGTACAACAAATATATCCTTCAAAATAATGAATGTCAAGACTTTCTCAGAAAAAAACAAGAGCTAGGAGAATTCAGCATTAGAGAAAAAAGAGAGAGAGAGAGAAAGAGGGAGAAAAGAGAGACAAAGAAAATATTTGCTTTGAGGACAGAATTCCAGGCTTGCCTTGAACTCCTAGGCTAAAGTAAACCTCTTGGCTCAGCCTCTTAAGTACCAGGAATGTAAGCACTACAAGCACAGGATTGGTTTCTTTTCTCTTTCTCTTTCTCTCTTTCTCTTTTTCTCTTTCTCTTTCTCTTTCTCTCTCTCTCCCTCCTTTCCCTTCTTCTGTCTCACACACAAAAGAAAAATGAAAAGTGAGCAAGTGAGAGAATTATGCAATACTGCAGTGATGATGCATAAATCATTTAAAATTCTGATACAGAAGTCAAGAAATGAAAGAATTATAACTATATTAATATGGATAAATACTATAAATAGGGGAAATGGAGGTATAATATAAATATATAAGTAGATATATAATATAAATACAGAAAATGTATTATTTTAATGGTATATATATATGGGGTGGAAGAGAAATGAAACCATAAAGCTTTCATATAAAACTGAAGTTAAATTTTATCATCTTAAAATATATTCTAATATTAATAATATTTTTATATAAGCACCATAATATCCACAAAGAAAATACCTAGAAATGATACCAAATAGATAAGAAAGAAATCAAAATTAGTCACTCCAAAAAAAAAAATAATCAGTAGGACCTAAAAATGTTAGCAGGAGAATAAAAAAGAGAAAAGAACTCCTGGAAGAAAATAATTAACCAAATGGCAAGAGTAAATTTTTTCCCTATAAGTACTTTAAATATAAATGGATTGAATTCCACAATCAAAAGGCAGGTAGTGATTAAAAGGAATAAAATAATGAAAGTGAAGACACAAATGAACAAAGAATAGAAAAGCAATAGAAAAATATCAAGGAAACCTAAGGGCTGTTATTTTTAGAGGACTAACAAAACTGTATTACTCAGGGTTCTCAAAAGGAGCAGAAGCAATTGAAAATAGATGTATAATTATTGGAGGGAATTTATTAGGTAGGCTGACAGCATCAGAGACAGGACAGTCCACTCTGACCCTCTTAGGGATCAGAGACAGAATCTACAAGGGCAGTCTATGCACTGGAAAGCTGCTCAGCACAAAAGCATGGAAGCCACATGTCTTAGCCACTCTTTTTGTCATTGGGACAAAATAATTAACACCCATAGATTAAAGGAAGAGAGGTTAATTTTGGCTCATGATCTTTCAAGGATCAGTCCAGTCAGTTGCCTGGGAAGCAGCAGGACCACAGTGGAAGGTTCTGGCAGGAAGAATTTACTTGTCATGACAACCAGGAAGCAGATTGAAGGGAGGAGCCAGGGAGGGAGGTAAATTCTTCCAGGTCACTCCCCTGGTGACCCACCACTAACTAGGTTTCCTTACATAACTGCATCTATTGAAAGCATGGTACTATAAGAAAGAATTTGCACAATTATTTTTAATTTGACCCACTCTTTCTCATTCTTCCAGTCACTTTCACTGTTCATGAGTTTATCAAAGTACCAGCTTTAGGTCTTGTATATTGGAAACCCTCTGCTCAGAAAGCTCTGATCTGCATTATTCTTCTACTCCTTCAGCTTGTCTTATCTCAGGGTAAGTATGGTAAATTTAAAAAAAAAAAGCAGACTGTGGATAGTGTTTTCTTATTTACTCTGCACTGTCTTCCCAGTTATTATTTCCATTTGTTTTCTAATCACAAATGTCATTATATAAATGTTTACTAGTTAATGTATAATATTCTACCATCTGAACCAGGCTGCAAGCTTCATGAAGGTCAAAGTGGGTTTTTTGTTTATTTCTGAATTTCCAGCACATGAAAACGAAACAATGCTTTTCAAATTTCAGTGCCTGTGAGAATTCCTTGGGGCTCTCATTATGATACACATTGTGATTTGGTCCATTTTGAGTGAAATCCACAATTTTGTATTACTCACAAGCTCCAAGCAGAGGCTAGTGTTGGTACTCAGTTAGTTTAAGGGTCACAAATTGAGTAGCAAGAATTTAGTGCTTAAAAATGAATAAATAACTACATGTGTTCTGAATTGGTGACAATGAATAAAAGGAGATACTATAACCAATTCTAACTTTAAAAGTACAAAAAAGAAAGTTGATAGTTTTGATTACTATTACATTTCAAGCTATACAGTAACAAAATCTTGGGCAAGAATTTTTTTTCAATTAACTTCTGTAGCTTTTTTTGTAGCTACCAATCAATTATATTATTTAACTTGATTCAGTAGAAGAAATATTTATATTGTTTTGACCAAAAGAACAATTTGGAGAACTATATAGCATTTGTATTACTCCTTTAAATAAGAAGATATCATTAGCTGGTCTAAATTTTGTCAACAAATAGGACTGAACTTAATTTTGAACAGGAGAGTGTCTTATCAATCTTCAAAATAAACTAATATGTCAGAATAATTAATAAATATTTCCTGGATAAATAAATGAGGAAGTGGCCATTATGTATCAGAAAACTATATTGTCTAAAAATATGCAGATTAATAGATCCCATTTTATGAGTTACACAAAGTTTCACAGTCAAAACAGAAGAGGAATAAAATAGGGCAATCATCATCTTTATGGCAATGTGAGCAAGGTACTCTGGGAGCTACAGTGAGGGAAGGATTTACCTAAGACCCTTAAGCCAATTTAACCCAATTTCATGCAGAAATGATATGAAGTTAGTAGAAGTAGCGCAAGTGTAGGAGTTCTTTGTGCAGCCTTCTTCTTTATTGCTCATCAGAATGTATGAGGATTGTCTGAGATGTTCAGGTAATCAAGGGACTTGTTTATCTGAACAACAGACCAGTATAGCATGCCCCTTTAAAGTTGAATATAGTCATCGTTTTGCACATTTCTATGTATCTTCAGAAAATGCCAACTTGTTCTGTTAAATGTCCATAAGGTTTCTTAAAACATTGTTAGATGTTTTATGGAATTAGAATTAGAATAGAATTAGAATTAGAAATATAATAGAATAGAATTAGAACTAGAAATAGAATACAATAGAATTAGGATTTTCAATTGAAATATTGTCCTCTGTAGCAGAACATGGGTGAATTTATGCCTTGAAAGAAATGAAATGAAAAGTGGAATACAGTTTTACCAGATTAATCATATAATATTTGAATGGAATTACTATTACTATTTGAAAGGAGTTCATTTAGGACACTTTTAAAATGCATGTACTACTATATGTTCATAATCTAGAGTCCTGTAATTCACAAGACTAGTGTAGACATTAAGGTATATAAACCTTGATTTATATCATTGTGCAATGAAGTATTTATTTAAACACATGCACTCTAATGTGCAAGTTAATGACAATAATTATGCTGATATTTTCTTTCTTAAATTCTTTTATTGGTACATTTTAGGTATACAACACAATTACATTTCTCATTGGGAACTTGTACCTTTACATGATGCATCTTGGTTCTTATTTTTTCCCCATTTCTAGCCCTCTCTTCACCCCCTCCATCCTTCCCTATTTAT
>NW_004624743.1:11064227-11243743 GCF_000247695.1 Heterocephalus glaber | reverse complement strand
CACTATGGTCTGATAATATACAAGGGGTAACTTCAGTTCTTTTACGTTTACTTAGACATGTTCTATGAGCTAGCATGTGGTCTATTCTGGAGAATGACCCATGTGCAGCAGAAAAGAATGTGTATTCTGATTTTGTTGTGTGGAACACTCTATAAACAACTATTAAATCCATTTGTTCAATAGCTTGGTTCAGTTCTAGAATTTCATTGTTAATTTTTATCTTGATGATCTGTCTATATTTGATAGTGAGGTTTTGAGACCCCCCACTGCAATTGTTTTAATGCTTATTTAATTTTCATGTCCATTAATATTTGTTTTGTAAAGTTGTTGGCATTCATATTTGCTTCATATATATTTAGGATTGTCATCTCTTCCTCTTGGATGCTTCCCTTCACAAGGATGTAGTGACCATCTTTTTCTCTTAATTAATTTTGGTTTGAAATCTACTTTGTCTGCAAAGAAGACTGCTACCCCTGCTTTTTTTCTGGGTTCCTGTCATGTGGAGAACTGTTTTCCATCCTTTTACTTCCAGTCTATGAATTTCTTTTTGAGTGAGGTGAGTTTCTTGTATATAGCATATTGGTGGATTTTGCTTCTTAATCCATTCTGCCAGTCTATTTCTTTTGATTGGTGAATTAAGGCCATTATCATTGATGGTTATAATTGATAGATATTGACTCACCTTTGTCATGTTGTTTTACTGTTGTTGGCTCTTTTATTTTAGTTTCCCCCCATTCCTTTTAGTTTCTTGCCTTGCCTGGTGGCTTCCCTCTATTGGGCCTCATGGAGTTCTGACTTTCATTGTCTTTTTCTAGGATATTGTTTAGAATTTTTTGGAGTGCTGGTTTGGTGTTCATGAAATTTCTCAGATGTTCTTTGTCATAGAATTATGTAATTTCTCCATCAATTTTGAAATATAATGTTGCAGGATACAACAGTCTAGGTTGGAAGCTATTTTCTTTTAGGACTTGAAATGCTTAACTCCAGGCTCTCCTTTACTTGAGGGTTTGTGTTGAGAAGCCTTCCCTGTCTTTCTTTCTGAAAGTATGATGTTAAAATATTGTAACTGGGTAGAGAAAGAGCTTCATCAGTAGAGAATGTCCATCAACCAACACTGGTAAATGGGGAGTACAAGGCAAGAAATAATGTGATGGATAGATTTATATTTTACTTATTCCTATTGTGATTTGGTCTCTACCACCTGGCCAAGATTCCCTATAAGTTGCACTGACCTGCTCTGTGTGGGGGACTGTGAAATAAGGCTCAGTTTAACCTTACTTTCTTTTTCTGCACACTCATCTTCAGGACCATGTTTCCCCACTTCACTGCCCAGGGATTGCACCTCTCAAAACAGAAAAAAAGCTCAGAAATTTTATCTTATTTTCTTTTTCTAAGCAAACTGAACTAAATTAATTTATTCCAGAATTAGCCTGACACTTTTTAATAATGAAACTTTGAGAAAATGGGAAAAGGATGATTATAAATTGTTACCTTAATAGATGATCTGAAAGGTAGTTTTAAAGAGATAATTATCTCAGTCATGGGGAAAAATTTGTTGAAAATCAAGTCCAGAATCTGTTCTTGAGTGTGACAGAAGTGCATCAGAAATAAAATGCTCAACTTGAGATGTTTCTATATCAAATTCAGAGAATTACTAGGAACGCAGAAAGTCCTGAGACTAGATAGAAGGATATCGAGAGCTTTTGTAGAGTTGGTATCAATCTTCTTTTAATATTTGGTGAAAATTGCCAGTGAAATAAAGATTAATAACTAGTATGTTAATTGTAATCCCTAAGAGAAATATTAAAAAGTAACAGTACAAAATAGACTTAAAACCAAAAAAAGTTACTATTAGTGACATTGAAAAAATGTTTGTAATTGTAATAGGGTCAATCTACCAGGAAAACATAAAATACATGAAGCAAAATCTTATATAGGAAAGGGGAAAATATACAATAATAATAGTTAGAAATTATAATAATTCACATTCAACAATAGAGCGATAACACAGAGATCAGTGTGAAAGTAGATGTGAAAAATACAATATATCAGCTGGAACTATCCATTATTATTAATAGAACACCACTTACGTATAATGGGGGTATACATTCATATAAAGTGAACATATACCATGTTCACTGGTGAAATACAGATTAGGCCATCAACATATTAAGAAGCTTTCAGGTGGTGAAATCACCCAAGGACTGTTACTGAAGAATACATACTACAATAGAAAATCAGTAATAGAAGGCCATTTAAGAAACATAAACTATATATGAAATGATATATTTCTAAATAATGAATGAATAGAAATAAAATAAAAGTACTTTGAAATGACTGAAATTGTATACATAATATAATATAATATAATATAATCTATGATAGGAAAGCGATAGTGCCCTGAGGAAAATATAAGCCTAATACCTCACTGGTCAGATTGTAATACAGTGCAGGTACCATGGAAAAATTTGCCAGTTCCTCAAAAAGTGAAACATGAAATACGCCTACAACCCAGGAATTCCACTTCTACGTATATATCAAAGAGACCTGAGGACACATCTGCACTGATAAATTCATTTGAATGTTCATTGCAGCTTTATTAATAAAAGTCAAAAAGTAGAAATGACTTGGGCCAGGGATTTTGCTCAGTGGTTCCATTGCCTGCCTCACAAGCACAAGGTCCCGAGTTCGATCCCTGGTACCAAAAAAAAAAAAGTAGAAATAACTTAGATGTTTATTCACTAAGAAAGGCATACATAAAATGGAGCACATCCATATAAAAGAAGATTCAACCAGAGAAAAAGGGAAAATGAAATACTCACTCACCCTATAATGTGGATAAACCTTATAACATTATGGCAAGTGAAAGAATCCTGATACAATAAGTCACGTAGTGTATTATTATTTTTGTATGACATATTAAGAATAAATACACAGATACTGAAAGTAGATTCTTGATTCAAAGATGCTGGAGGGGATGGGAATAACCACTAATGATTATGGAGTTCCTTTTCTGTTTTTTTTGTTGACAGTACTGTGGTTTGAGCCCAGGGACTTTGCACTGAGCTGCATTCTCATTGTTCTTTTTTATTATTATTATTTTGAAACAGGTTTTCATTAAGTCACTAAATTGCCCAGACTGGATTCAAACTCACAATTCTCTTGGCTCAGCCTCCCAAGTGCTGGGATTACAGGCATATGCACACAATACATCTTCAGCTCTTCCTAAATTTTGAGCCCACTAATGTGTAAGTTGCTCAATAGTTTTAAGTATCTTGTGATGGATAAGCTTATACGTAACCTGGGTCATTGGGGGAAAAGCACTGCTTGGAATTCTGGAGATCAGGCGGAAAATTCCAGGTTTTATGAACATATTAAGGTAATTTGTATGAAAGGATTCCCAAATGGAAGTAGTAGGCCAGGAAGCAAGGAAATGACTGGGATCCAGAAAGCTAAGGGAGTGGCACACTACTTGAATCTGAGGGCAAGGCCGAAGTGAGTTCAATACTAAACCTGATTTTCCTAAACTGTGAGAGTGTAGTTCCATGAGTAAGCATGTTTTAGTCACCCTGCATCAAGGGAGTGGTGTACACAGAGGAGCTCTCAATAAATACCCATTGAGTAAATGAAAGAATGAATGAAATGACCCCAGCTATGGCCATGAGAAGTATAAGGGGTCAGAAAGCTAAGGCAACCATGGAACTTGAATGTCTTTTTGAAGGTGGGCCTTTTAATGACAGTAACAGCTTTCAGGAGGTCAATAAACACAGGGTAGAAAATCATTCTTTAATATCTGCCCTTTACTACAAGGACTCAAGTCATTCAATTACCCCCTGAAGTGGCCTCAGGCTTCATTGTAATTCTAGAAGTATAGTTAACAAAGAGCCAGTATTCCTCCAATACAGCATTCTAAGTACTGCTTACCTGCATGCATAAACTATTGAGAGAATGGCTTTGAAAGGATTTGATCTGCAAAAGTAAAACTCACCTTATCATATTATGTCAAAGCCTTTATATTTCCAAAATTATAGCTACTATCAGGAGACAAGTACTTACTTGGGTGTTTATTGAAGTACTTGTATCACACTGATGATGTGATCTGCAGTCTGAAAACATGACTTGTAGTTATTTCCTTGGTTTTGGCCTCCACTGAAGGTGATAAGTGCTGGGTATTCTTGGACTGCAGTTAGCAGCTCATCTGGACTTTGGTATAACAATGTAAGCTTCTTAGTATTTCAGTATACATACAAACATATATATATATATATATATATATATATATATATATATATATATACTGTTTGAATTGCTGTTTGAATTGCAAAGATCCAAGACATAGCTAAAATATATTGCATAACTATTTGAAAGGCACTCCTTTATATTTTGATCAAACCTCTTTTGTGTGTGTGCATGTGTTACTGGGAATTGAAACCAGGGCCTTTGTACTGAGCTACATGCCCAACCCTATTTGAAAACTATTGTTTTTTAATTTTTAGGACAAATTTCACTAAGTTGCTAGTTCTCTGGGCTGGACTTGAACTGCTAATCCTCCTTCTTCAGCCTCCTAGAGAGCTAGCATTAGAGGACTGCACCATTACATTCAACTTCAAAGTTTTTTATTTAAATGGCTATACTGATTGAAGAAAATCCATGGTAGTTATGGCTACTGAGCAAATAATAGCCTACTGTCTACTTGCTATGTAATACCCATAATAAACAGGAGATAATAAAGTTGTGATTACTATCATTCTCTGCAAGGATTTACTCCTCTAATAAAATGTTTAAAGACCAAGAAATTGAATAATTCTCTTTGATATATTAAATTATTCCTATACTGAAAATTACCATATATTCATGTATTCATTCAACAAATTTGTGTTGTGTCTACTAAGTGGTAAGCACTTAGAGGCATATATAGGGGAGGAGAAACTGTGAGTATATTATCTAGAATGGGTTATTTTTAACAATGTTTAGGATCTGTTGAATATTATGCATGTTAAGAACATGATGAAAAGATTTTGGAAGAAATACACTATAAGAAATACTCTTACTTTATCATATGTTTTATGGCAGTAATATTTTATAAGATATCTATCTATAGTAATCAAAGCCATTTGAGTATTTTATTTTTCAATGTCTTAATCTCTGAGCAGCCAACAATGTCTGGCAATTCCAGGGAATTACTTCCCTCAATGTTTCCTCTTTACATTAGAATCTGGCTAATAAGTTTTAAGAGGTTTTCTTGTATCCCTGCTCAAAAATAAGCACCATGAATACTAGAATGCCCTTTCTGACGTGGCATGCTGGCTGAGGTATGGTCATAGCATCCTTTGTTACTGGAGCTTTAGTGGACATTCTTTCTGCATTATCTATCCATTAACAGTTCCAAAATCTCTCTCAATAGAAATCACTCAAGTAATTCAAAGGCAGTTTATGAGATAGTATATTTTGTAATGACTGTGTAGTCCCACAAATATAGTAAAACCCAATAACCCATCTTGAATAAAATAATGTTTTACTATTTAAAGGAAGCTTTTATCATATATGTAAATAAGAATAACATTAGGTTACCCCAATAGGATTTGTTTTCAAACCTCACAAGTTTCCCAAATTCTCAATTTTTATTTAGTTATTTTTATATAACAAAGAAGTAAGGTACACATGAAAGATTATGGGACCAAGAGTAAATAGTGCAAACTTGTGTCCACTTGAGCATATCTCTTATTTCTCTGGATCCAGTCCAAAGGTTGGAAATTGATGTATATTCACTTCCTTCCAATCCTAATATTCAATGTGCGGTCAATGTCCAGTAACTAATGCCTTTATGTTAGAAACTTTTAACCAGTACCTACACACAAAAATAAAATGCCTAACATTATCATTTGGTCCTTTTCTGCCTCATGGGGTTTAAATTATTCTTAGGACACCTTTCTGGTCTCTTTCATATGCATAATCTTAAACAGAACTGTCTTATCTGTTGTGATATTCAGAGGGCTTCAGTAACTTGAAGGCTGTGCACTTCAACTGAGCTTCAATTCAGTGTCCAATATTCAGGTGTGTTTTTGTGAGGATTTTACAAAGAATTTAAGCTTACTTTCCCGTACATCATTAAAATGGATTGTAAGACCAACAACTTTTATCTTGAAGTGTGACTATATTTTCATTTAAATGAAAAGCCCTGTTTTATTCCAATTGTTGGAATACTCATCATGTTTGGTCTTTTCGTCACTGAATATCATTGAACATTTATCATTATCATTGAATATCTTTCCAGCAATGATCCAATAGAAGATAAAATTTGACCAAGGGGAGGGGGACCAAGAAATGGAGGAATGAGGAGGGAGGAAAGGAAAAGAGAATAAGAAAGAATGAAGATATGTTATGCACATGAACCAACTTCCCACGAGGGATGTAATCATAATGTTCTGCAAACATGTACCAATACTAATGAATATTTTTAAAAAATTAAATGAAATTTGGTCCTATGCAACAGTGATGGCCAAACGTTAGGGCTTTCAGTGATGCAAAGAATTCTCGGTGGCACGATGCCATGGGTTCACCACCACTGCTACAGAAGATGAAGTGTGAACATGAGATGGGGAGATGCAGAGGTGCACTGCATGCCGCAGGATTCGTGATCATAACCGCTGACAGCTCTAACAACATTCACACTAGAAAGTTTCTCAAGAATTCTTAGCAGACCAATTATGTGAGAAGCTATTCTAAAAAGCAACTTGAAAAGGCTCAGGATGATTCTCTGATTCCCAGCAATGAAAGGTAGAATCACATTAGAAGACAGTGCTAGAATCATTTTACCACAATCAATCATAACCGAGTACATAACCGTACTCCACCTACTCCAAAGTCTGCTGTGATGTTTACCATGTATCGCAAATGAATATCACTCACCCTTCATATACCTGTGCACTTAAGACTTGATAAATGAATTATTTTCCGGAATTTACATTCTAGACTTTGCAATTTTGTCAAAAAGTGCTTGCTGCCTCCAGAATGCCCACCCTACTTCCCTGCAACACCCTGCCACCTCACAGATATGGACATCTCTGCCCCTACCTTCAATAAAAATGGTGCACTATTCATTCCCCTCTGGCATCCTCTAAGGAGGGGTAAACTCACAGCACTTGTAGTGACTCATGGCCCTTGTAGCTGCCTGCCTGCCTTGTGAAAACTAAGCTTCCCTGTCCAGAAAAGGGAGCCTGCTGTCCTCTTTTGTATCCCAAAGAAGCTCAACAGCTGGCATATAGCAAGCACTCACCTAATGTTAGGAATCTCTTTATTTTATAATTGGGAAAACGGAGAGCCAGAGAAAGGTCAGGTAAAGCCATTCCGTTTATTTGCTGGCAAAACTGTAAGTCTGCATTCTTAAAATGCATCGTTTTTCCCACAGAACCACACCACATAAAACAATGGAGCCAGTCTATGTACATCCCAGTTACTGTGCTTATCCCTTTGTCTTCTCTTTGCTCTAAAATAGTACCGTGAGCAGTCTTGCTCCATGAACTCCTGAAAAGAAAGCCTGCATTTACCCTTGAACACACCACCGTTGGCCCCACAGTGTGCTCCGTTTTCCTTGACTGCGCATTTCAGAATTGCATCCCTGTTCTCAGAGCCATGGAATCGCCCCGTTCTGATTGCCTGAGTATCTGCCTAGCCAGAAAGCAACGTTTCACTTACGGTGTATTTTATCTTTATTGATACATGGTGTGATTATACCTCTGAAGAGGTAATGCTCCAGAAATATTAGGTATGTTCATGTGAGATCCATGAACCATTTCAGCTGATAAGAAGTACTGCTTTATGGAATTTGAATTAGCCCATTAACTTTGCTTTGCATAAAACTATCGGGTTAGGATTTTTAATTGTGCAGGCTTGAACTTTCTTAGTGGCTATTTCTTCCCTTCTATATTAAAATCTCACCCTTATTGCCTCTGAGTATACAAACAAGCATAGACATACACAAACACTCCACTTAATTAAAACCAGATAGCCCATTCACTTAATTAGTTATTGGAAATAAAGCACTTTTTTGAAAAGATGCTACCAACTTTTAGCACTTTAGAAAAGCAACTTAAGAAGTGTTATTAACTCTACAACTCTGGCTTTTTATAAACTGTGTTTAGGAATATGCTGACCTTCATATGTGTACACATTGCAGATTCCTCAGCAGGATTTTAGAATGCACTCCTTCATATATAATCAGAAACCTTTGTTAATTGTAGGGAAATTCAAACTGCTAAAAAATCTCTTGATTTTTCTTTTAATTTTTTCTGTAGTTCAATAATAAAAGCTGTACAATAGTGAGCAGGAAACATGTTTCTGAAATATTTCACTATCTTATCTCAATGCTGATTAAAACATGTTAAGAGTATTACTATTTTCTCTACATATAAAGGAAGAAAGTAAGGCACATGTGCAGTAGGTAACTCAGTCAAGTTTTCACAGCTACTAATGCCAGCCAATAAGGGTAGAGCATATATTCAAACCAAGGAAATCCTAACTGGAAAGTAGATGCACTTAACCATTGAACTACATAGCCCTATTAAATAAAATGAACAAGAAGTTGTTATTTGTTTGAAAACAAATTTGTCCAGATATTCTCAAAAATCTGTGATCTAGGTGTCCAAGATTTACACTATTGTTATATGTTGTATAACACATCTGAAATATGTCTTACACTTTATGCATTTTCATATGCCTATCTGTGTCGCAAGGGAAACATCCTAAAACTATGTAAGCTATCTGTCTTACAACCCTAACGTTAATAACTCAATGTTTGCTTTTTATTTTTTCCACAATTTAATACTCTCAAAATTTAGGCATCTGCCCTTAGCTATTAGAAATTTAGTAGAGTGAGCAAATAAATCAAATAGCTCACAGCCTTAGTATGAGCTAATGCTACATAATAAATTTGTTAAACCACCTTTAGGAATTTGCTGACTACTTTATCATTCATTCAAGCCTTAAGCAGGATGATTATCTGATTTTCTATTCCGTCATGGATTAGGAACTGAAGCCAAAAAGAAAATGAATAAGTAAATTAGAAAAATACTTAATATTAAAGAAGGAAGATCAGATACATGAAAACTCACAAGTTTTCATTTAAGACTAAATATTCAAAGCAAGAACACACCGTATCAACAGGAGGCTCATATGTGATCATTGTCAATATTTTGGAAAGTGAGGATTGATATATGGCGCCAAAATCCTTATGAAAAAGCCAAAATAACAAGTGTTGATGAAGCTGTGAGGAAAAGGAGCTTTTCACAGTATTGGTGGGAATGTAAATTGTTATAGCCACAATGGAAAACAAGTGAGGGATCTTCAAAAATTGAAGGTAGAGCTATCATATGATCCAGCTGCCCTGTATTTTAGTACATTTGCAAACGATATGAAGTCACCAGATTCACAAGTTACCTGTATTCTCATACTTACTGCAGTGCTATTCACAACAGTCAGGATGTGAAATAACTTAGATGCTCACAAGCAAATAAGTCAAGAAAATGTGTACATACAGAATTCAGTCACCAAAAACAGACTGAAATCCTATTATTGGCGCAAAATTCATGGAACTGTAGGGCATTGTGTTAAGAGAAATAAGCCAGATACAGAAAAATAATCCTATACATTCTCTGTCATATGGAAGATAAAAAAACTCCATCTGAGTGGAGAAAAGTGATTAGCAGAGCTAGGATGGGTGTGGTAAAGGATACAGAGGGAGGCTGGATAACTGGCACTGAAACACAGGACGAATAGTTCTAGTATTCCACATGAATATCCTGAAGAAGTAGAACAGATTAGCTCCAAGGCTCCAAACATAAACTCAGGATAAGGAGATGCAAATGATCATCACCCTGATTTGATGAGTGGGTGTTATGCATATATGTTGGAATATTATACTCCACCCATAAATATGTGCAATTATCACATGTTAGTTAAAAATTAAATCTTCCATACAGTCCAGTGATCTCAATTGTGAATATGTATCCTTAGAAAATAATTATGCATCCAACTTGACCATTTCAGCATTATTCACAATAAATAAGATGAGGAATCAAGTTAAGTGTCCATTGAGACACGAGTGAATAAAGAAACGGTGCTGTGTGTGTATAATGGAATATCAGTCCACCTTAGAAAGAAGAAATGGTGTCTTTTGCAGCAATGTGGAGGAGCCTGGAGGGCATTACACTAAGTAAAATAAGCCACACACATGAAAACAAATGGTTATGATCTTACTCACCTTTGGAATCTTAAAAAGCCAAAATCATAGGAACCAAGAGTAGAAAGGAGGTTGCCAGAGATGGGTGGGGTCAGGGGATGGGAAAGATGGGAAGATGCTGGCCCAGGATACAAACTTTCTACTATATGATAAACGAGTTCTGGGGACATATTCTGCCGCATAAGTAGTTAACTCGTGATATTGTTACACAGTGCACACATATGTACATGAAATCACCAAATTTTATGCCTTCAATATATCCAATCTCTTATTTCTTAGTTAAATGTTTTAAAACAAAACCAGCAAAGAAAGAGCATGGTGTTATATATCTGTAAGCCTGGCACTCTGGAAAGCTGAGGCAGGAGGACCAAGCTCAAGCCCAAACTGGGCAACTTAGTGACTCCATGAGAACCTGTCTCAAAAAATAAAAAATGGCCAGGGATATAACTCAACGGGAAGGCACCAGGCTCAATCACCAGTACTCGAAAAACAAAACCACAACAAAACAAAACAAAAACCAGAAAAGGTATGAGTAAATATTTTTAGCTATGAAGGAATGGTTCTTTATAAAAGCTGCATATCTGATGCACCTCATTGTGTGGAAAAATGTCATTAGATTAGGCATTGCTATAATCGCTATAGCTTCCTAAGGCTAGATAAATTGCCAGCTGTTTCTGTGTTGTGTATTAATTGTAAACAATTTTTATAATTTAATTCTCTTTATTTTCCTCACAGTCTATAGAATAATTCTGTGTACCTGAGCACAGCCAACATACGCTTTTGGCCTTCTTAGGCATTGCCAGGACTTCTGTCCTTGCCGTCCATCACATGATGCTGAGGCACTCTGCCTTGTCGGGTGTTTGTTTGGAATGCTTCCCTTTTCCAGATCTTTAATGTCATGCTCTCTTCTGGGCATTTGTCTACTTGTTGTTTATGCTGCTAATTCCTGACTGTCTTCAGAAATTTCATCAAAAATACTAGAAGTCAAAAATGAAACAATAACCAAAATTGAGTGCTTAAGAATTCAGTGCTGGGGCTGGGGATTTAGCTCAGTGGTTTCGTCGCCTGCTGCGCAAGTGCAAGGACCCAAGTTCAATCCCCAGTACCTCCCTCAAAAAAAAACGAATTCAGTGCTGGCAGGCATGGTGGCACAAAACTGTAAACTGAGCACTTGGGAGGCTGAGGCAGGAGGATCACCGCAAGTTTGAGGCCAGCCTGGGCCACATAGTGAGTTTAAGACCAGCCTGGACTACACAGCAAGACCTTGTCTCAAAAACAACAAAATAAAACAAAACAAAGGAAAAAAACTAATTTAGCATCTATTGTGGTTGTTGAGGATTTCCACAGTTCAGTAAAATAAGTATTGGTCATATATAAAAGCTATGCAAGCAACGAGGAGCCATATTATCTTGCTCTCTACTTGACTCTTTTCTTTGGGATAAGACTCTGATTCTGTGTTTTCCAAAATGGAATTAAAGGAGCAATTCAGTCTCTGGAAAGGGGTAAGTTATTGCATTAATTCTCAGCATGTTATTAAAATATAGCCTAAGGTTAAATGTTTTGACTCAATTTAATTGCTTGCAAGGAAATGCTATTAAAGTGAAGTATGCAAATATCTGAATAACACAAGTCCAGAAAAGATAGAAAAACAAGTGACAAGGAAATAATGAAAGCCAAGGTGGAGAGAAAAGGAACAGAGGAAAGAAATGAAAAGAAAAACATCTAGAGAAGGAAAAGAAGAAGGAAATACAGTGACCCAAAGAAAATGAGAATGAGGAACATGCTGGCTTTAGCAAAAACTAAATTCTGGAATGTTCATTTCGACTTTAAAACTGGCAAATTGCCACTAAATAGCCTGATTATTTTCATGTTAAAAATAGAGTAAGATTAAGGAAATAATAAAATGACCTTATTTTTTGTCTATTTTTAAAATTCATGTATGTGAAGCTAGGCATGGTGATTCTCATCTGTAATCACAGCTACTCAGTAGGCTGAGGCAGGAGGGCTGCTTGAGCAGAAGAGTTCAAAGTCAGCTGTACTGTCAGCTTTCCCATCTCTGGAACAAAATAACTAATTCTTAAAATTTTAAAATCGAGTGGTTTATTTTTCACTCACAATTTTAGAGGTTTCAGTCTGTACCCAGCTGTTTTCAATGCAGAAAGATCAGGGCAGAGCAGCGGGTAACAGGGCACAGGACTGAGGGGTGAGACGCCAGCAGGAGATGCATCTTCCAAAGTGGTCCCCAGTGCGCACATCCCACGGTCCACTCAACTGTCCAGGAGCCTCGTAATACAGTCACCAGGACATTTACGATGAATTGGCACTGATGATGTGTAAGCTCAGATATATAACTGTGGGTTTCTACAATGCAACTTAGTGTGCAAAGTTCTCCTTTGCTATTGTAAGTCACCTATCTGAAAATGTAAGAGGTGCATGTAAATTTTTAGAACTATAAATAATAATAACAGCAATAACACAACCACACACATGACATTTAAAATGTCATGAAATAAAATGAAATTAATAAAATGAAACAAAATGAAATTACTGGATGCCATGCACAGTCTTTAATGCTGCATCTATAACAGACACTTTAATGCTGCACCTATAACAGACACTACAAAAATAATAATAAAGGAGCCTAATCACTGTAGTAAAACAAACCAGTGCGATGATCAGGGGTGGAAGCTCAGATATCAGACACCAGCCTGAGGGAAGCCAAGCCGGGCTATCCTGGAGTGGAAACCGGTGATGACCCAGGACACAAGGCCAGATGAAGCTGATTTCTCTCCAGTCCCTACAGTTAGGAAAACCACACACCTGCCCTATGCACCTGAATATCACAAGAAGGGACCAGAAGAAACTGAGGAGACAGCCTTCCCCAGGAAGAGAATGGGCAGGATCCAAAGGGGATTACTGAAATATATAATGAGATTAAAATAAAATTTCTATTTTGATATTTTCACTTTATCTCGCACCCTGGTGACTTGTGCTATGTGAGAAATATAGTCATTATAGAAAAAATAAATCATAAATCATATAAATCTTCAAGTGTTAAGATTTTAGCATAGGTTTATTGTTACATAATTTAAAGACACAAAAATTACTGATGCATTAACAAATAGGCTGAATTAGACTACTGTAGTGATCATAGCAGGTAGAGAGCAAAAATTACAAGAAAATTACAATTCTGGGTTCTAGGATTTTTTTTAAATGATAATAAATTAAGTTACACTCTTATAGATTCCCGTTTATGCCAATAAGTGAAAAAGAAAATGGACAAAAGTAAACAATTATTTTTAATCAATTACCAAATGTTTTTATTTAATTATCAGTTAAAATGTTTTTATTCTCTTTGAAATTAATTATTTTTTGGTACCAGGGATCGAACTCAGGACCTTGCACTTGCGAAGCAGGAGGTGGAACCACTGAGCTAAATCCTTGGCCCCAGAAAATAATTTTAATTTTTAATATGTCATACCATAAAGCTGAATATTTATTATTGGCATAGAGCTCCATGGATATTAACACTTGTACAGAACCAAGTAACTATTACCCAAATCATTGTTCAGAACATGTCTATCACCTTTAGAAAATATTTCTTCTTTTATTCTTTTTTCTTCTTCTTCTTCTTTCATTCTTTAACACCACTCCACAAAGTGTTATTCTTTAACACACTTTACCCATGTTGACCACTGACAATATAATTTTGTCTTTTAGAAAATGCAGTATAAATGGAATCACATGGCATATAACTGTGAAACTGGATCCTCTTCACTCAGCATAATGCATTTGAGATAAATGCAAGTTATTGGATGGATCCAAAATTGATGTTTCAATTGCTGAAATGTACTACACTGAAGAAACGCGGCTGCTGTAAACATTCATCTACAGATCTCTTGTGTGAATATGGCTTTCATTTCAAAATACATAGTAGTATTCCTTGGTCACATGATGAGTATATACATAAGTGACTGTATTGTTTTGCACTTTCACCAGGAATGCATGCAAATTCCAATTGCTCCGCAATCCTCTTAGTACTTGATATTATCAGCATTTCGGTTTTAGCCACTCTAAAATGTATTCAGTTTATATTGTGACTTAATTTACATCTCTCTAGTGGCTAATTATCCTGAAGTTCTTTCTGTATGCTTACTTGCCATCTTTTTACCTTCCTTGGTGAAATGTTCATTCCAATATGTTGCCCATTGTTAGTCGGATAAGTAGTTTTCTTGTTTTTTAATTTCACTTATTCTTTATATAAATATATGTATACATGTGTGTATCTGCATTCTCTATAAATTACATATACATTCATTTGAGAGATATATAATTTGCATTCTCTTAATTGATCTTCTAAAAGAGAAAAACTATCAACTTCAATGACTCCAAGTGACTTTTTTTTCTTTTATGGATCTAAGAACCTTTTGGCTAACTGCAGCTCACTAATATTTTATTTTAATTATTAATTTCAAATGTTTATGTCCTGAATTTCTATCTCTAACCTTTATATATCTTCTGCATAAAGTATGAGAACTAGGTTGAGGGCTTTGTTTATTACACAGATACGGAGGTGTCCTAACAACAGGTGAAAAATCTGTTCTTCCTTCCGTGAATTGTATTGTAGATTTTTTGAGGACTGACCATGACTGAATTGGTCTACCTCTGTTTTCTGTGTGCTTTTGATTGACTTATGCTTCTATCCATTCACCACTAAATGCTACTTTGTCTTGATACTGTAGCTTTTAGAGCAAGCCTTAATATTGGATAGCATGAATCTTTCTATCTTGAACATTAGAATTGTTTTAGCTACTATCGTTCATTTTCTATCCATATATAAGTTACAACTGTATAATTTTGTTCATCAGTTGCAATGAGATCTTGCTATGTTCCAAAGGCTGGTGGCAGGCTCCTGGGCTTGAGCAAATCCTTGCCAGCCTCCTGAGGAGCTGGATCTACAGAGTTGTGCCACCATGCCTGACTTAGAATTGTACAAAATTTAGACACCTATTCTTAAATACATTTCATATGTGCTAGAATTTTTTGACATTCCAGTAAATCGGTAAATCAATGTACATAGAATTTATAGCTTTACTATGCTGTGTTCACAAAGTCATAGGCATTTTCTTTCTCCAGATTTTAAGAATTTTTAAATTATTTCATTAGTGCTTTGTTTTCCACATACCTGCACTTTGAAGAAATGTATCACAGCATTTCTAAGCTGTTCTATGTGTTCTTTAAAAAAAAAATGGGTAGTCCGACTACCATTTCTACATAAAAGTGTGATTGGTTAGTATTCTATGTTGAAAAAATGTATCCTGTCTCTTTACAGGACTTACTTATTATAGCTGCTTTTCGTAAATTCATTGGCACTTTCTTCCCTCTTTCATTTTTAACAACTCTATTTCAGATATAATTGATACACAATGAGCCACACATAGTTAATGTGTACCACTTGATGAATTTGGACATATTCAAACATCCTTGATGCTATCAGCACAACCAGTCCAATATATACCATTCCCCAAAGTGTCCTCTGTCCCTCTGGTTTGTTTAGTTTTGATGATGAGAGCACTCATTCTTTCAACAAAATTGAAGTGCAGAGTATTGTACCATTTACCATATGCACTTTGTAGAGTTACAGTTACATTGTGGGACTCTAGAACTTTTTGTCATCATTCATAGCTAAAACTTTACACTCATTGAACAAATCCTCATTTCTGCCACCTCGTAGCTTCCAGAAACCACTGCAGTAGTCTAGCCTATGAATTTGACAATCATGAACTTCTGGTGTAAGTGGAATTATGCAGTATTTGTCCATTGCTGGTTTATTTCATTTAGAATAATCTCCTTCAGATTCATCTTTGTCATTACAAATGGCAATATTTCTTTTTATAAGGATAAATAAAATGACTGTTTATATAACACATTTTCTTTTTCATTCTCTGTTGATGGACACTTAACTTGTTCTTGGTTGTTGTAAATAATGCTGCAATAAATATAGTAGTGTAGATATCTCTTTGAGATGCTATTTTCAATTATTTCATATATATGTATATATATGTATGTGTGTGTATATATCTATCTCTCTCTCTATCTATCTATCTATCTATCTATCTATCTATCTATCTATATCCAGACGTAGAATTGCTATAAATGAGCAATGTAAAACAGGCTCATTCATAGAGCAAACAGTTCTTGAAGGAAGACATATAAATGACCAACAGATATAAGAAAATGCATTCAACATCATTAATTATCAGGGAAATTAAAATCAAAACTATAGTGAGATAATACATCATGACTGCTTAGATGGCTATTGTTAAAAAAAACTTTAAATAAGAAGTATTTATAGGTATGCTGAGAAATAGGAACCCTTGAAAATTATTGGAAGAAATGTAAAATAATGAAGCATGTATGGGAGATTCTGCAAAAAACTAATTAAAATAGAACTGCCTTACTCATTAAAACTTATATGTAGCCATTAGAAGAGTCACTTTGAGGATATTTTGCTTTGAAAGACAAAAATTTACTTTCAACTAACTTTTTCTCACAAATAAATTGAGGCACTCCTCAAAGTTGAAGGGTTGAGAAAACATTGAAAACTAAACAGTAAAACACATTACACCCAAATATTTAATCTAAATATTATTAATCACTCACAGATAAGAGAAAAATGCAAGCTCCAGTCAGTAATTTCCCAAATGTGTGAATATTTGACACCTGTCAGAAAACAGGTTTAATTCTTCAAATATCTGAATAAGTAATAATTATATTGAATAGAGATGTGAAACTAAAAATTATTAGGAGTGTTTTATGAGGGAGAGGAAAGAGACTTACAATATTAATCAATAATATTCCAACAATGTGACAAAATGATCACTGAGTCCCTGAAAATTCTCTATGTATAAATTGAGAGTGAAATAATTACATTTTTGCCCAACTCACACATTTTTCTGTGAAACATGATAGAATTTCATAATGTTATTAAATCATTTTACAACCTTCAATGCTTCATACAAATAGAAAATATTATCACTTTTAAATATGTATTATTGTCATTCTTAGCACACAATTATTTTTTAAATATGGAAGCAGTTAAATTTGGTTATGAACAATTTTGCTACCTAAACTATTTTACTCTCTATAATCTTTGATAATTGTTCAAATATTCAGCAGGTAAGTAAAACATTCTGTAGTTGATTATTCAGTATTTTTTCAGTATGAAAAAGAAACATATAGCAACTCCATTTGACTTTCCCCTGCCCGTGTCTCTTTAATTTTAAAACTGTTCTTTCAAAGGAAAAATGATATGAGTATTTGTGTAATAGCCAATCTCAGTGGTTTAACCCGGGTCTTAGCATATTTAATATTCCTGTACATTTGGTGCAGGAAATCAAACCCTTTTTATATGTCTCATTTATGTCTCAATGTGCTCTTCAGGGTACTTTCCTTTGCAAATAGAAGAAGCTAAGTCATATATCCAAAGGAAAAAAAAATGTTTATTAGTGGGCCTTAATGAAAATAAAATATAGTGGCTTAGTTACTACTTAAAAATGATCTCGGAAATTACTTATAAAATGAATTGTGATATTTTTAGATAAGGGTTATTCCCAGACAGGGGAGCCCAAGGGTTGAAAAGATAGCTCCCAGAAACTGCAAGGTACAGTCTTAACAGTGTGGTACGTGGAGATATCATTTTCTACACTACTGTACTTATGACAAAAGTCCTGGCACTGACTTAGTATCCATCCTCTTTCTACCAAAATCACTCTGTTCCAATTGGTTGAGCTTGAGTCACATGATCACGTGTAAGTAAAGTATGTGGATCCAATAGCCATGTGTTTACCAGACTTTAGTAGGCTTTCCCCACAGTGCTGGCCACTGGTCCTCTGACCGGATCACGCAGCTTTAGTGCCCTTCACTAGCAGCTCTCTTTGCACCCCATCCACTCACAGGGGACCATGACTGATGTTCTTTTACCCTCTTTTAACTTTGTATTTGGTACTTAGATTATCTCATTCATTCTCCTTGATTAAATCTTCATGGTGATGTTTTTGACTTAAGATTTATTTTACTGTCTAAATGACAGTATTCTCCTGGGTTCTAGACTGTTATTCTTATTTCGTCTGGGCTTACTTTCCCCACATTTGATATCTTGGTTAGAAACTCTAATTATCCAGTAATAATCAATCTTCCCAAAGGTTATATATTAAATCTGTCACTATTTCCTTTCCTTTACACCCTTCTAGAGTATTAAGAATCCATTCACTAACTCTCAGAAAAGCTGAAGACAGAATGGTGCTTACCAGAGGCTGTGAGGAAGGGGAGTGATGGGAAAAGGTCGACCACAGCGCAAGGCTAAAGGCCGATGTGAACAAGAAGCCCTGCATGCTATTGAGCAGGGGGTGACTACAGGCCACCTATTGCATAGGTAACAGCAGTGCACTGTGTATTTCAACGAACTAGAAAAGAAGACATTTGAATGTTTTCACCATAAAGAATTAGTAAATATAATACATTTTTATCTTTATTTACACTTCCAGTTTCTCACACCAGAGAAACTGTTCGCTATTTACATGTGTGTCCTATTTATTTCACTTAAGAGTATGGCCTCAATGTGCATCCATTCAGCTATACATGACTCTAATTTCTCATTCTTTATGGCTGAGTAGTAGTCCATTTTATTAAAAAACCCACACATTTTCTTTATCCAGTCTCCAGATGATGGGCACTTGGGCTGTTTCCAAGTTTTAGCTATCACAAACTGTGACACTATAAACATGGGTGTGCATATATCACTGTGGTATGATTCTTTTAATTCTTTTGAAAAGATACTTCTAATGTACAAAAAGTTATAATTTCAACAAAGTTCAGTGTTCCGATAAAAAAGAATTAATAAATATTTAAGGTTATAGGATATACTGAAACTGATTTAAGCATAGCATGTATGTGTAAAGAAACAATCTAACCCCTTAATATGTACCACTTGTATGTTTTTATGTGTCACTGAAGCTTAAAACAAATGAAAATATTAATTTAAAAATTCATTCTCTTTCCTCCATTTGCACAGATTGACATAGCTATATCCCCAAACATGTGTCATTTGCATTATTATCACAAGGTTGATGGTTTATGGGTAAAGAAAAGTAAATGAAAAAAACAACTGGACAAAAATTTTTTAAAATATTGAACTGAGAATAAACATGCCTTTCTGTTTGGGTTTAACTTTAAGCTGATAAAATTCTGAAATTTAGAAGTGATAAAAAAGTGGCATTTGAAATGTTCTGTTCAGATTTTCTTTTAAAAAAGAAAGTGACAGAATCAATTACAATTTCTTAAAATCAGTGGATTGTATTAGGTCATTTTTAAATTTTATTTTCATTTATTAGTAGGTATTTGTGTTCATAATATTTACATTCCTTGTGGAAAACTGGTCCATGTTCATAGCATATCTCAATTCTTTTATCATCCCTTTTCTTTTCCTTTTCTCCTCCCTTCATCCATTTCTTGATCCCTTTTCCTTTTATTGTACGTATTTGCAGTACATAATATTTACATTCCTTGTGTGGACTTGGTACATGCACATAAAACATGTTTATTCCTTTATTATTTACCATGTATTAAAAGTTAACTCTCTTTCTCCCCCCATTTATAAGTATTATGTTCTTGAGCACATCAGAACATTAGATTACGTACCACTTTTCTTGGCTAGAACTGAATCTGTTTTTTAATATGATGCTTACTTTTCTAAACTGGCAATTTTAAGATTAGGAAATGTCTAAAAACATTAGGAAATGTTGTGTATGGATGAGTTACCTCCTTGAATCGACCTGTCCCTGTCACTATTTTGCATGTTTGTTGGCATCCAATCCTCCAAAGAATAAGATGTTCTTTCCATGATTTGAGATGCAGTATTTACAGTGGAATAGAAAGAGATGTATGTATAAATCGAGCTGAGACTCTTACATGTGGAATATCCTGCATGTGTAGCTGAATAGGGAAAAGTACTGAGGTTTTCTATACATTAAAATTGATCCTATTTCAGAATCATCTTGAAAGGGAAACACTGAAAAGAGAAAGTCTCAGCTAGGCATTAACCACTTCTTTCCACCCCACCCCTCCTCCTACACCTTCTGCTTTTTTGTGCATGTGCATGTTTTAGTTAAATCACTGACAAGGAAACTACCAGCCTTATGTTTCCATTAATGTTAGGAACAGCACGTAGAATTTGTAATGGTAAGCATAACAGCTGATCATACTATAGAGGAGTAGAAAAGGACAAAAAAATGATGCCATTAACCATGCAAATGTGCGGCACATCTGTACCAAACTGTCATTTGCATGAATATGGCCAAGGCATGCGGGATTACTGTCATTAGTGTATGCTGTTTGCACTGCTATATTGTACTTAAGGTTGGGTGGGTGTTTCCATTTATAATGCTCCCCTTCTTTTTTAGGAGTTTATAATTTGGTTGTAATAATCTGCTTTTGGATGAAACATTACTACAGGTTCACAGAAGGGGAGCAATTTTTAATTACGAAATTGGATTCAAATTGGCTGAGCTATATTTCAGCTAGAGAAAAACAAGTAAGAACACTCACAAAATACAATGTTCCTTTCTAAAATACAATTCTTTTGGATTAAATGTTCAGAATGTGTTAAGTTTCAGGGAGAAAACTGGCTTTATTTAACCATTTTAGATTTGTTGATTTTTCTGTCTCTCACAAAGAAACTAATATGATAAATTCTGTCAATTTCAATTATTCCCATATAGATAGACCATTAACTCATTGGGAGGGCCATCCTCCTCTGCCCATTAAGACTAAGACTACCAGGACTAAGACACTAAGACTAAGAGGAGAAGTTATCTACCAAGGTTAATGATGTCACCCATATACCCTTGTTACTAATGGTCCAATGTTACTTAAGTGACTATACTTGTAATCTTATTGGTTGATTATAGTTTCTATCCCTGGGTACCCACCCCATCACTTTGCTCTATAAAATTACCTTTGAGTAGTAGGCTTGTTGGCAACCTGTTCAGGACCCCTCCTGTCTCTCAGGAGTTATTCTTATTTCCCATTCTTATTCCCTATTGCTATTCCCCAATAAATATTTTTACTCTAAAAAAATTGCTCTTGACAAGATTCTGTAAAAAGTTAGAGTTAATGTCTTAATAATGATATTAGCATAAGAGCTTTTGATAAACAATATAGTGTACATGAATATAGATTCTAACAAGATACAAGGCAATGTACACATTTTTTCCTTTTATAGTACTGGGGTTGAGCCCAGGGCCTTTACACTGAACTAAATCTCCAACCCCTTTTTACATTTTTATTTAGAGACAGGGGCTTGCTAAGTTGCCCAAGCTTGCTATGAGCTTGCTATCCTCCTGCCTCAGCCCCTAAGACTGCTAGGATTACAGGCCTGTGCCACAACACCTGGCAGAGCACACATATGAAAGAAAAACTTCAAAATCTGTTTTGCCTACTTAAGAACTAATGGAAAATTACTTCCTAATTCAAAGAGGTTGGCAACAGGAAGCAGCTTATGTGCTTTAATGAGATTTTTTGAAAAAAATCAAAGCTGCAGTTATGACTCATGGTTATGAATTACGATAGCTAGTCTACCGACTCTGGTAGACACTGACTGGTGAGGGATGCTGGCTGTGCTTAGAAGTTGAAATCTTTCAGTAACTTTATATTTTGGAAAGAAGTGCAGATTGTGTGTTAGTGTATGTGTATGTGTGCGTTCCTTGCTACGCAGTACACTAATAGCAAAAAACAAAAACTAATGTCTGAACATTGAAAACAGACAATGGTTATTGAATTAATTTAAGCTTGCTGCTCTAATACCCATAGGAAAAGACTTCCATTTGTAAAATTTCCATGCCTGTTTAGAATTATTGTTTTGTAGACATAGATTGTTTATAAGGTCCAATCCATGGATATTTGTAGAATTTCAGTAGGATCCGGTGAGAAAAGAGACAATACCATCAAATAGGAAAGCAATGAATAGAGTTTACTATTTGTAATGGCATGAGTGGGTTGGAGGGCGGAGCAAAGTTGCAATACAGCCTCCAGGTTAGAAACAAAGGGGCTTAAATACCATACCTAGGCCTGAAGCACAAAGGAAGAAGCAGTGATTGTGAAGTGGAGCAAGAGCTTGGGAGAGGCTTCCTGATAGGCGCTGTGAGGGTTGGTTGAAAAAAGTAACCTTCCCAACATAGCTCCAGGGTAGGGGCAAACTGGAAGATGCTTGTACCTTCATTTTCTCACTGACCTTGATCTCACTGTAAATGGTACCTCAGTTCATGAACATAATTCTTTCCACAATTCTGTTCGAAAGCCCAGCTGGATGCAAACCGAATCAAATTCAATGGTTAGGTTCAATGTTGACCTTATGGGAAAGTTGGATTTGATTCTCATCCAGTTCAGTTTGTGACCAGAATCATGGAAAGAATTGCATTTGAGAATGGAAGCACCACTGGATTGTTCGTCACTGGCCAATGGAGAAGCAAAGAGAAGGCATGCAACTGAGTACATAATACTACAAGTTCTGAGTTTAAGTGGCTGTGGATCTTAGTGTATAGTGAGTTTCGCTAATTACATGTTTATGCAATTTACTATTTTATTCAATTCATCAATTAACAAATAGCTTATAGAAAGCCTGTTATGGAGCATACAGGCAGTCTTGGAAGATAAAACTGGAAATGGCATTGCCGGTGTTATAGAGGGGAAGGAGCAAGGTGTGATGGTAAGACAGCACCTACATATATGAATGCCGCTAATTATAGCATATAATCTCTTTCAGTGCTTCAGATTAACTGCTATTGGTGAGGGATCCATTCCAGCAGATGTGGAGAAAGACATCTGGAGTGATGCCTATTGATATGGGCCATAAGTGGTGGGCAGTTTTCCATAGAGAAAGTATGACCTTTTCTGCTTCGGGGAAGTTGTTGCCCAGATACAGAAGGACTGTATCTGTATCTGTATCTTCTGTGAAGGACACAGAAGTTCAAGAAATATTTTAGGTGGCAGTAGAGTTAGTTAAAAAGAGTGGGCTAGTAACTTCTGAGGAAGGAGGAACCTCATTGTTAGCAGATGAAATTGTTTTTCACTGAATGCGAAAAGCACTTCTGTATGTTTCAAAGTAAGGAAATAACATAAGCATACAAGCCCATTAAAATGTTTGGGGAGATATATGCAATTCCTTTGGACTACTTCAAAAAGGCTCTGGGAGTGGGACAATGACATAGGGAACACAACGAGAACACAGATATTCACAGTGATGACAAAGATCAAAACAGAACAGAGATGATGAAATGGAAACAAGCACTAAAAGGAGAGTTTTTACAAAGGGGTCACTATTTCAACACTGCATTTAAATTTGCAATAGCGCTCTCAGATCAACTTAAAAGAAAAAGGAACTATTTAGATTATCAGGTGTATCACTGTGGAAGATCATGTTCTCCTGAATCTAAGTTTCTTTCCAATGTGCTTTTACAAAGCTAGGGAGGCTGATCGCTTTCTCTGCTGCCTCCCTGCCGTTCCAACAAGTATCATTATCTCTAATCCCAGACCTGCTCATCCTGCTGAGCATCCAACAGCTATTAAAGATAGCTTTTTGCAGTATTAACTGGAGCCCTCAGTCCAGTAGCAGCATGAGGATGTTTTGGAATAGTTTAAACCACATTCTGAATGGCTTGATGGAATTTATTTAAGGTATTTTGGGTCTAAAATCATTCATCTCACCAGGCTTGACACACACACTAGAAAGTTGTGATTTTCTGACTAGAGGATTCCTACCGATTAAAGAAATTTGGTATGTAAATTGGTTTTGTGGAACTAGAATTTACCAGTGTCACAATCACAGTAACAAAGACAAGAATCACACTGATGATATTTAAGGTATATAAGTTAAATAAAAAACCAAGATATTATTAAAATATTATAACATATAACCCCTTTTATAAAGATTCAGAGACATATGAATTTCTTAGTATAACCATTAAGACTCAACTCAATTTCTCTTTTGGTCTTTTTCTGTGACACTATGTTGTCACTTACTATAGTATGGAAGCAGGATTCTTGGATTAGGAAAAGACTTGGTGCATTTTGGCCTAAATTTGAGAGAACTATGAAAATGTGGCATAAAAAAGTTGCTGATCCTCTCTGGTTCTCCATTTAACTCTGTTAAATTTTAAGTTGGACTTTTTGATATTTAATCCCCTTTTTCAGATAATTGGTATGATTCCTTAATTCAACTTTGAATGCACGTGTCTATAGTATAAGGGATTTACCAAAGCAAAATGTTCAAAACTTAAATGTGTGCTAACTCTATAAATTAAATTTGGGAAATTTTATTGTGATTCGTGATGACAAGATGTGAAGATCAAAAATTTTTCTTAATGACATCACAATGAAGCTAAAGATTTTGTACGCAAACACAGATGTACACATATACATGTTCAAACACACATCCATATATATATATATATATATTTATATCTATATATATATATATATGTATGTATCAGTTAACAAGCGTATTTTCAAACATCTGGATTTTGTACATCATGGAGACCAAATCATCCAGACATTTTCACTAAGATTTTGTGCTAAGCATATTTTTACAACTTCTCTTGAGAATCTCAATATTATAAGGCCAAAGGAAGAGTGAGTGTATGAGTTGCGTGTTTGTGTGTATGCATGTGTATATCTGTCTGTGTGTGTGAGAGAGAGAGACAGACAGAGACAGAGAGAGACAAACAGACAAACAGAGACAGAGAGAGAGACAGAGAGACAGAGTCAGAGAAAAAGAAGGGTGGAAGAAAAGGAAGGAAATAAAATTAACCATTTTCCTTATCCACAGAATATAGCACAGTGCATTCTGATAACTTTCTGAAAAAATGAGATAAATTCTCCTTTTCTCTGGGTTACTGTCATCTCATCTTTGGTCTCAGATGCTAAGGAACAATCTATCATTACTTCAACTTTGTACTGACAAAGAATATTCATTTCAAACCTACTTCAACCTATAATTTAGTGTGTGTGTTTTTAAGGTCTTGCGTCTTACCCTATATTTCATTTCATTTGAATTCTTACTCTTGAATGTATGTAGACACACACTATTCTTTTATTCCTCACCGTGTTTGTATTGGAAACAGGTAGAGAGAACCCTTTCTGTGAGCTCAGGCTTGCTTGGGTCACTAGAGAAGTCTGCTTTCCTTACATGTCAGTTCAAGTTACTGTAAAAAGAGCAGCTCTTAAAAATGCATGACTTCATGCGGTAAAACGTGTCAGAAATGGTTGAGAATAATACAATCCTAAGAACCATAGGGGGTGGGAGGGAACAGCAAAAAGAATTACTGACATTTTCTTCTCCTACATCCCATATTTATAGCCAATGCCATAAAAGCACAACAGGAACACATGTGGGACAGTCATTTTCTCCAAATAAGTTTTTCCAAAATTACTGCATTTACCCCTGTCACGCTTATTAATTATCACAATATGCATTGCTACAGTGTTTATCTCTAAGTGCCCACGTTCTTTGACATGGATACAATTCTCGCTCTAATCGTAAGGTGAGAAAACTACCATTGAGCGTGACTTGAGAATACTGTGGGCAATACTTTAGGAATAATCACTGCAGAAATCACCTTCTTGGTGGAGTCATCTGTGAGTTTCAAAACAATAGTACTTTTAAAGCTTAAGTTCCCAAGGTAGCCAACAATGCTACATAAGAAGACAGTTTCCTAATTGCACCGATATTTTGTCAGAGAGGGCCAATATACCCCTTACTGGGAGTATTTTATGTTACAAATGATTTTAAGTCAAATTAGTATGCGATAGGAAATACTTTTTAGCTTTCTAGTTGTGGTTGAATTATTGGGCATATTGTGTTCCTAATCATGAGGATAATAGCTGAAATTTATATTCTGAAATGTACTGGCTGGACTTCTAACGTTTTTCTCTTTTAAAATTTTCAAATTAATTTTTTTAGCTTCAAAGTCACACCCTGGCCCACACTGTATTCATCCATGATGCCAAATTCAACAAAAATGTGTGTATCGATTTTTGTAGCTAAAGTATCTGTATTCACGCAGATCCAGCAAATTGATGTACAGTGGCACAATCTATCCGCTCAAAGCATGCTTGGTTTGTCAGTGTGGGTTTTGTTCACAAATTGGTGTAGCGCAATTTCTCAGTGCAGATCCGGAAGGCACTTTTAAAAACATGGCAGGTTGATCATTCCTGAAAAATGATTGGTATGCTAGCCTGAGAATTTCATAGTGCAATTTATATTTCATTCTAGAAATACATGAAGGTCTGTATTTAAGTAGATTTTCATGATTTTCTCACCCCAAAAGCACTGAAGGCACTAAATATATCTGAAGTTATTTTTCTTTGTAAATTCAGGCCCATAAGAGCTGTGGAGGATTAGTAAACAGTTGGCCAGGAACTCCCTCTTGTGGTCAAACATTCTTAATTAGAAAAAGAGATATGTACTCCACTGATGGTCTGGATTATTAAAACATGGGTCACTTGTAACCATTAAGATTAACAATACTGATATAAGTGGTTTTACTGAAGCAATTCATTGCAAATTAGAGTTGAATTCTGGGACATATGCTCTTAATTTTTCCTAACACAGGGCTTTGCACTGCTGCTCAGGATAAGTCCACATTGAATTGCAATTTCCAAGTTTTCTTGTTACTTTTAAAATACCATACCATTTTTTTCAAAGTAACACACACACACACAGGACACATATTAGTGCAAGATATTTGTGAATTGAGGATTGTAAGAAGCTCACATCCTCTCTGTGATCTCACCACTTTGTCTTCTTGTACTGTAGTTTCTACAACTGTAATCCTGCTAAATATTTCTCCAAACAGCAGGAGAAACAGTTCCCACATGCTGTTAACCAATCCTCTCCTAAAGTACATGTGGCAACCAAGTTTATTGTCAGAGGCAATAAATGCCTAACATCCAATCAGAAATGTCCCAAGCACTTATTATGAATGAGGCAAATTACCAGACACATAATGAAGCTGTCAAATTATAATTTTTTTCTTCATCATTTGACTTAGTGCCTCCGACCACTTCATAAGACTTGTAATAGACAGACATTATCTATCCTGGTTCTGAGTATGCAATTCATTTCCATGATAGCAAATTAAAACCTGATGCCAAGAAGCCTTGGATTTAACTGATATCCTGACAAAACATCAAAGAGTGGGAAGAAGGGGCTGCTCTCAGATGAGCTCCCTGCTGCCGGCTCCAATACTAACGATTCGATCTGAACCAACTTCTCTCACGGGTGACTTTCAATATCAGCAAAGGAAAGTCATTATTTAAGAAGAAAGGAGAGAGATGCTGATCGTATGAATTCTATAATTTCTGCAAGAAATGTCTACATGCATAGAGAGCTATTTCTGTACAAGTTCTAGTTCCAAAATCCCTTTGTCTACCTAAAGTTAAAACCTCAATTAATCATCAGCCATATTATACACTTATGCTTTCTGTACATGAGCTAAGGAAGAGTATACATGAGAGGATAAAATTGAAAATTGTTCTCATTACATTTTTGTTTATATTTGCTAGCTTCTTTCATTGTTACATTTTAATGACTTGTACATTTTGTTTCTTAATTATTTTCCTTATTGTTAATTACACAAAACTACATATATTTAATATGGAATAATTCAAAATACACATATCTTTAAATGTAAAAGACATTTCATTTTACAGAACATGGGTAACTTTGTATTATTATAAAGATCTAAGCTCTTTTCTTTGTTCATAGATAGGGTTTGTTTCAGCAATATCATTTTTAACACCAAGCACATTCTTTATTCTGTGAATAAACTACTATAACTGGAGACATTTAAATAGCTTCTTAACTTTTTCAATGCTAGGAGAAAAGCATATTTCCATACTTGTTGATTGATAAACATATTCAATTATTTAATACTATAATCTATTTAAATTATGGGATTTTGACAAATCATGTCACAACTTTTTGGTTAGAGTATTTTTCAATTATATATATTTTCATTATATTATAAATATAAATTCAATGATTCATTTTCAATTAGAGCATGTAATTTATATTGTTTAGAGAACATCATTTTATGATATTCTGTACAAAATTAAAATAACTTTTATTATCAAGAAAATAATCTCTGAACTCAAAATTGAATTCTATGCAAAAGAAATATTAATGGTTTAAAAATTATACTTCAGCCTATTATCACCACCTTCATTTTTTGTTCTGTAACTCTACTCCATTCCATAATATCAAAATCCTTCACATTTTGAGTATTAAATGGTTCTTCAAAATATGGACTGAGATCTTTGTGCACTTAGATAGAAATTTAGGTTAATTTAGCAGGTTTTTAAAGATAATTATTAGTGTGTAATAGAGTTCCTGCAATATATTTTCTAGAAGAGTAATTTATTTCCTGCCAAAAAAGAAGAACAGCATAACAGGTGCTCATATATACAATTTTTTTTCTATTTTATTTATTCCATCTAACACTCTATTATTTTTGGTACTGAGAGAGAAATATCTCAGTGAATTATATTATTGATTATAAGACAAGTACTTCTTTCAGAGAAGTTTAAAATCAATGTCTTAGAATCAATGAAGTATATATTGTATATAACTTGTGAACGTGTAAACAAATATGATTAACATACAAATATACGTCAATAATTATATATGTAAAAATAAAGGAACTCTGGCCATTGTTTTAATACTTTTTAAATTAATTGACTTTATTTGATTTTACTTATTTTAATTTAACTTAATTGAATATGACCATACCTCACAACTTTGCAATTTGTTTTAAAGTACATGCTATAAATGTATATTTTATTCATATTTAGGTTATAAAATTATACATAAATATGTAAAGGGTCTGCAGGTAAGAAACAACATATTTCTCTACTGCAAACCTATAGCTTCTGCAAAGATTTTGAAGTCATATAGAATGTTTCTTCCAAATAGTAAACACATGCACATGGCTGTCAAATGTCATTAATAAATATTAAGTTATGGAAAAGTAGAGAGCATATATCACTTTACATTTATTTTCATATAAACATATAATTTTTATGTATCTGATTTACAGAATTCCAAAATGGCTATTTATAGGAAACTAGGATACTAGTCGATTGATTTTATAGATCCTAGGATTTTAAAGTTAATAATATTTGCTAAATTTAAAATGCTTGGCCTACCTTGCTTGGTCTGGCCATGACAGATGTTGCTACTGTATTTTGTTGACTCTATGTCATAAATCATTAGACAAATCATTATTTTGTGTTTGATTTAAAAAGAGAATAACTGTGGCAAAGACTTACTGTTAGTATGCTTCCTTAGAATGCATAAGGCCCTACATTCAAAACCCAATACCTCAAAGAGATAAAAATAAAAAATAAAAGTGAAAAAGATTACCTCTAATTAGACTGTGACATGCTGCAGATTGCAGGATAAACACCAGTCCACAAGGTGGGAAAAATATCAATACTAGAATATATGAAATATTACAATCAACCATGATACCTGTTTTTGCAGAATACAGCTTCAAAAAATGTTTCACTGTGATACTCTCTACAGATGTACTAATGGAAAGGGGAATTGTAATATAGTAACATTTGAATGTTGGGAATTTCCTGAGATGGCAGAGGAAACTCTGCCATCAGATTTTCAAGAAGTATGAGTTCTGCTATGTGACAAACCCAGAATATCAGGTACCACTCTGACATTATATTTCTAATAATTTCACTTACTGAAGGGATTTTCCATAAACACATCTCACTAGAGTTTATAAATAAACTAGAATTTATGTAGAAAGAAGAAAAAGGAGAGAGAGAGTTGGAGACTGTACATAAACATTGTGTGTCCATCCATGTGTGTAGGTGTGTGTGTGTTTGAAGTCCCCATGGATCTGAACATTTTGTTTGTCCCATTTTCAGTGTAAAAGAACCTGTGGCTTTGGTTAGCTAATAATCTATCCAAAGTCAATTGTTAGAATTAATATTCAAATTTATCTGCTTCCAACTCTTTGTCTTCTCCACTGTCTCAAAATATCACTTGAAATTTACTGCAGGCAATTTTGTTCTACAAATCTACTGAGTAAGTGAAGGACTTTCTGTACACAATTTGAACTGGAGTTTCCTGACATGGCGCAGGTATTGGATGTGCAATTCATTTCATCTGGTATATTCTAACCATTGTCTAGTGGTTGGCCACTTGTGCAAAGAAATGAACGCTATTGACATATCTCCCAAGAGTCATTCCATTCTCTCTCCTTCACGTTTGGCTGTGGACTTCTGTTGATTTTGATTCAAGATTCTGGAGGTCCAGTTCTTCAAGTTTCTCTGCTACATCTTTTGGGTTGACTCAATTATCACACACAATTACAAACGAGGAAATGTCCTTGTTTTCCTGGTTGAGTCTATAATAACTTTTACATTAGAAATATGGTTTGCATTTATCATTGCCTCATTGTATATTTTAAAACAGGACATTGCTTAGTTTGATGAATACAGCATTTTATTTTAAAATAGCTGGAATGCTTCACCTCATGTCCTTATATGTCAAAATGGAGAAAATGTAGCATGAGGAGAAGTGGAATAAGATCAGTTTGCCACAATATTTTTGGAGGAAACTGGGCTGTGCTTTTAGCAAACAAACTTACTTCTTCATTCTAAGGCAACATTTTGTTCTTTGTGGAACATGCTACTTCACTTTAAGGCTTTTCTCTGAAGAAGTTGTTCCCTCTGGTCCTGAAACTACTGCATAAGCCAATTGTGATTTCTTTTTTGGTGGAAGCCATGACTCTCTCGGGTGTATTACTCTGGTTTAAAGTGGCCCCTCAATTGTAAATGATCAAATTGCTACATGGACCATTTATACAGAGGTATTTCTTTTTGAAGCAAGAGTGAAATCAAGTGTTTTTGTGCTACGCTAGGGACTCAACGTGCTCCAATAGATAAGCCACTGGCCTGAGGATGTAAAATCCTTCATACTTCCATTTTGCTCACGTGTTTTGCTCTCTGTTTAGAGCCCTGTAGATAAATCGCATTAATTTGAATTCAGAAACATTAAAAACACCACAGGAAAGGACTGAAAAAACCAGATATTTCATGTTCACTGAAATTGAGCAGATGCTTATACCACTTCTTTGATTAAAAGCATCAGTGAAAAATATTGTATGTTTTTCAAGGAGAGAGGGGGCCACAAGAACGGAAAAATAAATAAAAGTTCCCTCACGCACTTATAACAGCAGTTGAAATCTGTAATTCTAGAGTGTCTATGAATTTTGAGACTAGTAATTGTGGACCTGTAAATTCTTGTCAAGATTTTAAAATTATGGAAAAGGGGTTGTAGGGAGGGGAGGGGAATGGGAAAAAAAGAAGTAAGATATAGCATGTTTGGGTACAAATTCCCTATCATGATGTATATCTAAAATTTACCAATAAAAAAGAAAAACGATTTTTAAATTATTTAGTGGGAATTTTTAAAAGAGTATACAGTGAAGTAAATGTTAATACCTTTTATTTTGATGAAAATTATGTCAGCTCACTATATTGACCCATTTTTCACTCAAAACATTTTATTGATATATATATATATATATATATATATGCATAATTTAGTTTTAACAATAGGAAAAATAATCAATGGAAGTTGGTTGGCAATTTTTTGAAACTCTAGATCCCTCAAAGAAAAAAATAATAAAAGGCACCCTTCATAATTAAATGTTGAAGACTCAAATATTTAAAACCTATTTAATTCTATGTTAAGCTGCTACATAAGGAAAAGACTTTTACTATTGCAGAATCTGCAAAATATCAAGTATCAGTAGGTTCACAAATTAAGGAACTAAATATGTATATCACAGTCATTTCAATGTGTAAATACTAAAATTTCCTCAGTCTTTAAGATGAAATAAGTTTTCCTTTTGTTACCCTGCTTATACATTGTACTTTCCTGTCCTTGAAATTTTGTATGGGTATAATACAAATTGACAATCGATTCAAGTGTAGCTCATCCATTCTTAGATGTGAAATGATTGAATAAGGATCCCTGTTACTATTACAGTGTGGAGTAAAGACGTGGAAAGTACCTTCCATGGTAACAAGGAGGAAGGGGCAGGAGTAATGGATAAACCATTCCCATCTGGGACCCTAATAAGAAAGGCACAGCTACTACTTAATTTACTATAAGGTTCCAGGGCTCTGAAAAAAGCAGATCTCTTGTAGCATTTAAAATGTGAAACATGCCAAGCATGGTGGCGCAGGCCTGTAATCCCAGCACTCGGGAGGCTGAGGCAGGTGGACTGCCGTGAGTTAGAGGCCAGCCTGCTACCTAATGAGTTCAAGGCCAGCCTGGACTACATAGTGAGACCCTGTGTCCGAAAAAATGTGACACAGAGCAGGGGATTTATCTCAGTGGTTCCGCTGCCTGTCTCACCAGCACAAGGTCCCGAGTTCAATCTCCAGTACCAAAAAAAAAGTGAAACATTTGTGAAATCTATAATATTTAGAAGAAGAAATAATTCTCCTCACAATTTCTTCAGTCAAGAAGTACAATTCTCATATATTAGCTTTACAGTCTCTTCTTATAATGCTATTTATATTTAAGAAAAATAACAACATGAATATAGCTTTCTTTCTAGAAAGTGGATCCCATCCTTCCCAATGAATTATTGTCTGCAACCTCTGGATTATAGTAAAAGATCCTTTTCAGCAATTGTCACTTACTTGTTCCTGGGCAGGATGTAACTTGTGTAGGTTTTTTAAATAAATATTTGGGGTTCCTACTTAGAAGGAAAAAAAAAACTTGTAATCAACATCCCATTCAAGACGTTCCTTTGCTTTTATGCTATTTTTTATTTGCCTGACTAGATGTGACATTAGAGGGTGGAGAGCAGGAAAAGAGCTCTTGGATAAAAATTGTCAGATAAGCAACACTGCACCGTGCTTGGAGCACAGAATTGAGAGACAGATGTATGGGTTCAACTCTCTGATTCACCACAGATGAAAAACACTAGGTGATTCCTTAAATCCATGTATGAATTTTCACATACGTATAATGAAGAAAACATTGTGAGTGAAGAGTACATGCTAAGAACAGTGCATAAAATTTAGCACTGTTAAGAAGGTTCTATAAACATGTACTTCAACTTCTTCATCAAAAAGAATTGAACTAAAGATATCCACTTTCCAGTGAATCTTGGAAATTTTGTATTCAATGAGTATAATGTAAAAAATATTATTTTGTATGACATGCTCTAGACAGAAGACTTTTGCTACCTACTATGATGCTAACTTCATGGCATTTCCATGTAATGACCTTTTGTATCCTAGAGGATAGTATTTGATGAATCTATGGTCATAAAGCAACAAATCTGAGAAGCAGTCATGTTATGTATATGGAGGTATAAAATATTGGCAATGAGAGAACTATATCAAAGAGAAAATATTTACAGAAGAATTGTAGGAAGATAGAAAAAGAGAAAGGATGAAACACAGGAAGATTATATGGCTGGTAGAAGTAAGTGTGTTAGGGGGAAGTGTGCAAAATATCATTCCAGTAAAATACTCATGAAGATATTTACTAGTGGTACATCTAGTATTCCAGCATATGATAAGTGTATTCGAAGAAAAATAAGTCAGACAAAATAACATCTGCATTCTCATTATAAGCAGAAGGCAAAGAAGAAACTAAAACTTATATTACACAAAAGGAAAAAATAAAACCCTAATTTAATAAGTCACCAAGCACATTTTATTGAAGGCCAACATGGAAAGCAAGAGTAGTTTGGGGATATCTTGAAAAAATAAGCCTCAATGAGAGGTCCATGATTGATCGAAAGCCACCATCAGGAAAGAGAGATCCACACTTCTCTAAGAGGAAAGTACTGCGCACAGCAAAGGAACTCAAAGGCGCATGGATCATGAGGCAGTTCCTTGGAAAGGAATATGGGGGGTGGGGGGCGGGGCGAAAGTTAAAAGTAAAGGAGGGATGGCCTTTGGAAACTGCACACAATAGAAATAAAGTGGAGAGAGGAGAAATTTAAGATCCATCTTATAAAGACCATCAATTATTTAGGGTTTAGACATAGAAATAGAGATGCAATCCACAGCCATCAATTTAAAATGACTGTACAAGGAAAGCAGATAGAAAAAAAAAATACAATTCAGCCGATGATCCCTTTGCCATCAAACAGCATCAACAATGCAAGCAGAGAAAATCTACAGCCTACCTAATCAGGTCAGTTTTGGAGTACAAGAAAAATTTAACATCTTGCTTTGAAAATTTAAAAAAATAAGAAAAGCAACAAAAGCTAGGGGAAGTAAAAACTAAGTTGAGGTACTTCTGATAAAAAGAGAAAGATAAAATAATAGCATAAATGAATATTAATTGTAAGATCTCCAAAGAATAATTCAATAATGAAATCCATTCAAGAAAAACATTAAAAAGTAAGAAAGTGAATAACTTGTGACTAGATCAAGTCAAAGGAATGTGAGGAGCCCAGTGCAAAAGCTAAGCTCTCAGGAGGCCGAGGCCAGAGGATCTCAAATTCGAGGCCAGTCAGGGCAACTTAGTAAGACACTGTCTCAAAATAAAAAATACTGGGATTTAGCTCAGTCCAGAAGTCCTGGGTTCAATACCCAGTATCATAAAACAAACACAAAACAAAAATAAACGAACAAATAGTGAGTATGAGAGAAAGCAATTGACATTGAATTTAGAAAAAAAAAGTCTTAGGTATTGTCAGAGTCTCTGAAGACAAATAAATCAATGGGGACTGTGTAATATTTATTTTTTTAAATCAGAAAATTATTCTTTAAAGAATGGAAGATCTTAATCTACCTATTCATGTCTTATTGAGTATCAAATCAAACTTAGCTTCAGTGATTTTAATAATAAAAGGAAAAAATGACCTATGGCTTTCAAAGTCCCCCAATCAAAAAAATCAAAGACCATAGATACAGAAAAGCATAAAATTCACCAGACATTGTCAAACCATATACAATGCAAGAAATCAACAAAGCAATAATTAAAACACATGCACAGACATGAAAGAAAAAGAAGCATGCACAATTTAACCACCGAAGATTTCCTCTCCAAATATCAATCAGAACAGCTGATTAGCTGTTTTAAACGTGCAGGAGCTCTGAGACTTTGTACAAGGGGTCCCTTCTTAAGTAACCTATTACAATATGCAATTCCTCCAACTAATTGATGACTGGACATGCTAGTAGATGGTGAAAAATATATAGACATCGATATTTGCAGATGTGAGATTAAATCAAAGGTAGAGTGTTAGTTCAACTTCTTTGAGAAGTAAATACCAAGACTAATTTGGAAGTAGGGCTTTTTGGGAGGAGGATCCCTGACAAAGGATAAATTGGAGGGATATAAAGACAGGAATAGTTTCTGGACAATAGATTCAGTTTATGACATATGGTTTATGTCTAATGAAGTGGTGAGTGAGGAGTTTTTAAACCGCAATTTTCCAATGAATGTGGATCACTCTCCACAGATCATGGTCTGCTGAAGAAAGCACTGACATGGGGCAAATGTGAGGCATACCCAGGAAGGCAGCAGGTAGAGCCATCAGTTAATAAGGCTTCCTGCCTCCGGGCATACTTGACTACAGTGAGAAAAGCCTCACAGATTAGTTAAGCACTGTTCCAGGTATGTCTGTGGGGTGGTTCCAGAGATGATTGGTGTTCAAGTCAGCAAAGTGAGGGACAAGAGACCCAACCTGGCGGTGGGTGGCGCCCATCCATGGGCACCAACAACTGCCTGGATGGAATAAAGGGAAGAAGGTAGTTGGACTGTGTTTTTGAGCAGCTCCATTTTGTGTTAGCCAACTTGGCTTTTGCTGCCATGGCCTTCAAACTTCAGTCTTCAGGCTCTTCAGCTTTTCAGTGGAGACTCATCTCAGCAGCTCCACAGTGCACCTCCAGACCTTCTCATTTGGACTGAGGCTTCATTCTTGATACCTGTTCTGTGAACTCTTTCTTCTTGTGGTGAGAAGCTACTGGATCCTCTGGCTCTTCAGCACCCAGGAGGCCACTGCAGAGTCTTCCACCTCTGACCCTATAAATCTACCTAAAAAAATCCCCTTGCACAATTGTACATATATTTTCTATTGATTCTGTTCATCTAGAGAGAACCCTAACCAGTACAACTGCAATGATCCATCCTTCAAATATCATTGTGAAAGATCCCCCAGAAAAATGCTTGTGTTCAAATCCCTACAAGCTATGAATATGTTGGTACAAAAATGCAAAGAAGGAGATAAGCAGACTTAAGTGGCTGACACTCCTGTCTACCAGTTATAAAACTAATAGTGAGATGTTAGTCTTTAAAGTAAATATATTATCAGAGATTATGTTAACTGTAAAACATAGCAGTAGTCAAAATTCATAGAAAAAAGAATTAGGGCTGAATTAAAAGAGACCAACATTATACAAAATATATAGATGATATGTTAGTTTTTGGGTTGCTGTTACAAATGGAAAAAAAATTATTCAGAGAAGGAAAGATTTAGTATAGCTTGCAATTTCAGAGGTTTAGTCCATGGTCACCTGACTTCATTGCCTTTAGGCCTATGATGATGCAGAAACATCACAGTGGGAGAGGGTGGCAGAGAAAGCTGCTCACCTCAGGGTACTCAGGAAGCAGAGACAGTGAGAAAGCAGATAGGCAGGAAGGGGCCTTGAGAAAACACACCCAGCAGCAGCATAGCTTGCTGCCCTTCCTACTCTGACTGGGCCCCATCTCCACACCCCATTCAACTAAGAATTCATAAATAGATGAATCCTCCTGGCTCCATCTCTGAACCCTGATGTACTGGCAATTAAACCCTCAATACATTAGTTTTTGAGTGATGCTTCATATTTAACTGATAGAGTAAATGTCAATGAGTAGAAAAAGATAGTGCAGACACTGGCCAAAAGCAAACTACATTGCTTTGCTAATATTGGTGTGAGTAGCTTTTCAGAAAAGCATACAATAACTTTTAAAGGAAAATAATATACTTAGAAAGTGTCACTGAGACAGGGGCAGGTTTAGAACTGCATTTAAGAATAAAATAAGGAGAAAATTAAACAATTTCAGGACTGAAATTAGAAGTTGGCAAATCCATAATTAGAAAAGGAAATATTGGCACATTTTTGAGTAACTTATATGCAGACACACAGTATACAGGGTGCAGATCATTTGGTTAACCCAATGTAACTGACATGTACAATATGTCATATCTAACTACTACAGATAAACATTATTTCTAATTGCATATAGAGTATTTATCAATATTGGATACTTGGAGACGAAAAACAATGTAATTTCTCCACAAGCTGAAGGCTAGAAGTACAAGGTCAAAGTGTCAGTGGAATCATAACCCTTCTGAAGAGACTAAAGATGGGTTTTTCCAGGCCTCTCTTGTAGCTTCTGTGAGTTCCTTGTCTTATATTAGCAGACAATGAATCTTAGATGCTGCTCTTGTGCACCTGACTTGGTGTCCAACTTTTGTGAAGACACAAGCCTTCCTGGATTAGGGAACTGCTCCAGAATGACTGCATCTTAATGTAATTAATGGCACCTGATAAAGGCTCTTTGCTTGTCGATTCATAGGCACAAGTACTTTGTGTTAGTGAAATTTCCTGAACATATATGCAAAAAGAAAAAAATATTGAGAATATATTAGAATACACAGAAACTGCGGGAGAATGGCAAAATTAAGTCATATCATCTTGAGAATATAAGAGAACAGAAAAGTAGAAAAGGAACAGAAAAATGTTCAAGGTAATAATGGCTGGAAATTTTTACAAAATTAATGGAAGACATCAAACCAAATTTCATGGATGCACATACATATATACATACATATATAGATATAGATATTCAAACTAAACTTAATCATATCATTTTTAAACTGCAGAAAACCAAGCACACTAACAAAATCTTAAAAGAGACCAAAGTAGGTGAAAAAAATCTTTTCCCATAGCAGAAGAAATGATAAAATTCACACTGACTGTTTTATCGAAATAGTGTAAGCAATAAGAGAATATTGTAAAATATTTGAACTGTTGAAAGAAAAATCTCAACATAAAATCCCAGATTCAGTCACCAAAAGTGAAAGAGAAATACTTTCTCAGCTGAACCAAATCTGAGCACAGACATTTCCAAGACTGCTTTGAGCAAATTCAGAAAGTTCTCTAAAGAAAAAGAAAACATCAAGTCTATATAATAAAAATGAAAATGTTCAACAATGAATAAATAAATGTAAAATACACTATTTTGTTTTTCTTATTACTAGTTAATCTAACAGGTAATTATCTGGGTTCAAAAACTAATAGCAACAGTATGTTGCATAATTAGTGGATGCTATAATAGGTAGGTGATAGGAATGACATCAGTCGGAGGGATTAGGGTTGAATTGGGAATGATCTGGTTTAAGGCAACTGGGATTGTCGTACTCTGGTTCAAGGCGCTAGCCAGAATGCATTATATTGTTATTTGAAAGTAGACTTGCCTTAGTTCCAATATCTATTGCAAACTGAATGAAACACAACTGCCAAAACTTTTATTTTGTTTTGTTTGGGGATAATGAATATGCTAAAAGAGAAAAGAAAAATGTAATAATGCAAAGTAATCAACAAAAATGTAGAAAAGGAAGAAAAATGGGAATATTTTAAAAGAAAAGCAAGGAATACATGCAATGAATAAAAGTAGCTGAAAATGTGGTCAATATTAAGCCAACTAGATTAATGCTGGTAAAGGTGGAAGGTACAAATCCAATACACTAAAGAAAACAGACATCGACAAAGTAGATCAAACACTCAGGAAAACTGTGTGTTGTCTGCAAGAGACCACTTGAATTATAAACACAAATAAATTAAAAATACATCAGAGAACACTGGATCACATTACCGGCTGGTTGCAGTGGTCTCGGACCATGAGTCCACCTGAGCAGTTAGCTTCCCAGCCCTGTGTGGTCCTTGGGGCTGCTACGCTGTGCTGGGCATGGCAGGCTGTGTGCTCAGGGTATGACACAGCAATGTGACATTGACTACAACAGGACTGGACACCCCATTCCTCTGCCAATCCCAGGCACTGTATCATAGTAAGAGTATCTGCTTGGGGAAAGCAAAAGGAGGTGGGAACAAGCCTGGGGCTTGCTCATCCATGGCGGTACTGCTCAGAGCTAGGCAGGATCCAGCGGTATCCAGGTGCAAGTCTGCAGATAAGGTATCTGGGCCAAGACAGCCACAGCCCACCACCAGCAGACTTGTGGCAAACCTGGACTGAGGCATCATTTAGTGCTGAAACAGCTGAAAGAACAGCAGGTTCAGAAAAAATAAACAGTCTGCTTAGAATTTCTGGCAAGACTGGCCCAGATATCTACTTCTTCAGTTTCCAGAGTGTGTTGTACACCAAGAATCCAAGAATATTCAGGAAATCGTGAGCTTGATTAATGTTCTAAATAAGGTGCTAGAACAGTCTACATAGTCATGAGTATAGGAGAGCACTCAGAGACAGAACGGAAAACATATTTTAAAGGAAAATCCATGAGCTTCTAGAAAACATAAAGAAATGATTCAATATTGTAATTGAGAAACTTAAGAGATTGAAGGAATTTTAAGAGATCAAGTAGAAATCTTTGAACTGAAAAATATAATAAGGAAAATTAAAAACAATTGGAGATGACTATAGTAGGTACATAAAACCAAAAAATTAGGGCCAGGGATTTAGCTCAGTAGTTTTGCTGCCTGCTGTGCAAGTGCAAGGACCCGAGTTCGATCCCCAGTATCAAAAAAAAAAAAAAATTAGGGAGCTCAAAGAGAGCATTTGAAAATATATAGTCAAAGGAGAAGAAAGGAAATTTTAAAAAGCTTATGAGAACTTTGGAACAAAATTAAAAGGGCAAATATTACCAAAATGATAGGAGGCTTATTCAAAAAAATAAGAGAAAACTCTTCAGACTAATAAAAGGATACAAATATCCAGGTACATCAAGGTCAAAGGTCACAGCCAGATTCATCTCAAAATCTTTCAAACACAAATTATAATCAGGCAGGGAAAGGTGAAAAGGAAGAAAAGATTCTCAAAGCAGCAAGAGAATAGAAATAAGTAGCACATGGGAATGGCCCAGTTCCCCCAACAGAAACCTTAGGGCCTGGAGAGAGTACCATGATATTTTCACATTACTGGAAGGCAGAAGGGGCTCCCAACCAGAACTCCTGTACCCCCCACAGCTGTCCAGAAAAATGAAAGCAGAATGAGTGCATCTCCATCAGAACTGTCCTACAAGAAATATTACAGGTACTTCCTCAACCAAAAAGAAAAAGATGTTAATGAGTAAGAAGAAAAGAATATCAGAAGGTATCAATCAATGGTGTGAATGTCTCTACAAATTCAGAAATCTCTAACATTGGAAACATGGTATGCAAACCATTCATATCTTTAGTATTAAGACAAAAACAGAACCATTAAAATAGTAATAAATACATTAGATATTAAGATATAAATACATTAATATTAAGAAATGATAAAAATATGAAGTAGGACATCAAAATTGAAAATGTGGAGAGAAGTGGATTGTAAGTGAATTTTTTATTAGTGTATTTTTTCTACTTCTTTTTCTTATCTTCATAAACATGCTAGGTTGCTATCATCTCAAAATACTTTGCTATAGTCACAGATGTTTTCACTAAACTTCATGGTAGCTATAAGGGAAAAATCTATATTAAGCAAAGCAAATGTAATAAACAAGAAATAAAAACAATACTACAATAATTCATGAATTTAAAAGGAAAACTACAAGAGAAAAATAAAGGAACTACAATAAAAATAGAAAACAATTTACACCATAGGTATAGAAAGAGCTTACCCATCAATAGCTATTTTTATTGTTAATGTATTAAATTCTCTGATTAAAGATATAAGATAACTAAAGGTATAAACAAGATCCAGCTATGACTTACAAGAAACTTGTTTCATATCTAAGTACACAGGCTAAAAGGATTGAATAAGATACTGAATCCAATAGAAAGCAGGAGAAAGCTTACTTATATAAAATAGACATTAAATTGATCAGCAAAAAGGAGACAAAAGTCATTATATAATGATAAAGAATCAAACTTCAGTAACAGGAAATAACCATTCTGAATAGATGTGAACCCACTTTTGGGGCACTCAAAAGTATAAAGCTAATATTTACAAACCTAAGGGAGAGATGTACTCCAAAACAATAATGGTAAGGAAAAAGCAAGTTTTAGCAATGAACAGATCATGCAGACAAATAAATTGACCAATAAAAATATAAAGTTAAATGGCATGCTAGACTCAATGGCTTCAAGTTATATGTCCTATGTAAATGATGAACTAAGTTTAAATTTATTTTAGTAAGAAATAATTACATTTATAATAAAACTGGTAAATAGAACTTCATTTAGAAAATGACTAGATTTTTTTTAAACTTGACTAGTTTTTAAAGTAGTATTTTCTCTGATCCATTGTTTTTTATGATTTTTAAATCATAATTTAATGAATTTAACCCAAGCTAATACTATGCATCTCAAGTTTATTATATTTTATAACCTCATCAGTTTCTGTTCAAGGTTAAATAAATAAAATCTAAAAACCAAATCTCATGGACAATGCTGGCAAAAAGATCAGAATTTTGCAAGTTTTAATATTTGTATTTACACCAAATCTTTCAATAGTTTTTCCTTCATTAATATATAAATATTATAATATCTTAAAAACATTTTTACTTCTCCATATAAATTATACATTTTTTTGCTATTTTCACATTTTCTTCATTACAATGTAAGACAGAGAAGTTTTAAAGACAGCTATTTTTTTTCTTTTGTTTTCCTTTTCTAATTTTTGAAAATCTCATGAAAAGAATGTTGTCATTTCTTAATCTTTCATTTATTTTCTATTGTACAACATTCTAGAAGATATTAAAAATATTTTTCTTAACAATATGTCTTTGCAGTTCAGTCTTTTTTTTTGACGCTTCATTGATTTTCCTCTGTTGTGTTTTGAATAATGTTACAATTATTATGGGTGTTTATATTAATCATCCTTTCCACTTGTTTAGAATGATATTCAAATATCAAAATAAGGAAAATAAGTGGTGGCAGGTATTTCTAAAATGTTAACATTTAATCACTTTGAAGTTAACTTCTTTTAAAAAAATAGAAACTGAAAATCTTGCATTTCACTTTTTGATAAATTGGTAAGTTTGCATATTTTCAGACTATTGAATTATTACATTTTATAATTATTATGTTTTTTAAAGGTTTCTTAAGGAAGAGCTACCCAAAGCTCTTTTTTTCTTTTTTTTTCTTAAGTTCTTTTATTGATATATTTTAGGTGTACAATATGTTTACATTTATCATTGGGTGCTTGTACCTGTACATGATGTATCTTGGTTCTTATTTTTCCCCATTACCTGCGTGCCCTTCACCCCTCCACCCTTCCCTATTAATATAGATTTTGTTTTGATTTTTTTTTCTTTTCCCATAATTTTTCCTTTCCCTTCTTCCCTTTCCCCTTCTCCTCCCACCACCCTTACCCCTTTGGGCCTTTTTCTATTTCAAATTATGAATTATTCATTTTAATCCTTATTTACACTTTCAGTTTCTCACACTAGAGAAACTATTCAGTATTTACACATGTGTGTCCTAGTATGGCCTCAATATGCATCCATTTAGTTATAAATGTCTCTAGTTTCTTGTTCTTTACGGCTGAGTAGTGCTTCATTTTATTAAAAAAAAAATCTTCTATATCCAGTTTCCAGTTGATGGGCACTTGGGCTGTTTCCAAGCTTTAGCTATTACAAACTGTGCCGCTGTAAACATGGGTGCACATATATCGCTGTGGCATGATTCTTTTAATTCCCCAAAGCTCTTTTTTGAAATGTATTAACTTAAGCACTTTTAAAAATTGACATATAGACATATATTCATTGGTTGTGTTTTTAGTATGTTACTTTAATATTTATTTTGTCCTGAAGATTAGGGTTTTCAGTTTTTTACAAAATTGGTTAAGTAAGATATCTATGCTTTGTTAATAATTCCAAGGGTCATGCTATTTAGAACAAAAGTAACTTTATTTAGTCGTTGTATAGCATATCCCAATGTATATTATTTAAATAGCTTTTAGATTCCTTAAAATTTTGTTTAAAAAATAAACAGTATCATCTATTCATCCATTTACTATTCAAGTTCTACAACTACTAGATTGCTTAATGTTGAACATACAAAATTAAATAAGAGAAAGCTTTCTCTCTGAAGATATTATATGGGGAATACTTTCCATTCCAGAGGCATCTGGCTGCCCAAAGCTAGGGCATGGCATGGATAGTGATAGTGGGAAGGTACCGGGTTTTAGAGGTGCCTCAATGGTTCATGGTGATACTTTATTATGTGGATCACAGGTAGACCTCTGAGTTTCAGGTCAGAGAGTGGTGTAATCCAAGGTCAGTCTGTCATTGGGCTTCAGAATGTGCTGTTATTGGAAGTGGACTGTTAAGAGTGAGCTAACACACAATAATGTCAGAACCAAAGTCAGTGGTGATCGAACTATGGAGAAAGGCATAAAGTTGTAGTGGTGGTAATAGAGCTACAGTATTAAGAATAAAAATCTGCAAAACATAATTAGGATAATTTTAAACACAGGACATTGGAAAGTGAATTAGTTTCAAAGACTATTATGAACTTGCCAACAAATAATATGGAATGGAAATATTACAAAGATTTGAAATTCTGTGGAAAAAAACAGGTATCAAGGAAAAGTGGACTAATTTGTTCATTCAGCAAAATAAATGGAATACATTGCTTAGGTATGATTGTACCTTTGGAGTCATATCCCTGTGTTGTATCTTAATCTAAAGGTTAGGTATGCAACATTACCACAGTCAAACATAGGTAAAAATCCATATAAATATAAATGTTATAACTCATAAACTTCAAGATTTAAAGATCTTTGCCTTGACTTTATACTGTAAAATGCAACTGTTCAGTGAAGTCTAATTAGACATAGTATTTTTGTTCATAAATCATTTCAGATAACATACATTTGCCTCTTCTCTTAATTTAAATTTCTCTTCTTTTTCTTTCCTTCCCTCTTTCCTTCTCTCCCTCCTTCCCTCTCTCTCCTTCCTTCCTTTCTTCCCTCATCCCTTCCTTCCCCTTCTTCCCCTTCATTTATATAACTGTATATAATCCTGCAATGGTCAATGATCCAGGGAAATGTCTCCAAATTATGAAAACTCTACCAGAGAAAATACAAAACACTTTTTTTCAAAATGGAAGACTAAAGTAGTTTTATCATTAAACAATGAAAATGAGTAGCTATTTTTGTTAATATTTTCCTTGGAAGAATTAAAATAATGTTTTCCAAATGTACTGATTTTGTCGATAGAATTGTTCTTACACCATATAAATATTTCAAAATGAATTAAAAATATATATGTGGCAATAATCTAATGCCTGAAGAATTTTCAATTCTTTTCTCAAATCTAATTTTCTACATCTAGCAATTCAAAATTCAAATTACAGTTACGTTGCAAACAAGTAGTGGAATGCAATAGAACGTGACAACATACAAAAAAAAGATTAATCCAAATTTCCCTAAAAATTCTACTTAACACCTAAACTAGTCCAAAAATGCCCAAATCAGTATTGACATACTGAAGTTGAAGACTACAGTTTTCAGACACTCTCTTTTCAGATTCTGAATCCAACTGACATCTATTCAAATAAGCATTTATAGATTCTTCAGGAAAATGCTTTCATAAAAATCAATGTACAAAGAACTTCATTTTTATTCTTTCCTTTGTCTCTTCATGGAGTTATTTGAGGCATATGGTGAATGCTAACTGTTCCTGATGATCAAAAGGTAAAAGTTTTTCTTAACATTTTATAAATAAATGAAACCTGATACCATTTTATAACACAAAGTTGCTACTTTCATCCCCTACATGTCACTACATAGTATTCAATAACTTTACGCTATATTGAGATAAGAATTTTGTCAGTGTATGCTTACCATTTTCACCCAGCAACTCTTAATTAATCAATCTGCATCAATAGTATTTAAATCTTAATCTCTACAATGTAATATAAAAGGCATTCAATGAATAATTATTATTGAGTACTTTAAAAGGAAATAGTACATCACATCTATTTGGAAATAACTTTGTTAAGGGCCAGGGATTTAGCTCAGTGGTTCTGGTGCCTGCCTCGCAAGCGCAAGGTCACGAGTTCGATCCCCGGTACCCGCCCCCCCTCCCCCAAAAAAGAAATAACTTTGTTAAAATGTGAGATACTTGACGGGTTTTTTTCTATTTAAAAGTGAAGTGCTGGGCTGAGGATGTAGATCGATGGTGCTGTGCCTACTTTGCAAGCACAAGGTCCTGAGTTCAATCTCCAGTACCAACAAAACAAAACAAAAAACAAAAAAAAAGTGTAGTGCTCTTCTATTCCACAAGTAGATTCAGACAATATTATCCTAAAAATTAAAGCAGTCATCCTATGGACAGTGCCAATCACATACATTGTTTACTTTTAAAAAATGTTCAAGAAGACAGATTTTCAAATTAAACCTCAATACTTTGCCTGCACTTATTCACTAGAGTCACACTTGGATATTTTCTTAGGTAGTCGTTGGCATCAAATGTGTCTTATGAATTCATAGAATTCACTCAAATTATCTTTTTCAAATATTTTATAAAATAAAACAAAAAATACTGCAATGCCTATGATAAGAAAGAGGTTATTTAATTCTCAAAGATTTATTTATATCCAGAAGAGAATCAAAGACAAGAGAGACCCTGAATTCTGAGTCAGCCTCAATCAATAGTCCTTCATTTCCATCTACTACCTTTTTCTCTTATTTCTCTTCTTTCCTCCTGTTCTCTTCCAGTTTATTTGATATCTCTAAAAAGTGAAAGTGCAACATAAAATATCTTGATTCTAATGAAAGAGGGAAAAAAGAAAGACTAACTCGAAGGGTGTGACTGCATTTTATTTCAATGACTCTGAAACTCAGAGAAAAAAATGGAAGGTTAATAAAGATGGATGACATCTGACTGGAAATATTGTTGTTACCATCACATAAGTCAAGGTCTTGAAGGTATTTCTTTAGGCAAAGCGTTGAGGTAAAAACACAAATAACAAATAAACCAAACGTTTTCGTTCTTTGTTCTGACACATAAATTATTATAATTAAAACTTTGAGATACCTGATTTGTAACAAGTTTTATTTGACTATTAAAATGATCCATATATTACAACCCTAAAAGTAGAAGTCTTGTTTTCTTGTTCATTTGGATTTCTGTTTATTTAGTGAGATATTACCCAGGTTGTTTGAATTCTTTCCCTTATTATTTCATTATTTACTAATTACTAGGAGCAAAGCACAATTTTGTATGCTTGGAACTTAAGCAATGAACAAAAGAGAGAAGATTGTCAGAAACAATTATCAGATTTAGAAAAGGCTGAAAGTTATTGATAATTTTTTCAATAAAAATATAAATATGTTGAATATTTATTCCAACAGATAATAGCGTAGTACTGACTACCTCATTAATTAATGAGTTAAATGACACCTTTAACACATATGTGTTTAATATTAGAGTCACGATTTACTGTTTTGAAATTTTACTTCCAGGAAGAGCTTGACTTTTCATAGGAATTTTAGTGAACCATATGTAATGCCTACACAACTTAAAAAGAAAGGTTGCTTACATTTTCACTCATTACGTTAAGATAGGTTTTTTTGGCAAGTAGGAAGTCCTATTTTATACTGGCAGAAAAATTTAAATGGAGAATATGTTTCAAGTGTCTAGGCATCCAAACAAATATATTCTTTTTTAAAAGATCCAAAAGTAAGGATACACTGTTTCCTTGGTTACCTATGCCTCTTTTAACTTTGGGTTGGAGCAATAAGATTGTACAATTTCGAGATAACGCTTTTTGCCTGTTAACCTGAAATGAAAGTATCCATACTATTTACAGAGTTGATGGTAAATATAGCTGAACACCCACAGTGCAGTTTGCAGAATCCAGCTGGTTATTATAAGCTTTTATGAATAGTCAATAAAACTTAATAGATACCCATTTCTAGTACTTCACTCCCAGAGCCACAATCAGGTAAAAAATAATCACCCCTCTTGGAAGAGAATGTGTCATCACTTAACCGTCCACCCTGAAACAGAAGGATATTCATTAGTGCTATCATGAGTGATAAAATAGTAACTAAAGATATGTGAGAGCTCGTGTAGTGTGATAATTAAACATATTGCTGTAAATTATTTTCTGTAAATATCAGAAGTCTCACCAAATCTTCTTGAGTAGTTTTTGTGTTTACATTCTTTAGTCTAGATTCTTTATTTAGTTGTTTATGAAATGACCAGAGACCAGTTTAATAAAATTACTTTATTTAGGGAAAGTCTACATATCTATGCTTACATACAAAAATATTGATTATATAAACTAAGGTATCTAATAAAATTGTTCCTTTTTTCAAACTTTATTAGAGTGTCCTGGAAGTAGAATTGATGTACATTTCTAAAAACCTAGGAACCCTGATTTTAAAATTTGTCATTTGAAAATTCCAGTTCACCAATATATCTTAATTCTTTGACAAAATAGATTATTATTTTTTTCTTCTCTCAAAAGTTCAACAGCTCTTTGTTTTTACAACACATTACAAATTGGACTATTACATATCTCACTAAGGCTAAGTGAAATAATAGTTTAGGGACTGATCCTCCCAACATTTCATTCAGTAGAGCAACTTGGAATAGAAATACCAGGACATCCCTTCTTTTCAAATTCAACATTGGAAAGAGAAGTTAATATCCAAAATAATTATCAGGTATAACTGTAACCAGTGCTGAGGAAGCCAAAACTGCATGTAAATACTTTTAATTTTGAATTTCATTAAGCCATAGTATTTCCTTTGAAATTGTATTTAGCTAGAAATAAGGTACTAAATAAAAAATTTGTCTTTGTCTGTAATAGGTCCATGTTTGTTTTCCCTGGCCATCAACTATTTTAACCTCATTGAGAAGCAATCTTCCCAGAATATTAGTTCTATGTTTTATCTTATAAACTATGTAATTATTTTGAAATACATATAGTTTTACAAAAACTTGCAGATAGTACAGAGAACTCTTACGTGTCCTTCATTTGCTTTCTTCCAATAATTATACTTTATATAACTCTAGTGCACTATCTAAACGAGAAATTTGACATTAGCACAATGTATTATATAGTTCTCTGTTATTTTATCATGCATAAGTTTGGGTGATGACCAATATAATCAAGAAACAGAGTTATTCCATAACCAAAAAAATCTCACTCTTCCAACCCCTTTACACTCCCACCCACTCAACAGTCTCCACCATCTCGAACCCATAGGCACCATTAATTTGTTTTCTATTTAATTCTGTCATTTGGAAATGCTATTTAAATGGAGTCATGTAGCATATGTCCTTCTGAGACCAGATTTTTTTTCTCTCTCAGCATAATGCCACTGAGATCCCTCTAAGCTGTTGTCTGTATCAAGAGTTTATTGCTTTTTACTGCTAAGAAACATCCTGTGGTATGGTCCTACTGCAGTTTATCCATTCACCTATTCAGAGAAACATCTTTATTTCCTACATTTGAGCTATTGAAATCATTCTTCTTAGAACAATTATGTGCAGATTTTGTAAAAATACCTTTTTACTCCCTGGGGATGGTAGTACAATTGACTCCCCATGTGGTGAATGTACATTTGGTTTCTAAGAGACTATGAAGCTGTTTTCTATGGTCCATGTATCATTTTACATTATCAATAGCAAAGTGCAAGCGATCTTGTTTCTCTGTATCACGGTCAACATTTGGTATTACTAATTCAGTAGTAGTATTTTTCAAGATCTTCATTTGCATTTCCTAATCAGGAGTGATTTGAATATCTGTGTATGCACTTATGTCCCGCCTGAGTATTTTTTCCATGAAGTCTCACTTCATGCATTTTGCCCATTTTATAACTGGAATAATTGTTTCTTAGGGTCAAGTTCTGTGACTCCTTTAAACATTCTAAGTCTGAGTCCTTTTCAGATATGTTTTCCAAGTATTCTGTTCCAGTCTGTAATTTACCTTTTCATCTTCTTCATGTGTTTTTGTTCCAGAATTAAAATTCTCATTTTGATGGAGACAAATTTGTCAAGTGTTTCTGTATATAGATGATTCTTTTGATTTCGTGTTGAAAATTCTTCACCAATTCACCAAGCTAAAAGATTTTCTGCTATATTGTCTTCTAAAATTTTAGAGTTTTGTGTGTTATATTTTCTATAATATGATTCATTTTTGGTAAATTCTTGTATTAAATTTATCATGTAGCATTTAGCTCAAGGTATCCTTAAAGTTATAGTTATCAAAACATTCCAACACCATTTTTTGAAATCTGACCTTACTTTTTGCAGCACTAATTTTGAATTATTTGTTTTGTTCCATTGATCTACTTGTATTTCCTCTGCAAATAAAAATCTTGTTTGTGGTTGCTATCTAAATCTTGAAACTGGATAGATTCTTCCCACTTTATTCTTTTTTCAAATTGCTTTAGTTATTCTAATTGCTTTGCCTTTGCATATAAATTTGTTAGTAATAATGTCAGTATCTACACAATATCTTGCAATAGTTTTTGTATGAATTTTATTGTACACATGTATCAGTTTTGGGAGAATTGTCAACTATTCTAGCTTAGGTAATCCAGCCCATGACCATCACGTGTCTCTCCATCCATTTAGATTTTCTTTAATATTTTTCACCAGTTCTATGTAGTTTTCATTATTCAAATAATATCAGTGTTTTGCTAGTATATCTATTTTTAATCAATTGCAAATCCTATTATATTTTTATTTTTTGTCTCTATATGCCCATTGCAATTGTAGAATATATAATTAATTTTTGTATGTTTATTGTATACTCTGACCTTGTTGAAAATGTGGAAAAAAGAAAACTCTTGTACACGTTTGGTGGAATGTAAATTAATATATTCATGATGGAGAAGAGTATGAATGTTTCTCAAAAATCTGGAAACAGAATTATCATATAGTCCAGTAATTCAACTACTGAGGACATATCCATAGGTAAGAAAATCAATATGCCAAAGAGATTTCTGCATGCCCATGTTTATGCAGCCCTGTTCACAACAGCCAAGATATTAAATCAACATAAATGCCCATAGAAGGATAAATTGATGAAGAAATCATGCTATATATTCACCATAGAATATTCAGCCATAAAGAATAGTTAAATTCAGTTTTTTGTGGCACCTGGGTGGAACCAAAGGACATTATGTTAATTAAAACAAGTCAGGCACAAAAAGGAAAATACCAAATATTCTCACTGGTATGTGAAAGCTAAAAACAATTGATGCCAACGAAGTAGAAAGTAAAACAATGACTACGAATCTAGAAAGGTAGGGTTAAGGAAAACGGTGAGTGGTTAGGGCTGGGGATTTAGCTCAGTGGTTCCAGCGCCTGCCTCCCAAGCGCAAGGTCTTGAGTTCGAGCCCTGGTACCAAAAAAAAAAAAAAAAAGGCGAGTGGTTAATATGCAAAGATTAGCAGATAGGAGGAGTAACTTCTGATACTTTATAGCACAATAGAGTAATGATGGTCGATAATTAATTGCCTATTTCAAAATAACTGACAGAAAAGATTTTGAGTGTTCGCAATTCAAAGAAATGCTAAATGTTTGGTGTGACAGACACGGCTTACCCTGTCTTAATCATTACACTTTGTACTCATGTGTAAAAATATTATCCTTGTGCCCACTGAAACAAAATATTTTTAAAAGAAGCATCTTGGTGTTTCCATCTGTCGCTAATCTTTACTTAGTTTGGGATCCTTCTAATTTTGACATAACAAGTTATTATTAGTATTATTGTCATTATTATTATTATTACTATCATACTGAAGATTGAATCCAAGGCCTTTGCACTAAGCTACATTGATAGCATTCATTTATTCATTTATTTTTTTAATTCATTTAAATTTTGAGACAGGATAGGCTCAAACTTGAAGTCCTCAAACGTGCCTCAGCCTCCCCGAGTACTGGGATTGTAGCATGGGATTATATGTACCACCACACTGGGATAAATTAGTTCCACATGAAACTTGGGTATTTTCCATACCATGCTATATGATTTTGGATCTTACTTAATTCTTAAGTTGTACTGGGTTCTTGGATACTGATTTGGTGGATGAAGGAAGTTGTTCCCCACTAGTAGGTGGGGTGCAGTTCAGATCCCACACTTAGACTCCATTGCCAAGTGGAGGACTGATTGTTACTGATAGGTGGGGTTATGAGTTCAGTGCCTGTTACTTCTCCACTGGAATAATCTTACTTGGAAGGGGAGAGATGTTTCATTTTCTTAATGTCATCAAAGTAGTCAAATTGACACCATGAGGGTTAACCTGGATACAGGTGAATAAAGCTAACTACACTTTATGGGATACAAGTCTAGGCTCTTTACTTTGACTCAATTTTTGTTATTTTGTTGTATCATATAGCTGAAATAGACTGGTTACACCAGTGTCCTGTCCTACTAGGCTTCTTAGTGGTTTCTTGGTCAGAGTAGGTTTTCATTTGACATCTGTATGCACTCACTGATCTAGTTTTCTGTCTCTTCTATATCAAGTCAGCATTGATGAGTTTAAAAGGGAACTCAGGGAGCTCACCACTCTATTTTCTCTCAGAACTCAAGATCCTTAGATTGTCTACATTCTTCTTTCCACCCTCCCGTCTTCTTAGGTTTGTTTCATTTATCACATTCAGGCTTTTAATCTCAACATAGTAGGAGGAATGAGGGAAAGTGTATCTATTTCATCTTTCCAAGAGAAACCTCTTTGTTCTGAAAGATACCGTCTCCCCCCCATCTGCTTCCATGTCTGTCTGTGGCTGTCATTTGTTGACATTTGTAGGAAGAACACTCCTCTGAAAACTGGCCAGAGAAATTCCATTTTGTACCAGGCCACTATTTAGCCCTCAAGTGGCCCCCACCAGGTGCTGAGGCTGTGTGCCAGACTGCAGCCAAACAAGGCATCCGTCCCTGTGTTGGCAGTCCTTGCAAGGGCAGTGGAGTGTCTGATAAGGACGGGAACAGAATCCATGCCACTTTTCTTTTTCTCAATGACTCCTCTTTGTGATCCTGCTTTTGTGGTTCTAATTAGAGCCCTATAAAACCAGTAGCTCCACAAAGAGAAGTCGGTTACTTTGGTAGTCCTGCAGCCTGCAAGTTGTCCACTGATGTGTAGGTAACCCTAATAAACTCTCCGACTCGCCAAACGACCTTTCTGAGCCTTTCTTCAGACTGTCAGTGCCCTCCCAGTATGGAGGCAGATCACTCTTTCACATCTGTCCGGGAAATTCTGAGAACAACACTGCATCCTCCTGGACATGGTGATTAGTTGAGGTTTGTAAGTGTGAAACCAAGACCAGTCAAAGCCAGTCGGATCCACTGGATTTGCGGAAATTATTAGGAATGCAAAACTCACTTTTGGAATGTAACTGAAATCATATCCATGTGCAACTCCAGGTGTCCATTTTATTACATAAGGAGACACCATACCTGAGAGTCACCCCAACACGGAAGAACCAGGGGCAAAGTTTGGGTAAGAACTGGCTGTGCACGGAGGACTCCGGAGGGTCCCAAATCTGGTTCCACACTGAGCTGTTGGATTTTGTAAGCCAACATTTTCCATTTTTACTTTAATTTTTCAGTTTTTGTAATAAAAGGAGCCCTCAAAAATATCATCCTAACTCATATTTCTGTGGGTATAAATCATCATATTCTGCCAAATAGTGATATTTTCCATATCAGTGTTTGATACATCACAATTTTAGCAAAGTTAATCTAAAACTCTAGCAATAGATGAGATAGCTTGATTAGATACTTTAAAGATTGTGCTTACTCAAAATATTCAGAAAAATCACACATTTTTATCTCATCTGAACTAAAAAGTCACAGAAATTCCTGATTTTTCTTAATGGACCATGAGACCATGAACTTTTTGTACAATAGGCAAAAATAAACAATGTTTTCTTGGCATTTACTAAATCCAAAAAAATCATCCTGCTTTCCAATAGTCTCTTAATGGTATAAATTATTTTAGTAGTGACAACAATATCAAGTTAACTAGTAATAAAATACAAATACCCATACAAAAGAAATAGTCTTTAAACTTATGGCATGAATGTATATACTAATGTATATACTCTACTTCCTATTTTATATTTTGTTCCATTTCTTTTGTTGTTTTTCTTTAATGTTTATTCTTTCCTATAAATTGCTTTATTTACCCTCTATTGAGTTGGATCTGTCCTAGGACAGCATATGTTTTTGCATAACTACTGACATGAAATATTTACAAACTTAGAATTTGAATATCTGAAGAGGAAAGGGAATTCTTGGAGGTAAGAAGAAAGACCTAAGAAAGGAAAATGAAAATATTAAAACAAAATTCAACTTTAAACACTCTTGTATCAAATCATGTAGTTTTCAGCGGGAACATATGACTAAAGTGAAAGAATGTGCCTTAAATGACCATAAATATGAAAGTCACATCACGGTTGATTTATTTTTGTATTTCCATCCCATGTGTTAAAAGCAACACAGAGTAGGTGCTCCCAACACATTCATTCCCTGGCTGCCTGCCTGGCTGACTGTATGAGCCAGGGCTTCAGGAAGTCTCAGTGGATGAGGTAATATTTTGGATTTCCGTATCCTCTTCTGCCTCCTTTTCTACAGTACCTTGAGGTTCTCATGTTCTAGTTCTTGAACATTTACATAGTATTTGGCCAAACGCTTGACTCTTCTAATTGAACTAAAACATATACAGCAACTTCCCGCTTCACAGACTTTCATGGGGCAATAGCTGCTCTATTCAGCCAAGTTGGCTTGGACCTATTTCCAAGGACATCTGCCTATGTCCACATCCTCTGAAATCTGGTCTTCATTTTTTCTTTGGTGACTTTTATTAACTGCTACTTTTCTCCTGCAGGTAGCTTATGAGCAATGTGAGCTGCTACTTAGGTCAGCACTCCTGAGATTGGCTCCTGGAATGAGTACCTAACAAAGGCAGCGGACCCCAGGCACACTTTGGAGCACACAAATAGAAAACAGTGAATTCAAGAGGGTGAAACAAGATACATCTATTCTCTGTTACAACTGTTCCCCTGTGAATTGCAACAAACCACTCACTTGGGGAAGAAGTTTATTACTATGATCCAAACAAAGTAGAAAATATTTTTGGATGATTTTATAAAGGCATTTTATTACAGTAATGGACTGCTTTTACTCTGTGAAGTAAATTTTCATATCCCTTGGAGTTGACATATATAACAGTCATTTGAACCATAAATGTATGTGGTCATCAAAAAGGACAGGTGATGCTCCTACATGTACTCATTAACTCCTTATCTGCTAGTCACATAATTGCCAGATGGGCTAGAATAAGTTTTCTTTGTATTGTTACTTTTTGAATTCATTTATCTGCATGATACAAAAATGTAAATTATTACAACTAAGTTTAAAGTCATCTAGATTATCATCTTTAATGTTGGTTCTTAGCTGCTTGTCTCCTCTCATGGGTCATGTTTATCAAAGTCGTAGGTATCCTAGACATTTTTCAACATATACTCAACATTCAACCTATTCCTTTAAACTGAAGGTCGACATGGCTTTTCAATCAAGATTCACTTTGATAGTGTAATAATCTTAATCACAACAAAGTTACCTATTAGATGAGAATGAACAAACTGGAGCTTGACTAAGTAGGTTCTTATACTCTAGAAACAAGGAGTGTGAAGGACTTCTGTGTTTCTCAGTACAAAGTAAGGGTAAGAATAATAACAGAAAGCAGTATAATGTGAAGCAATAATAATTATTATTAGTATATTCAATAATATTTAAAATTAAATTAATCAACATATAACAAAGTTGCAAAATAAACTAGATATGTGTCTGTTACAAAGTAGTCTCTGCGTCTTCTTTTTCTTCCTTCATCAACTATTAGTTTTACAGGAAAAAAAAAAGTAATATGCATAAAATAAAGATGTACATATCATAGTAAATTATATCATAACTAACAAATACACAGAAAGTCGTGTTTTTAAAAAGTGCTAACATTTGTAGAAATGAAGGAATTTAGATTAAAGTTATCTATCAAAGGAGTCTGAAGGGGAAAAAAAAGTGCTATAACATCTTTCATGGCTAAACCCACTGGGCTGGTGCACATTTGCAGCCCTTTCATTTGTAGAGTCAACTACATTTTTTGGGCAAATAAACATTGAAGAACACTAAATATCTTTTAAGAACATCAAATATCCTCTGTAACACAGGAACTATTCACAGGATTAGAAACTCATTCTTCAGTTGGTCGCTTTTAGTTTTGAATCTTTTCCAATCTATAAAACTAAAATTCTCTCTCTCTCTCCATGGCTATGGCACCCAGTATGCTTTGCATACTAATTTTGAGAGAATGTATTATTTATTATTTTCTCAAAACATCTTAATGGCAATATTTTCTTTGACAGTTCAGTAAATTAATTTTTTAAAATCTCTCTTCTTTGCCCTCTTTCCTGCTGAGCTCCTGAGCCCTCAATGCCAACTTCCAGCCCAGATTGAATCATTACAACTGAGTTTCAGTGTGTGAAAAATGTTAGTTTGCACTGGAAGTGCTGATATGGTTTCAATTGCAGTGGTAGTAACTGCTCCATGACAACTGTAGATAGATCTCTTGACCCTCTTAACTGCTTTTGCTTTTGGAATATCAAGACAAAGCCTCCCTTTTCCAGTCTTCATCAGCTTCCTATAAACTCAGGAATAATTTAATGATAAGTGTGTCCCTGAATATAGTTTATTTGGCTACTGAAAAGTGAAATATTCCTTTCAGTTCCTAAATTCTCAGCTCCAGTGTCTTAAAAGAAACTGAGTGAAGAAACAAAACCACTTCCTGTTCTGTATTCAGAAATGGGCCTTATTCATTCTAAACAGTATTCTTTCTTCCATTCACAACTATGTGGGCAAGCCATGTCCTCTTTTTTTTCTACCCACCTTATCCTCAGTTTCTCCTAATTTTTATTGCAGACAAAATGCGACAAGTCTGCTTGCATTTATCCTAACTTCAGTGATGACAGACAATGCTGTCTGATTTCCCTCTGAAATTCAATCATTAGGATAGTGATTCAGACAATCTTTAAACCATTTCTCAATATTTCCTAACTCTTAACTACTTTACATGTCCTTTTTTACAGACCTGAAATTATTTATATACCTTTTTCAGAAACAGTAGTCTAAAGTAAATGAGTAGTAGGCTATTCTCATATAGCAATCTTGGTCATTTTGAAAAAAAAAATCCTGCACCTATCTGTACCTAAATCTGTTGAAAAAGAACAAACACATTGAAATCAAACCTATTAAATCCACATTTATTGTAGTGTATGGGTCTCAGCCTATATATAATATAGCCTATATATATATATATATATATATATATATATGGCCTGTATAAGCCTATCAAGCTTCAAGATGTGCCTGAATATTGAAGCAAGTCGTTGCAAAAGGCACCAATGTCTTTTAAAGATTTTCAGTGGAGATGATACATGGCTACACATGAAGAAACTCTCTTACATCGTCTAGATGAACTACCTAAAGCAAAATAACAAATTATTTACAATTTGTCATTTGAAGAGATTTAAGAGTTATCTCTATCCCATGACTTGGAGTATTTCTCAAAAACTCTGTTCGATTATATCAAAGTTTAGGAAGTGTTAAAATCAGGGTGAAGAAAACTGGCTATGGTTCATGTTAAGCAAAAAAGGGCTGTTAAACTGGAGAATCAGGCTTAGGAAATAAATAGAAATAAAGGTAAGAAAAGGCAAACTAAGAACCGATACAGAAATAGTCAGTTTAAAATGACATTGCTAGAGCTGACTCCATTAAAACACATTTCTGAACTGCTGTACACTTCTATCCCTACCACTAACGCCTAGAATTGTTTCCTCTTCTTGAATCCTTCCTTCACTCCATGGATATTCAAAATGAAGGGGGACCTTGTATCCAGCCACTCTACTGAATTTAATATGACAGTTTAACTTCTTCATTTCCTATCTTTATTCCTTTTATTTCTTTCTCTTGTCTAATTGCCATGGCTAATGTTTCCAGAACTATATTGAATAAGAGTGATGACAGTGGGCATCCTTGTCTTGTTCCTGAATTTAGAGTGAAAGATTTCAATTTTTGACCATTTAGTATAATGTTGATTGTTGGTTTTTCATAGATGGCTTTTATCAGGTTGAGATACAGACAATCTATTTCAATTTTCTGATCATAATGTATACCTAAAATGTGCCAATAAAATTAATTTAAAAAAATTAAGGGGGGAAATTCCAGTAAACCCAACTAGGTCATGTGATCAAGATTTAGCAGCTATCCAATACCAAGTGATAAAAAGAAATGTGACCCAACCACAAGGCCCATTACAACTGCAAATTCTGAATATAATGCATGTAGAAAATAATTTCTCTCTGTAAAATGATGGTAGTTCTCTTCTGATTCAGGTCTTTTGATCCATTGAAATAAGGAAACCAAAATACAAGTGACACGTCTTCCAGAGTCACTTGTAGTAGCTGGATGCTTTCTTATCTGCTAAGTATATAGCATTATAGCCAGAGTTTGGTAAGGCAGAACTAAGAAATAAAACTAAATAATTCTCACTAATAAGAGATACAGTATCAACCTGCCCAGATGATAACTTTTCTCTACAGAAACCTATAAATGAGGTGGCAGGAATTTATGGTCTGATTCCCTTCAGAAGGCTTTGGCAGCATCTTGCTGAATTGTAGGAGGAGGAGAAAGGGTGCGAGGAGAGGTAGAGCAGAGTAGATACTGTGGGATCCATCAAGAAAAGGAGAGGGTCAGAACAGAAGCAAAGAGACAGGAGAAACAGGGAGGAGCAGAAGAGGAAACAGGAAGGGGGAAGGACAGAAACAGCAGAGGAAGGGTGGAAACTCTGTTTCCTTTTTTAATCCAACCCAAGCTGGAGTTGAACCATCCAGGGCTGCTGTCCTTGGAGTCTGAGAGGACAAGACCATAACCAGGGGCCTGAGGATCTTGTGCCTTATGCTGGGAAGTTTGTAGTCTAGGTGACTTAGAGGTTTGATGAATCAAATCACAAACCGACTCCAACTTTTCTCATTTGTTTTGTTTGTGTGTTTTGCTATAATCAATGTCAACTTGAGTATAACAAAACTTTGAAACATATTAATGAAAGTAAATATTTTTGGAACGCTTATCTTTTCTGTTTTCAAGGCATTTCTTCCCATTTTTCTCCCACACATTGAGATTTCTCCTGAACATTATTATATATTGAATAGTGAAAAAACAATAAAAATTTTAGAAAACCACATCTTCTTTATCCAGTCTCCAATTGATGGGCAATTGGGCTGTCCAAGTTTTACCTATTACAAACTGTGCTTCTATAAACATGGGTGCATATGTATTTTTTTATAAAATAGAGTACTACTCATCCATAAAGAATGAGAAATTAGAGACATTTATAGCTAAGTGGATGCACATTGAAGTGATACTCCTAAATGAAATAAATAGCACACACTTGAGTAAATACCGAATTGTATCTCTGGTGTGAGAAACTGAAAGTGTAAATAAGGATCAAAATGTATAATAGATAATGTGAAATAGGAAGAAAAGGTAAAAAGGGGAAGGGGAATTGGGAGGCACAGGGGAAATGAAAGAAGGGAAAGGAACAAATATGAGAAAAGGAAAAATTGGAAACAAGTTTTTGTAAATAGGAAGGGGTGGAGGGGTTGATGGGAGGGCAGGGTAATGGGGAAAAAATAAGAACCAAGATATATTATGTAAACAAACAAATTCCCAATGATGAATGCCATAATATTGTATACCTAAAATGTACCAATGAACTTAATGAATAAAAATCAACAAAAATATTAAATTTCCTAAAATTATTGTTCTTCAGACAGCATTCCCCTTATCTTAATCTTTGTTACATAGTTTTCATTGGTCTTTAGAGATAGATTTAGGTCCTCCCAACTATGTCCTGAATACCATTAGAATTGTAGCATCGAAATACATTTAGAAGAAATGCTATTGTACAAATGTCTCTTGAATAAAACATAAATACTAGACCTTAGACCCTTTCAGGTGAAATGTGGGCTATTTTTGACTTTAAAATTTTTAGATATGCAAATCTTCTATTTGTAAATAATTTAAGGTGATCAAATTTGTTAAGCTTACTTTTATGATATTTTTCTATTTTCACATGTGTTCATTTTAATAGAGAACTCCCAATGCCTCAATTTCAACAGTGAGTCATAGATTATGATATCCAATTTTATTAAAAGATCCATTAAAGAAATTCTGTAAGCCAGTGATAATGTCTGATGTAGAATAATGATATAATTTTTACACCTTATAGACATCATGTTTGCTTTTGATTTTAGACTGTTCTTGTTTTTCAGTCTTAATAAGGGATAAGGAAGAATGTATAATGATAATGTCTCCAAACAAAGATAAATTTTCTATAGAATGTCTCAGATTTATCCATATTAAGCATTTATTTTCTTTCAAAAAGAAATTTTGTTAATGTCAGCTTTCAATACACTAAAGAGGGAAGAGGATACTACAGTTCTAAATGATCTATTTCCTGGAATCAATCTCACATTAATCTTTTTCACTGTGAGTCTAGTTTCTATATATGCCCTGTGTGTGGCCTACTGACTCTAAGTGAAGAAGTCATGTAGTATAGTATAGGTGGCTTGATTTCCACCACTCTGGTGTACGTATGAAATGATGTGGGTCATGTTTGTTTCATTCATTCACATGTTCTCAGCCATTTTATTCTTTCATAAATGTGTGAAGACTTTTGTTTTATGATGGATGAATTATATTTTGTACTTATTAAATTGGCAGTGGGCGGGACAAGAAGCAAATATGTTAACTGAATGAGCCAACCCAGCTGGAAACACATTATGATATCACATTCTAAAATGTTTCCAAAATATATTTTCTTGAATTATTTATATTTCTCATAATTATATTTTTATTTCACATATGCAATATTTTCTCAAACTCATCTCTGAATGTTAATTTGAGGGTTTTTTCCAAGATTCATTCTGTTCTGGGAATTATACAATTCAACTTAAAAATTTTCTAGATTTTTTTATTTGAAACAAATTTCAATTCTTTTAAAAACAGGTTGAAAATCAGTTCCAGACAATCCCATAACATTTAGAGATATTTGCCAAATGTTTACATAAATATTTATGCTTTACTCTATTTGCATCATGATATTCCCTCCTTATCTCTCTCCCTCCCCTCTATGTGTGTAAGTTTTTCTGAATTACTTTAGAATCTGTGGAGACATTATGCCACTTCATGCCTGATTTCTACTATATTCAATGTATTTAATCATTTGCTCAAGGTTAGAATAAATAGAAGCAGACTTCAAAATTGCCAGCCCATACCACTAATAAAAGACAAAGGTAAACCAATTCACCTGGAGCTCATTTTGTGTTTATACTTCTTTTGCTTTTTAGGTAAAATTTACAACAAATAAAACATACAAATCTTAGATGTCCAGTTCAATGGCTTTCAATGGTGTATAAATGTGGGCAAGCCAATGATATCAAGATATAGACCATTTCTAGTATACAAAGACATTCTTGCATCCTTCTTACTAATTTATCTTCTTTATTAGAGGCAACCATTTTATGATTTTTTATCTTTACATATCAGTTTTACCTGTCCTAGAACTTAATGAAAATCAGTTTGTGTTTTACATAAACAGGATTACTACTTTTTTGTTTTTGTTTTTGTTTTTGTTTTTGTGTTTTTCAGTCGAGGTCTGGCCAAGCAGCTCAAGCTGGACTTGAACTTCCTATGTAGTCCAGGTCGGCCTCAAATTCACAGCAGTCATCCTGCCTCAGCCTCCTGAGTGCTGGGATTACAGGCATGCACCAACATGCCCAGCATTGGATTACTCTTTTGTACGTGGGTGCCTTCACCTTGTGTTATGTTTCTGTGTGTAACAGTAGCACATTCCATTTTGAATACTGAGTAGCATTCCATCCACCACATGAATAAATCAAATTTTTATGCACTCTCCTTCTGCTGGATATTCATGTATTTTGCATTTGGATAATTGATCAATAAAGATGCTAAGATACTTATTTTATCCACATATATTTGTATTCTCTTGGATAGAAACCTGTAAATGAAATGGTTCTCAAGACAAGTTCATTTTAAACATTATTAGAAATAATCAAACTTTTTAAACAGTGTAATGCTTTTTCAAATCACACAGGTGATAAGTGAAATTTCTGGTTCCTTCTATCTCTTCTAATATTTGCAATGTAGATCATTTTAATTTCTGCATTCTCATGACTGTGTGGAGACAACTTGGCATGATTCTACATTGAATTTTCCTGATGACTACTGAGGTAGAGCACTTTTTTCATATGCTGAATACATCAGACATACTTTGTGATATGAGTTTTTAAATAACTTGTTCTTTTTTGATTGGGTTGCTTGTCTTTTGTTGTTGAATCTATGATGTATCTGTGGATTCTAGATACAAGTCCTTTGTTAATGATATTCTTGACAATGTTTTCTCCAGTTTGTCTTGTCTTTCATTCTGTTAGTAGAAGCTTGGAAGGAATGGGCTATTTTAAATTTTTTAATTAATTTTATTAGTACATTTTAGGTATACAATATAATGACAGTCATCATTGGAGATTTGGACCTTTACATAATATATCTTGATTCTTATTTTGGGGAAGGCAAGACAATGGGATATTTTAATTTCAGGAAAACTCAATTTACCATTAATTTCTTTAAGTGTTAATGTTTCAGTGATTTGTCTCAGATTTCTTTATTAATGTGTATTTCATTTGAGAATCTGTACTATCATGTGTACTTAGGTATAGATACATTTTAAATTAAGTTTTTGAATAGTGTAATGTAAAGATTAATGTTGATGCTTTTTCCAAACGCAGTACCATTTTGGGTACCATTTATTGAAACAATGTTTTTGTCCATTGAGTTATCTGCTAAATGAACTAACCACATATATGTTGGTCTGTTTATGAAATCTATTGTGTTCCAATGATTCCTTTTACTATTCTCAAGCAGTGCCATATCATGTTATTTTAATTTTTCAGTGGACTTAAAATCATATGGTATAAGTGTTCCCATCTTATTTTACCTCTCCTTCTTTTCCTATTCTTCAATTTTATTTTGGTACACACTGTCCTTTTCAGATCCCCATAAATTTTACTAGAACTTGCTAGATTTTATTTTTAAAAGCCAAGTGGGTTTATGGTGGAGAATATGCTATATATATTTACAGTTAATATACATGTTTACAGTTAATTTGGTAAGAATTGAAATCTCAATGAACTTTTGTCTTTGATCTCATGAGCATGGTTTAACTTTCCATTTGTTTAAGCCTTCTTATATTAGTTAAAAATATTATTCCTAAGAATTTTTTGTATTTTGTTGCTTTTTTTGTTATTTTTCCTATGGGAATTGACCTCAGGACCTTGCATTTGCCAGGCAGGTGCAGCATTGCTGAGCCATATTCTGGCCTTTGATGCTTTTGTTATCATTTCTTATATGTTTTATTCATGTTTTTATATGTTCTTATGCAACTTATTATTGGTTTATTCATTTAGTAGTCATAATAGTGGATTTTTAGTCTTTAGGGACATTTTTTTTAGGAACATTTTTGCAGACAATTGTATGACCTCCAACTGTTCCAAGTAGGAACAGTTATACTTCCTCCTTCCCAACTTCTTCACAAGTCCCAGTATCTCATCAGTGCCAAGACTACATTTCTATGGGATTTTCCCTTGACTACACATCACAATTTCCCATTTCTTCCCAGGTCTATGAGTTCTAATTTTATTCTGAGCATTTGAAATAATATACTGTAGAAGCTCTGAGTTCCATTGTGTACCCTTGAAGAAGCTCATTATTTGTTCATTTGCCTAGGTGGTTTGTTTTATCTTGTTTTTTTTTCTATTTAGCAATTCAAACAAATGGCCTCAACTCAAAACTTTGTAAGTGTTGAAGGAAGTCAAAACGTTCTAATTCTTTTAGCCCTCTAGTTATTTATTTCTACCGGAGTTTTTGAATTTTTTCTATACATAAGCAATTTATGTGCAAACAAAGTTTTAGGGCAGAGGTCTGTCTACAATGTGCTAATTCTATATGCTAATTCCTCATGTGAGGATGAGTGATTTTTAGTAAGCTTTCTGGTTCAATTTAATAAACATTACATAAAATAAATTTGTTATTGCCCTTGATGAGAACACACAGAAAACAGTAAGATTAAGCCAATATGTTTTCTTTGTAAGGGCCTGATAGCATCCCATTAACAGTTTCAATAATTTCAGTGTCATCAAATAATTGTTTATGCATATTTTGCTTACAGTCTGTGACCATTATCCATAGGTGGGCTGATTTAATACTTTAGCATTACCAGCATCAGAATTACCCATACTGTATTTATTCATTGGTCTTTCGGCATACTCATGCTTTTCTCACACTTTTGTTCTTCTTTGATTACCTTTTCCTAATTGGAGCAAGTTAGAAGGTGACCCCTAATATATATCTACTGTGAACCCATGAATATAGCCTTAGAGAAAGGGTATTTGTAGATAAAATTAAGGATCTTGAGGCACTCATACTGGATTATGCAGGGGACCCTCAATCTAGTGATCACTATGTTCTTACAAAAGTACTGGGAGAGACCTGAGATAGACAGAGGAGGAGAAAGATATGAACAGGTGGAGACAAATATTGAAGTTATGCATCCAGAGGTTTCAAAACACCTGGAGCTACTAGAGGCTGGGAAGAAGCAAGAAAGTTTTGTACCTCAAGACTGAGGGGAAAATTGTCCTGCTGATTATCTTGACTTTAGACTTTGGGCCTCAAGGACTGTATCAAAATAAATTTCTACTGTGTTTAGCCACCCATCTTTTGGTGATCTACAGTAGCAGTGCTGGGAATTTCATACAATATTTAAGAATAAGCAATAGTTGACCACCAGTTATGTAGATAGTTATAGGGTTTGTTTAGGATATTTGTTTAGGAAAATGTTATAAAGAATATTCAAGCATTTCTCCTGAGTAAAGGAGTCTTTCTTGTAGACCTGCGAGAATAGAAAAAATGTGTGCTTATCTTAACGAATTTTTCCCATTTGGAGGGGGTGCATGTGTAAGTAATTTTTACATAGTAGGCCACTTCTAAATAACAGGTACATAATTACACAGAATTCAGGGCTCACTAAGAGCTTCTTTTTCTTTTCCATTTTGCTACCATTATTTTTCTGCTCCTTTTAATGTATCTTGCAAGAAAACAGATTCAAAGAAGAGCATTGTACTATCTTGGGAGAAAATACTTTAAGGAACTGAAGTATATTCTTTAATCAAGTATTAAATATCTTACCTTTTATAAACTAGAAAACTGATAGCTAGCTGTTTTAAGTAACTTCTTAAACATATATCACCAGAATTCCAGCTCAGGCTGATTCTACTACATGTAGAAGTTTTTCACCTGGCACATTTTAAGGAGCATTTACTGAATAATATACATATATATGTGCTATGAAATATGAATATGTAAGTTTTCTAGGTTCTATGAAAAATAAAAGGATGCATAATATATTGTTGGACTCTTCAAAGTATCTATAGTAAATAGTAGCATGTCAGATAATTAGAATATGTATCATTACATAGATATTAAGAGTATATTATTTTGTAACTGGAAATCCTGGAAAATTTGTTTTTCATGAGTAGTAATATATTACATAGAAAAAAATTATAAAACAATATCATAAAATATTTGTCATTTGCTGACAGGAATGTATTCCACCTACTGTTTTTGTGCTGTAATAACCAAAGTCACCTAATATTTTGACAGCCTTAGTCTGTCTGCACTATATGTGAATTTATTACTCACCATTTTTTATAGTGCTAATGTAAAACAGTATAAAATACTATCTTGTCACATTAAATCTGTGATGGAAATCTTATTAGATTTCAAGAAATGACTTAATACTTTATTATCTAAAATATTGTAGTTGAATATGGTGTACCATCATTTCTGTGTTACTAATTAAATATTGATTGGTTTAAAAGTTGCAACATTAACAGCATAGAAAAAGCTTTTCAACTTTTTATAGTACAAAAGGACACTGTGTGCTTAGGTGTCTTCTGGTGAAATCAATATAAAACATCCATGGCTCAGGACTCCACGTAATAGCCATGAGTCAGACAGTGATGCTTCCATCGGGTCATAGAATTTTAACTCTAAAATAGTTGTAAATGTAATGAACCACCTTAAAAAGTAAAAACATAAAAAGGCAAATGGAAATGAAGAGATTATAGCCTTAATCATTTCTTTGAAGTAGTTATATAAAAATGTCAATACTATAGTCTTATTTGAAGAGAAACTTGGTGTACTTGTATGAAGTCATTAAATGGTTGATTTTTACTCCTTAGAATTTCTGTACTTGGAATGGAATGATGCTATGTTTTATCTAGAGTTAGCCTAGATTTGGGTCTAAAATATCTTTAGAAATTCTCAGTTACTACTGAAAAACTGCTCATTCTTTCCACATAATACTGTTACCATTATTTCAAAAAATATAAATATATAATCTAAGATTTCACAGTTTTAGTTAAAATATACAGAACAAAAGTTTAAGGCCAATGTCATTCACCAGTTAACTGTTTCTAATCTCATCTGTATTCTATAACATTAGCTATTAGTATGTACTTCTACTGTTTAAGTTGCTTTTATATATTTATTTTCTTGGTTTAAGAATACAACAGAAGTGAGCCAGGGATTTAGCTCAGTGGCACCACACCTGCCTCGTAAGTGCAAGGTCCTGAGTTCAATCCCTGTTATCAAAAAAAAAAGAAAAAAGAAAAAAAAAAGAAATACAACAGAGGTGAAAAATAATCTTGGCTAATTCACAAAGTGATCACATTTCCTACCTCTTCGTAGTTTGAATACTTTGATAGCTTCTAGAAAAGACAACCATTCTATTTTTATCAAAGTTAATTTACTAACCAGAAATAAAGTTTCTCCAAAACCTATTTTTCCTGGAAGGATAATATAATTTGATACTCCATATTATAGTGATTAAAAATTTCCTAGTTCTGACATTATATTATGTCACATTTTCCCAAAGAACTTTTAGATATTAAATATTGATACTGCTTATTTCATCTGTGTGTGTGCGTGTGTGTATGTGTGTGTGTGTAATTTACATACACAGAATGTTTCACACAAATACATTGACCACCATCTCATGGAATTGGTGTCCTAAAGAAAATATTTAGGGAGAAAATGAGATTGCAAATTTTTATTCTAAACTTTAATGAAGATATTAAAGATATCTTACACTTCATTATTGTTGTACCATTTGCTAACCAGAACTTACCAGCACTCACAAGCAAAAAGTACATGGAGACTTGTTAATCCACACCATCAAACTGTCTTTTTACTGTTTTTCTTGGTTTGGTTTGGGCTTCATTACCATTTCTTGACTTCTTAAATCTTAAGTCTGGGTCTTCTCATTAAGTGTTTTTGCTCTATTCTTTATCAGGTATCAGAAAAATTGCATAAGAACTTTCATAATATTTCTAACTTACCAATATCTATCAAAATAAGCAGTGTTAAAATAATTTTTAGAAATAATTAAATCAATTAGGATATGTTGAAACTGTTTCATTGATTTCTTATTATCCACTTTATCTTATTTACTTTATTTTATTTAACCATACAATACCCAATCCAGTAGTCACTTCCTATAGACTCCTTTTCCACAAAATATCCACTTCATCCAGCGGGCTGTGGAATTTCAACGTCTTTGCCTTTTGTGTTGGTCCCTAATTCATTCCTGACAGCTGTCCACATACCACAAATTATACGTGGATCATCATTCATTGCTCAAAGCACTTCAACAAGTTAAAAATTCTTTAATCTGATTGACAGTTACCTATCTGCTGCTGATTTGCTTGTCTCTTCCCATCTATTTTCCCCTTGTCAAACTTGCTCTTTCTCCAAGTCCATTTTTGCCTCGTTGCTCTTATGCCAATTTCCATACTGCCAGCCATGCTTCTACACGTCCTTTGCATACATGGTTCTTTATCCCTCTCAGATTCTTTTTTTAAGCAAAACATTTATTGATGCATTTTAGATATACATAATGATAACATTCGTCATGGGGAATTTGTACCTGCACATGACACATCCGACTTTTTCCTTCTTTTATCCCATTCCCCTCCCTCCCTTGGACCCCTCTTCCCCTCTCCATATACAAAAGCCTTATTTGTATTTTTCCTTCCATTTTCTCTTTTTTTCTTGCCCTTTCCTTCCATTCCTCTCCCCTTTCCTTTGCTCCCTTTCCCATTTGAATATTTTCTTCCCATTTCCCAATGTCTAGTGTATATTTATTTCCACTTTTGCTTTCTCACACTAAAGAAACAATGTAGTATTTAAATACGTGTGTCTGATTTATTTCACTTAAGAATATGGTCTCAAGGTGCATCCATTTAACTATAAATGTCTCAAGCTCATCCTTCTTTATAGCAGAGAATTACTCCATTTTAAATATAACCAATATGTTTGAGAGTTCTACCTATTTTATCTTCCAGCAGTTCAAGTTCTTCTGTTTTAATATTTCAATTTTTAATCACTTCAATTTTAGTTTAGTGCATGGTGAGAGACATGGATCTAGTTTTAGTCTTCAGCAAGTGGAAAGCCAGTTTTCCAGCACCTTCTTTAAAAAGACTATCTTTCTTCCAGTGAAGGTGTTTGGCTCCTTTGTCAAAGATAAGGTGGCTGAGTATGTCTGGAGTTGATTTTGCATCTTCTAATCTATTCCATTGATTCTCAGGTCTGTTTTGGGGTGGGTTTTTCTTTTGGTGGGGGGTTGCCAATACCATACTGTTTTTATAACAATACCTATGTAGTATAACTTCAAGTCAGGGATTGTGATGCCTCCAGCCTTACCTTTGTTGCCCAAGATTGCCTTTGCTATTGTCATTCCCTTCTGGTTCCAACTGAATTTTAGGATTATTTTTCTCTGATTCTGTGAAATATGCTGTTGGAATTTTGATCCGGATTCCTTTAAATCTGTATGACAATTTTGAAAGTATGGCCATTTTCACTATATTGATTCTCCCTACCCAAGAACAAGGATGAATTTTCCATTTTCTGATATCCTATTCAATCTCCCTTCTTCAGAGTACTGTAGTTTTCCATGTAGAGGTCTTTTACTTCCTTCATTAGATTGATTCCTAGATATTTCATTTTTTGGATGCAATTGTGAAAGGAGTTGCTTCCCTAATTTCTATCTCAGTGAATTTATTATTCGTGTGCAGGAATGCTATTGATTTATGAGTGTTGAGTTTGTATCCAGCTACACTCCTAAATTTGGTTGTTAAATCTAAAAGTCTTTTTGTGGAACATTTGGGGTTTTCTATGTAGAGTAATGTGTCATCTGAAAATAATGATAATTTTACTTCTTCCTTCCCTATCCTTATTCCTTTTATTTCTTTCTCTTGTCTAATTGCTCTGGGTAATGTTTCCAGAGCTATTTTAAATAGAAGTGGTGACAGTGGACATCTTTGTCTTGTTCCTTATATTAGAGTGAAAGCTTTCAGGTTCTGGTCCATTTTCCCACTCAGATTCTAACCCACTGTCACCTTGTACTGATCATCCATTGTAAAGCAAATACATAATATATTTACATAGAACTTAAAATATCAGATATTATTTGTTCTTTTTGTCCTTTTCCCCAAAAAATATAAGCTCAATAGATGTAGTTTTGCTCTTCACATATAGAACAGTGTCTGGTACATAGGAAACAATAAATTTTTGTATAATTGATGCTAAATGAATGATTTTTAAATTCAAACTATTAAAAAGAAAATATAAAGAAAAAATTTAAAAGAAAATATGAAAAAAACTAAAGATAATTATTTTCAAATTTATTTTTATTATTTATGAATTATGGTTGTGTACATGTATAGGATACAAAATGGTGTTATGATTTTTTAATACAATATAAAATGTTTAAACTAATTGTATATGCCCAAATATTTAATTTTACTATTACACTTCAAATAATTTAATTGTTGTACAATTCTGGAAAATGCCACTGTGCCTCACAAAACTAAGCAATGAGAAATATTTTAGCTTACAGCAGCAAAAGTGCTAACTATGTATTTCAGTTTAGGACTGAGGGGAAAATGTCCTTGAATTATGAATAAAAATTATTTTGAAATGAATCATCATGTGTAAATTGTACTATAATAAAGCATTATTTTAAGAGTAGTTTTGTTAAGTTAGACACACTGGTGAACAATCTTCTATCACTACATCAATGATACTGATAGATACTGATATATAATTACTTGAGTCAAATTTTTGAGACAAGCGACTTTTAGCAATTTTTCAATATTGCTATTTTATGTTGAGTACCAGATGTCAGAAGAGTTGAAAACATGTTTATTTTGGTTTCTTGGTCCTTCAAGATTTGTCTGACTCAATATCTTCCTCATCTTTCATAGATATGCATTTAGCCTCAATTGAGTGAACAGGCTTTAAGAAGCTGCAATCTGCATACTTCTAAAAGAAATGATTTGGCCACCTGCACTTTTGGAAAATTGTAAAAAAAAAAAAAAACTATAGAAAGATTTCTATGGCAGGAAATATCAATAAATAATATTTTAAAGAATTTGGATGTCTGAGCAATATGGAGCCTCATTAGGGTGCAAGTTCTTACATTTAGAGAGAAATAAAATGAAGTGAGCTGGATGATTTACAAATCTGACAGAAAAGAAGTTAGTAAAGTTTAATGTGATTCCTATTTCAAAATAAACAGTCCAAATACTTTAGCAATATATGTGAGCAACCATATGCTGAAATCAGTTTCGAGTTCTACATCTCCACCTCCTCCACTTCCCCACCATAGTGTCCTTCTCCCTGTCTCAGCTGCTTCAGTGCACATGAGATGTTAGAGACTCTGACAGTTCTAGGTAAAGAAACTCATCTCTTTCTATCCATGCTTCATTCACCATGAGTCCTATTGACATACTTATCTATCACGCATTCTGGGAAATTATGAGCTGTATGTTAATAAGGTTAATGGGATGGAGTAGAACATGGAGAAGACCATCCCTAAACTCAGGGTACTTCTCCAACCCATCAAATGAGGCCAAATAAAGTTTACAGATTCTACAGAATTGGAAATTGATGTTTCTATTTAGAAATGACATTTTGAATGTACACCAAAATTATCATTTTCCCTGACTTACAGATTAAGTTACAAATCCATTGTTATTTCCCAAGAAATGCAAAAGCCTTCCATTTTATATTTCTTACCTTGGATCCAGAGAAATTGTGTTGATCTAGGCAGCAAATAGAAGTTGAAGCTTGGATTCAGTTCAGGTTCAATTTCTTGGAAAGAAAATCTGAAGTATCTTTAAATTTTTATTTTCATTATTCTTAATTTTAACAAATGTTTTCCCATTGCTCCAAAGTTATTCAAACCATTTCTTTGTATACAAATACTAAGAAAATTTTATGTATCTTCAAAATGATTATCATTTGACAAGGGTTTCTTAAGATCTACTTTGCTTGCATTGTATTTTGCATAAGATTTTTACTATTTTCAATTCACATTTACTCTATGTATCTAATTACCAACTTCACCTATCTAAACTTACAGGGCTCTTTTCAAACTATGCTGACAATGTCCTTTAAAGTTTAATTAACTGATTATATAAAAAGTATAATTGATAAGCTGCTATAGTTCATGAAATCGCTAATATATTGATTGCCTGCCTATTCGATACAATTATTCATAATTGTGTATACTTGAAAAGATTAGTCTCCAAATCTTATCAATTTTAATGAAGTTTTTCTTTCCATAATTAACTTTCCCTATATGAGTTAACCCTTGTGGCTTAAGGGAAGTGTTCAAAGACTTAAGTATGAGATAATGAAAAGGATTGCATTATTTTATAATTTTAAATCCACTCTAATAATTATGTATGAATATATTATGATATATGTATCATTCTCAGAAGTCTTTATCTGAGTTTGATAGACAGTAAAACCTCCTTTCCCAATGGAAGTGCTGAAACATCTTTGATGACAAAGACAAGCAATTTGGGAAGGGGAAGGTATATATACTGTTATTTGCATTAGGAATGGCTTACAATGATTGTCATTCTAACTGCATGAGTACCATGCTTTATCACTATGCATCAAAGTGTTATCATTAGACAACCTAAAACCAAATCCATTAAGAATATTTGTGCTACATACAGTTCCAAATCTAAAAGCCAGACTATTAAGTGGTCTAGGGGAACATTTTAAAATAATTCCTTTATTGAAGTTAATAAAGTTTGAGAGCTATAACTCCAGTTATAGAGAGTTTATAAAAGAAAATAAACAATTACTGGTGCTCCTCAAAGCAAAGTAGATATTCACCTGAATGACAATCCAAAACACTAACTTTATGAAGATGAAGATATTATGTATATGTACATGTTTATCTGCAGTTGTCGAAAATCAGACCACATTCAAATATTCTGGTGATATATGCATAACACAAAGTTCTCCATAAAATTCACAAAATTCTCAATATTCAAAATACACCTGTGAGGTAGGAACTATACTGTTTCCAAAGAGTGTGTAGTAGTGAGATTTCTGACTCCAATACATAATTAGAATTATTCACATATTGACTAAACTAAGTTTTATATACATAGTAAATACTAGTACTGTAGAATCACGCATTTTGTCATTATTGGTAAAAAGTCATTAGTCATATACAAGCCTAAGATTTTGTACATGTGTTCCATCAAGAAACAAAAAATGATTTATGTTTTATATCAGCTCTATGGACATTGACTTAGTACAAATTCTCACTCATTAATTTTATAAGGAATTCTTATTTAAAATTGTTCAAATGAAAAATATTTTTATTGTAGCAACTTTCTTAAGTGTTCACTGGTTTAACCATCTTAGAAGGCCAAGTGATGGAGGCATAGGAGAAAAAGGGAAAGAGACAGGAAATAAAAAGAATTAAGATGTGTTGTGTACATGTACCCACTTCCCAAGATGAATGGAATCATGTACTGCAAACATGTGCTAATAAAAATTATTTAAAAATTAATAAGATAATTATAATAGAAGAAAAGTTTATCAAGAACTATATATCAATAATTTTTACACATTTATTCTTCTTCAAGCTTTAATTTCATTTACAAAAATCCAAAACCTGAGGAACTTTGATACATATAACATTTTTTTTCCTCTTCAGAGATCATCATTGTTAATCTCTAAAACAACGGAAGGGCAAATTATGCTTTCAACCCTTTGCTGTAATAGAAATTCACTTAACATATATAGTTCAATTTTGATTTTAAAGTCGGACTACGCAACTCCTCATAACTCTGCATCTAGTGATGTCACATTTGTACCCTGAAATTGACCCCAATGAGAAGATTTCCACTGTGGCAGTAAGTAAACATACAAAGCAGGGGTCTCCTTGATAGCTGCAGATTCAGTTGTGGTTGTTGAACATATGTCAGAATAACACTGATTTGAATTTCCTCAGAAAGTACATCTCTTATCTGAATAAGACAAAAACTCAGCATTTTTTGGCCCTAATAAATAAAATTACTTTAATCTGTACCTCTGGGTATGATGTCTTAGATTATGGCAGAACAATGCTCCCACTGCAAAACCGGAAAAATCCAACTGTTACAAAATATTTTAAAACATCATAGGGGTGTAATTGCAGAAAAGATTAAATGAATAAAATTCCAGAAAGCAAGGAGTCTTCCCAAAATGAGCTGAGTTCCATGACCTTTCTGTTTATTTTTGTTTCATTTTGTTCTAAACACACCTAGTAATTGTAGTATAGAGTTGGAGACTGCGATTATTCTGTGCTGTGATCTTGAAGTCGTGGGGAAAACAAGTCCAAGCTTCATGAAGCTTGGGTAGCAACTTGGAATTTGGGGGACAGGGCAGCATACTGGGAAGCTAGGACTGAAAATCAAAACAAAAGAATTCTACAATGGGTATATCTCCCACAGTTACAAATGTTCAGGCAACACATCTCTTCAGGGACAGAGGCAAGTTGCATGTATAAGATTAATTTTACTATTAAGATACTTGGCACATTTTGAAGATTTTGTGATTGGAGGCAAGAGAACTATGCTGTGAAGTCTAAAGATCAGGACTCGGTGTCTAGTACTCTCCCAGGCCTGGGAGAAGTAGTGGATGAGAGTCTCTCTTGGAAGCTCCTTAAAACCAGTGTAGGAGCAGGGACTGAACCAGAGAAAGACTGGGTTTTACTGAAATGGCAAATGGTCATTAATTGCCTCCTTCACCTCTATCAGGATTGGGGTGATCTGTTTTTGACTTTAAGAACCTAGGAGAAAAATGAAGAGAAAACTCTCTGGTAAAAGACACTTACTGGGCTGGGGATTTAGCTCAGTGGTTCCAGTATGCAAGGACCTGAGTTCAATCCCTGGTACCAAAAAAAAAGACACTTATTATCTGAAGTCTATCTTAGTTTACACACAGGTCTAGTGTACATACAAAACTATTATGAACTTTAAAAATGAAGAAATTTTGTCTGTTATTTGTATTAAAATTCAAATAATTAAAAAACAGAAATGGACTTATTGGAAGTTTGATGTATTTAAAGATCAGAAAAGCACTTGGAAAGATTCATAAATAATTTGTTAAATAATGTATAAGAAAAATGATAGAATTAATATAAAAGAGCAGTCAGGCCCAGGGATTTAGCTCAGTGGCACCATGCCTGCCTTGCAAGCACAAGTCCTGAGTTCAATCCCTGGTACAAAAAAAAATATATATATATATGTGTGTGTGTGTGTGTGTGTGTGTGTGTGTGTACATATATCTATATATCTATATAGAGAGATATATATAAAAGAGCAGTCTATGAGAAAGATAAATGGTCATTGATGCCTTGCAAAAGAGAATTCCTATATTTTATGATCTCAGTGATTAAACAATGTGCTGCATGTAGATGAAGACAAGGATACTGAAGGTGGAGAAATATGCAGAGAGAACATTTCAAAAATCCAGCAGAACATTAACAGAGAGAAAAGAGAGCACTCTAGGCAGAAGCAAAGTTATAGCACAGGAAATCAGTATAGTTATCAACCCATGCACACCAGAAGCCCAGCAACCAAAAGAATAGCCATAAAGCCACAATTATGCATATTGTAGTTAAACTGCTAAAAACAAAAGCAAAAAAGACTTCAATTCTATCTGGGAAAAGTAGGGGAATAAGAATAAGAAGGAGGGCAGGTGAAGAAGAAGAGGAAGAAGGAGAGGGAAAGGGCAAGAGAATGAGGAAAAAGACAAGGACAAAGAGGAAGATAGAAAGGAAGTAAAGAAGGAAGGAAGGGAGACGGGGAAAGGAAGGGGAGAAGGGAAGGGAAGGAAGAAAGAGAAAGAAGGAAACAGGAGGAAGGGGTAGGAGGAAAGAGCAGAGAAGGAGAAAGACAGAAAAGGAAGAGGAGGAAAAGAGAGAGAGAATGTAATCTAATTTCTCAGAAATCATGGTGCTCAGAAGTTAATGGGAGTAAAGTATTTAGAATACTGAAAAAAGAAATAAAAGCTAATTTAGAATTCAATTCTTTTAAGAAAAATCTCCTTTAAAGTAATGCTGAAATGAAGTCATAACCATTTTCAGGGGTTTCTATTTTGTCAGTAGATCGGCAATAAAGAAAAAGGCAAGTAAACCTAAAATGTAGATCTTTGTAAAGTAAATCAATCTGAAAACATTTTAAAGAACTGATCAATTTAATGAGAAAAAAATAAAATATTTATGTCATTAACTAGAAGGTATTATTATCCACAACTTCATGTAAATAAATCTCACAATTTGTGTGAAATATAAAACTATTTTAAAATTACCTCTTATAATAATCAAAAGAAAAAATATAGTAATAATTGACAATATAGGTCTGTTAAATTATTAAGTATCTTATTAAAATCTCTCTCACACACACATGTACACACACACGCATACACACACCCAGGAATAGATGACTTTACCATTGAATTTTCTGAAATATTTGAAAGTATAAGACCAGGTTGTCCAAACTTTCAGAAAACAGAAAGAGGGATCATTTTATCATTGACTTCAACACCTCACCAAGATATCATCCTAGAAGAAATTTACAAAACCTGTCTTATGTTAACATGGATTCAATACTCCCAGATAAATATTAAACAAATTATATCAAATTATATATGTCACGTGTGCATCCCTGACACATTGAGGCATTATAGACCTACTACTCTTTCACATTTATAGATCAAGCAATTTTAATCATAATATTAAATGAAGAAAAATCACATCATCATCTTGGTAGATGCAATTTTAACACTCATTTAGGTTAAAATTTTTTTGCAAAATACAACCTAGAACTTCCTTAATCTAAGAAATACAATTTTAAATCCTTATTCTAAATATCATACATCAATGAAATATTAAAACATTCCCACTGAGGTCTGTTACAAGAAAAGGACTCTTGAAATTACTAGAATTTTTATTTAAGCATTAAAATGCATGTATTACTCATATAACACACAGTTAGTTGAGAGATCTACTGAGGGCCAACATGGATATACAAGAAGATTTTGGGCGTCCCTTTATGTCCTTAATTTTCCTCCTTTCCAGGCACTCTGGAAGCCCTGGATTCCACCTTTTGAGTCAGCTCTAGTGAGGTCTGACTTTCTGCCTCCCCAACTCCATGCTATACGGACCAGAGACTGTTGCAGATTAAAAGTAAATATATTCAAATCTTGCACAATGTAGTTCTCAATTTTTATGAGTTGATTCCTTTCTAGATTAAAAAAATGGACACTTTCACAGCCTAAAGTATGTTTAATGTGTTTCTAGAGTTCAAAAGAGTTATTCTAAATTAATGGTGAATTTCTTTCTTTTATTAACAAAAGCAAATTTGTACCAACTATACAAAAACAGTGATTAGTGGGCTATGTAAAAATAATATTTTTTATAAAAATGATATCATTAAGAAAATGAAAAAAATAAGTTTCTGAGTGGAAAAAATATTCTCAATTTCTACATCTAAGAAATGTTTGTATCTTGATATATAGAAATTTCTTATTTATTAATAAGGAAAAGCTAGAAAGACCAACAGAAAATGGACAAAACATCGCCCAAAGGAGAATATATAAGTGACCTAACCATATAAAAGAAAGTGATAAATTTTCATCATTGTTGGGAAAATGCAAATGAAAAGTACATTAAAGTGCCATTATATACTCACCATAATTGATAAAATTAAAGAAAAATAAAATAGTAAATGTTGGTAAGAACAAGGAACATCAGAATGAATGGCTTTTGGTACAATGTCTTTGGCGATATCCACTGAATTTGAACATCTGCATACCCTATTAGACAGCAGTTCCACTTGTACATTTATACTAAGTAGGAATGTACCTAACTTCCTCCAAAAGTATTTGTGTTAGGACACTCAAAACAACTCTATGCTTACTATCCTCCAACTGAGAGGACTAACAGGCCACCAATTACATAATGTGTAGATAAATTATGATGTGCGGGGGTCTGCAATACTGATTATGCCCAAAGCAGGTTGTAAGCAGTGCAGGCTGTGCAGAGCCCACAACTGGCTTGTTTATAGAAGTGAGTCCAGCTGAAGTCTACATGCTGAGGTCTGAGTAACTCCTACCCAAATTCCATTCCCACAACTAAAACATTCTTAACTAGAAGGACAATGTTCTAATTACAACCATATATTTTGTCTATTCTGTTCCTAATTTGAGAATGCTTTGTCTTGTCCTTTATGAGCCTTGTTTACATTGATTTCCATAGAACCTGCATGATTGAGCATCCGTACACATAGTCCCGCCCTCCTAAGTAGCTCACACAAACCCCAGTTGATTACTAATAAAAATCAGTGGCTTGCACAGACCAGTGCCTTTGTCGGCTGCACCAGCATTGGTGATCCTAGCTCCCCACTTTCTATCTCTTAGTTCTGTCTCTTTGGGGATTTTTCCCCTCAGGCTTCCATTGTACACTGAGCAGGAGACTGGAGCCTACTGCACAGGTTTCCAATAACATTTCAGGGGTTCCCAGTAATGATTTATTCACCCAACAACATTCTATGCAAAATAATATTGAATAAACTAATTGCACACAGCAATATCTCTAAGTCTCACAAATATATTAAGTAAAATAAATAAGTCGCCAAGGAAAATATGATATATTGTTCTGTTTATATCAAGTTAAAAGATTAATCAATGCTTTTAGTAAGATGTTGTTTTAGGGGTGTGGTTGATGCTTTCTGGTTGTGACATGGGTGTATTTCTTTTGTACAAATTAATTTTGTTGTATATGATAAGTAAATATTTGTTAAATATCAAAAATGTTTTCAAAATATTTTAAAACTGTATGTATCTCCAACTAAAACTCTAGTACTTTCCTGTGACAGACAGGAAAGAAGTAGTGCATTTTACAGATAAACAAAATCTGAGATTCAGTAAAGTTTAATATATATCACTGACTCAGAATATCAACCTCCTCTGTGGATTGTTTGTATTTTATGTATAAATATATTCTTGGATTTTTTTGAATGATACAAAATCTACCACAATATTTCATAAGGTTTCATTTCTGGCCTACTTACTTGATAAATGCTTGTCCCAAAATAAGAATTAAATATTGTAATATTTTTCTAATAAAACCAAAACTATGGAGAATGGACAGTGTTTGTAACAATTAGTATTTTTCTTACCCCTTTTTCAAAATGCCTGTCACATCTGTATCAGAATTTTCATTATTGAAGTCTTCAAAATCTGTGTATCTTTTAAGCATTAGGAGAGGCCATTCCAAACAGGCCTTTCTATTATTTTCCCCTTTATAAGTCCGCTGCCCTTCCCCCTCCCTCAAAAGACTCCAAACCCTTCAGGCCTTAAATCATGTCACTATCATTCTTGCTAAGGGGAACCAGAGCACACTCCCTTGGGGTCCTATTAACACCTGCTACTTAATCAGCCAGAGGGGCTCCTGGTGACTGATACCACACAGCCCTGTCCATCTGGCCCTCCCTCCCCAGAGGTTGTATCCCCATCCCAGCTCGGGAGGGAGTCTCGCAGAGACTGGGCAACCCAGAGAGTCCACGAAATCCAACCAATTGTTCAAAAGCTGGAATTTATTAGTAGTACATTCCCAGTTATAAATTTGCAAACCAAGAACTTGCAGCTGTGGAATGTATTAGCTGCAGATCTGTAATTTTTTCAGCTTTCAGATTCATAAATATTTTAGGTATTGTACAAATACAGCAGCAAATAGTAACAGAGACCTCCCTGGATAGAAGGCTGCTACTGATAACATGTATGTAGCTAAGCGCAGGGGGTCCTTACATTCTGAACGAGGAATAAGTTTAGCAGTGTAGCCATCTCTAATTTAGACTGTTTTCTTAATCTGCTGCCAGGGGACCATGCTGGGTGATTCACAGTAATGAACTCCACCTGGATGCTCTGTAAATCTGAGCAGAACTCAGAGCAGCCTACTAACTGTTGCTGCCACAGATCTGGTTGAGCGAGCTCTAATTTGATCATTAAGTGACCATCCCACCAAGGAACCAGGAGAAATGCTTAGAGACTGCCACTCCAGGATAGTGCAAGAAAAACTGTTTATTTGATTAAGGTTATTGGGAGATTTAAAAAAAAAAAAAAAGCTTCTTTGAAACAAAACTGAAACATCTGTGGAACAATAAAAGCTAATATTATACAAGCTAATATTACATATTAATCTTGATCCAGTGAATCATAGCATTACTTAAATGGGATCAATATTTTTAAGAGAAAAGAGTAATATGAATTTTCATAACGGACAAGTGCTGTTTACTAAAATTGTCTTAACACCCTTATAAAATCGATCGCAGTTAACTTGCCTACTATAACTATAATACTGGAGCATCTGGCCTTATATGAATAGTAAACTAAATTATGTATTATAATGTATTGCAAAATAAAATATATCTAGTGAATACTGTTTTCACAGACGCAGAATGCATATATCATTGTTGCATAATGGCAATTATGAAATGCTATCTATATTTTGGTAAGCAAAAGTTGAGCTCTGTCTCTCAAAATTACTTTTTGCTTGTGCCTAAAAATGGTTTACCTTGTCATGTAATTTGAGAACAGGGGATAGCCACTGCTCCTCTTGCTTCTGCTGCTTTTGCAAGGTCCTTGGGAATCGATAGAGAACAAATGTGATCACAAAGAGTCCATTGGTTGATTCGCCTGTTCTTTATCATCACAATTAATTCTCTTTCCCTTCTGGTTACAGAATTTTTGTTCAGTGGCTGGACATTTGCTGCTTTTTCTTGAGTGTTCTCCCCAATCTGTCAATGGAACAGCTATACACACGTTTCTCAGGAAAAGTCCTCTCCTTATTTGCAGTGCTTATGCTTTTAGCAATCAGTTGGGACACTTGCTAGATTTATCAACCAGATTTTCTGCAAAACAAGCCAATACAGAATTCATTTATACATTCATGAATTTATTCATTCATTTTTGCTACAACAAAGTTTTGGTTGAAATTCATTTGTATCTTGATAATATTCTTCCCTGTGCTTAGATAAATTATGTTCAATTCTACTAAAAATGGCCATTGGAAGCCCTTAATGATGTAATGCTACATAGTAAATTAACATTCCTATGGTTATTTATTTTGTGAATTGGGATTTTTTTAAATACATGAAGTGATCGCTAAAAGTTCTAGCCACTGCCTTTTGATTCATTTTACAAAGTAATTAAGATTAATTTCAGTTAATGTTATTTTATAGTCGACCAACTACAGAATTGGCTGTCTCGAGGGAAATGCATCCTTGTCACAGCAGGTATATTGGGAAAGGCTGGAGGTCCCCTCAGAGAAGGATCTTGTCATGAGATTCTCATCATTACATGGGAGTCTGCTAGGATGATCTTTCATGTTTCTTTCAACACAGAGGTTTTGTGTTCAGAAGATCATCATTTGTACAGATCTGAAAATTCTAGGCACCACCAGATGAAAATAATGAAAGGAAATAATGAACAAATATATTCTGCTTTTAAAGCTTTAAGTATTTGAGAGACTTGGGTCAAGAGAAATTAAAGTAATATAAAAATAATAAGAATAATATGTCAACAAAATGAATAGTACATTTCCACCCTAATATGCAAGTGCTAAATAATTTTTTGAAAAGGTAACTAATAAATAAAGTTCCTACTAGAATGTTTATTTTGAGATCAACCACAGGAATGGAATATTTACTTCTAATTGGAAAAGAATTTGGTTCCTCAACCTTTCCAATTTTAATTACTTCTTTGTTTGCAGACACTGATATCAGAAGCTATCACCCAGCAGTCTTGCTCAACTCAGTACGTGGCAACTCCAAATTCTTTGTATATAAAACTTACCTCTCTCACGCTATACTAAAATCAAAGTTAAAGTACATCAAAAAGCTAGATATAAAAAGAAAAACTTTGAAACAGCAGGAAGATAACATAGGGAAAACACTTGAAGCCACAGACACAAGCAAGGATGTCCTGAACAACATTCCAGTAGTGCAAGAAATAATATCAAGAACCAACATGAGATTACGACTAACTAAAAATCTTCACAGCAAGGAAAAAATCATCCGAGAAAAGAGATAATTTACAAAATAGGAAGAAAAATTGGCTGCTAACCTGTTAAAGAGCTCATATCTAGAATATTAAAGGTATGATCAAAAATAGAAAGAATATTTAATTTTTAAAATCTATTACAATAAAAGACACATTGCTATTAATTCTCCTCAAAATACTCAACCTCACTTCAAACACACTTAGCCCATCATTCTTGCCTCTTTCCAAAGCAGTTCTGAAAGTCCTTATTTTGTGAGTGTCTTGCTTGTGCTGTCATGGTTGGATTTGAAATAATTAATTTTCATAGTTATTTTGACTTGAAGGAAGAACCAGAAGTTGCATGGTGCCAGGTCTGATGAAAGGAGTGGATGAGGACTCACCTTAAAGTTATTAGGGTGTGAGATCAGTGTATTCAAAGCAAAGGGGCCACTTTAAGGGGGATTAATGGTAATGTGGCTTTTATTGTAATATTTCATTATTTAAAATTTCCCTGTGTGTTTTGATCACAGGTCCTATAAAGAACTCAAAAAATTAACCACTCCAAAACAAATAACTCAGTCATAACCAATAAGTATATGAAAAGTGTTCATAAACTTTAAATATTGGGGAATTTCAAGTCAAAACAACTCTGAGATTCTGTCTTATCCTAGTCAGAATGGAAAAGGAATGCTACTACTTGTTAGTAGGAATGTAAACCAGTACAGCCACTACCAAAATCAGTATAGAGATTCCTCAAAAGGTTAAAAATAGAAATATGTCTCCTGGATGTATTTTCAAAAGAATTAAAGTAATTATGCTATAGTGATATTTGCATATCCACATTTATAGCACTGCTATTCATAACAGCTAAGACCTTGAAACAGCCTAGATATCCTTTGATCGATAAAGGAATAAAGAAAATGTGGTATACATACAAAATGGAATACTATTCAGCCATAAAAAATAAAATCATAAAACTTGCAGGATACTTGATGGATCTTGAGACTATGATGTTAAGTGAAATAAGTTACGCACAAAGTTAAATATCAAATAGTTTCTTTTATATTAAAATCCTAAAGCATAAATAAATTGAATATTTTAAAAAGGAGAGATGGTAGAAAATAAGGAGGCAGACTCTGAAATTGGTGAAAGGGATGAGAAGGGGATAGAAAGAAGGGATGGAAGTAAATGGATTGAAAATGATAAAGATAAGATATATACACACACTATTTCCCCAAAGCAAATGTAACCCTTATATATCACAAACATGTACTAAAAAATAACATTTACCTACATTGTAATCATTTTAAATTTACAGTGTAAATAGATGAATTTAACATACTTGACAACTTTAAAATTCCTTTCTCAACAATTAAATTAATAAGAAAAATATAAGTATATAAATGATTTGAAAACTCAAACGTCATGAGTCAAAGTATTAAATGCTTTTTTCAATTACAGTAACATTCTCTTTTCAAGTTCATGTGGAGCACTTACAAAGATAGTCCATATATGAACATAAAACAAATCTCAGCAAAATTCAAAGCTTTGAATGCATAAAGAGTATGCTCTCTGACTTCAGAAAATTGAATTAGAAACAAATAATAAAAATATAGAAATTCTCAAATATTTAAAGATTAAATAATACAATTCTAGATAATCCATAAGTCATGGATATAATCCACAAGAAAAATTGGGACAAATCTTTACGAACTGACATGAAAAATGTAATGCATAAAAAGTTTGAAATGGTCTCAGTAAATCTTTAAAAGTTGCCACTTTACTGTTTTTATTACAATAAAGTTTTTAAACCTTCTCTTAAAAATTCTATTATAAAAGACCAAAATGAACCAAAGGTAAATAAAAAGAATAAATATGTAAGTGAAGACCAAATATTGGAATATCATTTCTATTATAAAAGCAACAAAGAAAATTGTATAGAAAATTGATGTTTAAAAAAATTTAATAAAAAGTGCAATGTCTGCCTTGCAAGACTGAGTACATAGAAGGGTAGGATAAAAGCCTGATATTAAGAAGAAAAATGGCATAATTCCATAGATTCTGCAGTCATTTATGGATTATTGAAAGAATATGTTAAACAATTTTATGCCAACACAAAATCTTAAAAAATACAGTCAGTTTTTTAACTATTAAAGAATAAGATCAAGGGATATGTAAAAAAAAAAAATCACATATCAATATTCCAGTTGGTTAAATGTAGAAGTCCCCTGCCAAGAAGCCTCAGGCATCTTACCTATTTCATAAGAATTTCTCACTAAGTAACTTCCTCAGTCTGTTTCCTGTTTACAGAAACATGAGAACACAAAGGAAGTTTTCACCCAGCTATTTCCATGAATCTCGCAAAACCAACAGCAAAGCTAGCTCACCAACACACAAATTATAAATCACTGTTCTTTTAAATCATCCTATTTTTTAGAACTTTCTCTTTTCTATGTTTTATTGTGCAGATTAATAGGATCTACTGTGACATTTCCACATAGCATTATCGTGAATTGTTAATTTATAACCTAACTTCATATCCACCATCGCCACACCATTCCCAGTCCCTAGTAGCAGATCCTCTTCTACTCTCGGGTCAACTTTTTTCTTAGTTTGCTCTTTGTTTTTTTGGCCGTTCTCCAGCAAATCACTGTTTACTACAAATTCCAGAGAAGAACCATAAAAGGATACTTACAATAAAAATAACCACATATAGATTGGACTCGAATCACCAGATAGTTACTAAATAAATGCTCCATAGAAAGGCAGCTAATCTTTTTCTCTTAGTTCATTTTGTTAGTACATTTTAGATATACATTATGATCACAATCATCACAGGAAATTTGCACCTGTACATGATGTAACTTGATTCTTCTTTTTTTCCCAGTCCTCTTCCCTCCTTTCAACCTCCCTTCTCCTCATTCGTGAAAGTTTTCTTTCCTTTTTTTCCTTCTATTTTTTTCCTTTTGCCTTCCTTTCTTTCTTAGTTTCCTCTTAAGAAAGAAAACCTAAAGTACTTGTCTTCATGTGCCTGGTTTATTTCACTTAACAAGATGTACTTCACTTTCACACATTTCGCTGTAAATGATAAGATTTCATTCTTTTTTCTGTCTTACACACACACATGTGCACAGAGCCCCTTACACTAATTTTCATGCATTATCTACTATGACTACTAGAGAAATAAACAAGGACATACAATATCTATTATGTGTACCAATTTCATTTTCTTTAGATATATACATTTACTCAAGGGTGAGATACCAGGATAATATTTCTATTATAGTTCAATAATAGTTCTATTTTTTGTGTGTGTGGTGAAATTCTCTTCAGTCTTCCATAATGGCTACCTTAATCTAGCTTTCCATAAACAGTATATAAGTGATCTTCTTTCAACATATCCTTGCCAGCATTTTATTATTATTATTATTATTAGTGTCATTTTAGCTGAAATGAGATTGTATTTCATTGTGATTTTGATTTTTATTCCCCTGACAGCTAATGATAATTTAATATTTTTTCATATGTTTATTGACTATTTACATTTCTCCTTTTGAGAAGCGTCCATTCAGATAATTTGCTCATTCTAATAATATTAGTTGGTTTTTGTTATTAAAGATTTTTATGTTCTTTATGAATTCTGCCAATTAGCCTCTGTTAGATGAATAGTTGACAAATATTTTCTTTCATTCTTGAGTGTGTCTCTTCACTCTGTTGGTTGTTTCTCTTGTTGTGTGTAGTTTTGTTAATTTTATGTCATTCCATTTGTTACTTTTAAAAAATTTGTCTTATGCTTTTGGACTTTTATTCAAAAAACTATTATATATACCAATATCCTGAACTGTTTCCTCTAGCATCTTCAGAGTTTCAGGTCTTTGATCAGTTTTGGTTTGTTGTTTGTACAGAGTGAGAGGTGGAGAGGTAAAGTTTCAATCTTCTGCATGCAGACAGCCAGTTTTCCCAGCACCGTATATTAAAGAGGCTGTTCTTTCTCCAAAGCGTTTTTGACAGCTTTCTCTAGAATCAGTTGACTCTAGGTAAGTGGGTTTATTTCTGGGTCTTTCTTTCTATTCCATTGGTCATCTGTCTCTTTTTATGCTGGTACTGTGCTGTTTTGTGTTTCCAGGGATCTCTAGTATTTCTAGAACTAAATTACTGTGATGTCTCCAGTTTTGCTTTTTTTGATCAAGAATGCATTGGCTTCATGGGAATTTTTGTGTTTCCAAAATTATAGTTTTGCTTTTTCTAGTTCTGTGAAGAATGCCATCGTAATTTTGATGGAGATTGGATTGAATCTATAGACCATATTGGGCAGCATTGCTATTTTAACAATATTAATTCTTCCAATTCATGAACATAAGTCTTTCCAAATTCTACTGTCTTTTTTAATTTCTCTCTTCAGTACTTTCTAATTTTTTATTGTAGAAGCCATTTGCTTCTTTAGGTAAGTTCATTCCCAGGTACTGTGTGTGTCTGTGTGTGTGTCTATTGTGATTTCTTTCTCAGCAAATTAATTATTTTGCATAGAAAAGATATTAATTTTGGAATAATTCCTATGCAGCAGCAAATAGTAGATACAAGAGAAGGATGAAATTAAACTTCTTCCCAGCAGTTGACATGACTCTGGAAATTTGAGTATCTACATAGCTGCTACCAGAACTATGACTTAAGGCTATTTAACATATAAAATAAATCAATATACAAAAGTACATTTTGCTTATATGTTTATTGAAATTAAAATTAAATATGTAACACTATTTCTAGAGACGTAAAATTACAAAATTATTATAATAAATCCAACAAAAGATATGAAAGTCTTGTATGTTAAAAAAATATAAAACACTGTTAAGAAAAAATTTAAGTCTCAAATGAATGGAAAAGAATACTGTGTTTATAAGATCTGAAGTCATGAAAAATTTTATGATCATATCCCGAAGATTTTTTGAAGAAATTATGAACTAATTCTAAAGTTTTTAAGGAATTCTACAGGATCTACAATGGCCACAAAATCTTTTGAGACGAACCAAGTTAGATGACTTATATCATGAGACTTTGATAAGTATGATAAAATTATAATAAATGAGATAGTAAGATTTTAACATAGGTTATTGTACCCTAATAGAAAATCCAGGTATAAGACCCACACATAAATGGTAAATAGATCTCTGAAAAATCTCAAAATTATTTCACTGAAGGAAAAATTGTCTTTTTAAAGAACCATTAATGGAATTATTTTATATTCATATGAAAACAAAACATACAATTTGGTCCATATTTCATGCACTAAAAAGTTGTGTATAATGGATCATAGACCTAAATATCATACCTAAGACTATAAGAGGAGAGTAGAGTAGAAATTATCTTTCATCTTAGGCCAAGCCTAATTTACCTGCTTTGATATTAGAATCAGGATATATAAAATACATAATTGATGTTTTAGACTACCAAAATTAAGAACTTTTGCTCTCTCAAGTCACTCTCAAAAAACAACGTGCCACATGGTAGAAGAAAGTATTAAATATCTGTTAATTGTGATCAGAATATACACAGAACAACAAAAATTCAATAGAACAAGCATATCAACCAAATTGAAAAAATAATTTAAAAGATTGGATAGATTCTTTACTAAAGAAGATATATTAATGACAAGTACATATATTAAAAAATGTTTATCATTAGTTTCTAGGTTAATGCAAATTAAAACCATTATATAATACAACTACACACTTATTAGAATGTCTAAAATTAAAAACGCCAATCCTATCCAGTGTTGGTAAGGATTTGGAAAAACTGGAATGCTCATTCACTGCTGAACAGAATATAAGTAGTAAAATCATTCTAGATAACAGGTTAAGTACTTCTTAAAAGTTAAAGTATATGTCAATTAACTCTATGTAGCCATTCCATAATGTATGCACATTTCAAAACATCGTATTCTATTTTATAAAAATTTTATTTATAAATAAAAATTAAAATTTATGAATTTAAAATTTTATTTTTCAATAAAATAATCTAAAACCTAAGTGTACATTCACCATATAAGCTAATCATTCTATTTCTTGTTATTTACCCGATACAAGTTAAAATGAACGTCCTTACAAGACTTGTGCACAAATGTATATAGGTCCATTATTTGAAATAACCATAAACTAGAAGCAGCCCAGATGTCTGTCAGCAAAAGAATGGATACACAAACTGTGGTATTATCTGTGAAGTAAAACAATATGTAGTAATAAACATAAGCAAATACTGATAAACTATACTGATGGATCACATAAATATGGTAAAAAATCAGCTACCAAAAATTTTGTTTTATGTTTTCATTTGCATGAAATCCAAGAATAGATAATAACTATCTACAGTGACAGAAACCTGAATACTAGTTACCTGCACAATAACAAGGAGCTGGTCTCTCTCGTATAAGGTGCAAGGGACCTTTCTGGAGTATGAAAAACCCTGTGAATTTTGCAGGAAGAGTCTATCCAATTTTACTGGACATAATTCTTCTCATTAAAAGAAAAAAAAAGAATTATATAATAATAAAATGTTTCAAAAAATGGAAAACAAATAAAATATCGTCCTAAGCAAAGAATTAAAAGGCAGTGATGGAGAAAAGTTAAAAAGACTAGAAAATTACAATTTCTATCCAGGAGGTCTCATGCCTCAAGAACAGGAGTTTGGGGGAAAAGAATCAATAGAATGAAGGGAAAATCATGATCAAACAAAGGAAAAACATATAGCATATCTTATTTGAACAGAAAATGTTTTAAGTGCAGAAGTTCTAAAGCCAGATTTCCAAGCTTAAATTCAATCAACCATTATCCCAAATTCCATTACATTTCTCAGTCTCCATGTGCTTATGCCATCTCTAAAACTGAGGAAATTCTCTTCTTTCAGGGGGAACTTAGAAATTGCAGTGATACACATTCAAACTCAGGAAATAGGGAAATATTTAGAAATACTTATTAGAGGTCATATGCAACAGACAAATATAGTGTGCTGGAATGCCATAAAGAAGTTCTGATTCCTTTGCATATTTTCCAAATTTATTATTCAGTTTTAAGAAATTTCTAGACCTCTCTAATAAAAGGTACTTAGTTCTATGAAAGAAGACATTAAATGATATTTGCCATCAGAGATTACCTAGCAGAACTATAAATCACATGTCACTTAGTGATGTGTCTCTAGCTACTTAGTTACCATGGTAGACTTGGGTAGTGATTAGATGATTTATGAGATACAGGGAAAGAGAACCCCTCAAGGGGAATATTCACAGGAACCACAATATTTAAACATAGAAAAAGTGTTTTACTTTCTTTAATATCAATTCAGATCTACATAAGGGGAAATATATGGTAGTTGACTGAAGTATATTTCTATGGAGTTAAAGAGAAAAAATAAAATTAAGATGATTCTAAAAAGATGCTAAACAATAAAAATCTTTACAGCCACAGCACTATAAAAACAGGGTAGAGACTACAGAAAATTAAAAAAAAAATTACATTAAGTTAAGCATGGGTTTTTAGTTATTTAAATTCAAGTTTCATAATTTATTAAAGTTTTATCTGTGCAATATTGTTTAACTTCTCTTCAAGTCATTTTATAACTTGTAATTTATTATTTGTCATAGATTAAAGTATCTATTTCATAAGGCTGTTCTGAAAATTATAGAAGTTATCAAACATAAAATAACTCAAAACTATCCTTATTACACAGAATCACCCAGTTTGAATTTATAGCTCTCATTGTCCTCTGGAAGCAGAGTAAATCATCTATGAGAATTTTGTTTTTAAAATTGAAATATCTGTCATTTTAGTATGACTTTTCTTATAAGCAGTAGTGCAGGTAGAATGTATTTGGTTTATCTAAAGGAGGTAAATTCACTTTATTAGAACCTCAGAAATCCCTGCAACTAGATAGTAGTCTGAAGAGCAGATCGTTTTTCTATTGCATTCCTTGTTACCACCAGTTAAAAACAGGCAATAAACAAACATTTCTCAAAGCAATACATACAAATACCAACAGCAGTTTCAAAAAGTGCTCACCATCCTTCATTATCAGAAAAATACAAATCGAAAACATAAAGAAGTTTCATTTAATTCCAATAAGAACAGCTGCAATAAAAAAGATAGCAGACAATGTGTCCTGGTGGGGATGTGAACACACTGTTAGTGGGAGTACAAATTGGTACAGCCATTGTGGAAAGCCACATGGATTTTTTTTAATAGAGTAAAAATGCAACGACACATGATTCATTAATTCCACTGCTCAGTATAAATCCAAAGGTGCTGAATTCATTTGGTGTGTCACAGAAATATCTGCACTTCTATGTTTACTACAGGACTGTTCATATTAGCCAAAAAATTAAAACAGTGTAGGTGTCCACCCACTGATAGATGGATAAAGAAAGTGTGTACCTACACAATGGAATAGTATTCAGACATAAAGAAGAACAAAGTCCTGTCATTGTGGGAATTTGAATGGAACTAGAGATTAAGTGAAATAAATCAAGCACTGCAAGGCAAATTCTGAATGATCTCATTCACGTGAAATCTATAAAAGTTAATCTTGGAGAAGAGTAGATTTGGAGAAGAATGGTCATTGCCACAGGCTAGGAAGAAGGTGGGGAGAGATGGAGAAGCGTTGACCCATGGTTACTCAGTCACAGTTGGAGAAAGAAGTTCTGGGGTCCTTTGCCACACTGGGTGACTGCAGACAATGACATGTTTCAAAAACCTAGAGGAAAGGAGTCTGAATTTTTCACTAAAAAGGGAATAACAAATATTTGAGGAGATAGTTATGTTTTAGCTAATTTAAACATTGTCTAATATATTCCTTCCTCTATTGAAACATTATATGCTACCCATGAAATATAAAATAGTTATATTATTAAGTATCAGTTGAAATTAGTCTAAATTTATACTAGAAAAGAAGAAAAACTCTTTTCAGTGAATTTTTAAAATGAAATATCTTTTATGAACATATAAGCCTCAACATAGCCAAGAAGTATAAGAAGATTCAGAAGTTCTCTCTGGTCTACTTGAGAGTGATGGTTTGGTTTTTTAATAAAATGTCTCACATTAGTCCAAACCTATTGGCTGCATCAGTTAATGTAATACAGCCTTAGAAGATAGTATTAGTATTCTTATTTATAGTGAAGGAGAAAATGTCAGATGGCTCTTGGTTTTATGTTTGGCCAGGAGTAGAGGCAAATGTGCTTTTAAAAAGCCAACACATTCATAGATATATAAATAAATAAAAATAATTACATGTATAATTTTAGATGGGAACAAAATTACGGGCTAATGGAGTCCACATATCCTGCTCCAGCCTTTCCCCACGGTGGCACTAGAGTGTGTTTTGACATATCTTAACAGAGCGTCTTCTACAACCTTTGGAACAAAATAGAAGTGAAAGTAAGGCACCACGCCCAGTCCCTTTTCAACAAAGGGACACATATGACCATAGAGGAAAATGGACATCTTTGTTTGGTTTGTCACTTGTAGCTTACTGTTCTCCCTTCACATCCCAACTTGTACAAATGCAGTCCTTCTCCTCCCCAGTCTCTGCCAATCAAGAATATTTGCTGAGACAACTGAGTCCTGAATTTCCCAGTCTTGGAGATCATGAGTCATGAGATAAGTTGTCTGAATTCTGGGGATGAGAGGAAGAAGAAATTAGGATGAACCCCAGCTGATTCTGATTCCTCTTTCTCCTGACTTTTAAAAATTGTATGCTATTCACTCCTAGGAATTTTCCCTTCAATATAAAAATAGTGAATAACTTTATTTTTTTCAGCAAAGTTGAAGATTAGTGATGTTTTGCTTTCCTCAACTCTATTTTAGTTGCTAAAACTTGCATTCCTTAGACATAGCGCAGACATCAAAGAGATTTGAAGAATAGATGACTATTATTTTTTTTACAACATGTGCTATGTTTGCCCATGCCATTGATAGATGAATGGCTTACAGGTGAAATATCCTTTATATAAACAGCTTTGGCTCATAAATGTTTCAGATTTTTTGGATCTTTCTTGATTTGGGAATATTTGCATAAATCAGTTAATATGATATTTTTATAATATTTGCATATATGCTAGCAAAAGGAATGTATTTTAATATAAATAAGTAAAATAATTTAAAGGCAATATGGACAATATTTAGACAAATCAAAATTTATAAATCTGGCATGGAAATGAGTAAAATTTAGGAACTGGTAGATAGACAAGCACTATATTGAGTACTGGCCTGAAGAATTTAAATTCCGTGCTTTGAACTTAGTTACTCCAAGGCTAAAAGTATGTAGTTAACTAACACAACAGTTACTTTCAGATTCGAGAACTAAAAAGCTACCTTTCTGTTTCTATTTTTCCAACATCCACAGATTCTACTGTCTACAGAAGGATGCTAATTTTCTCATTAAGTCTTCTAATTAAAAAAACCATGCAATCAAAATAGAGATATGCATTTACCATATCTAATACAAACAGAATTTATCATGTTAGCGGTTTTATTTGTTCTATATGCAAAAGCTAAGATTTTTGTTTGGTGGGAAGCAGAAAGGTCTTGGGAGGCAAGAAGAGTCTTTAAATTTCTTAGGCAGATTCCAGTAGTAGACACCCATGATTTTGGCTGCTTTGAACCCCTGTCCTAGGTCCCTCACTGCAATTCTGGTGAGGCTGAGCTCTTCAGCTACTACGTACATCACTGGGGTGGGAGGCAGCTGCCCAGGACTGACAATTCAGGTCCTCTGTCCACTCACCACTGGCCATATTTCAGGGATGGACCTGGAGCAGTTAATTTCTTGTGTTTTACTTTGCCATCCAACTATCTCATTGAGTTGATAGGAAATTACATGGCCATATAAATTAAATACTCAAAAATACAGCAAAGCCTGGAATACTTCATGAAGGCCATGTAAATGTTGGCCATTATTATTATTCCTGAGTTTATGAAATTTGAATATCCTGCTTTACCAGTATTCCATCCCCTTGGATCAACATAGAAGGACCTTTCCATAACCAGATTCCCAGTCAGGAGAGTCAATTACTTTCCCCTTATGCATATTGAAACATGGTACAGTTTCTCTCATGAAACTAAAAATGTCTCAACTCTCCAGGCACACGATTAATGAATTTTTCTTTTGTGTTATGGTCCAACAATGTTGCATAAGCATTTTGTTTCTGAATAATACTGATATTTTTTAAATTTTAGAATATATAGTACAGTATTACCCAGGCATATATATACATTCATGTAAATAAAATGTATATTATATATAATTGAGCATTTAAAAACTAGTTATTTTTCTTCTATTGTTGCACTGTATAACAAGAGAAATGTGCCACATCAAGCTAATCAATAGTTTAATATTCTTTGTATCATCGAGTAAAAACTAAATTAAGATATATGTCTTTGAACAATTTTGAAGATAACACTAAAAATGAAAAAATAAACATTACACAACTAGAGTGATGGCGTTCGGTGCTAACGTTTTCCTTTCAAATTAATTTTACCTGACTATCCTTTTGTTAGGATTAGCAAGAGTCAGAGAGAAAAGCATTGATTTGTGGATATTTCCACTTTTCTAACACTGTGCCTCTGCTGGGCCAATACACCTGACTTAAATCGCCCACTCCTTTCCCCTTCTCTTCTCAAAATGCCATTCATCTCTCACCACCGGCCTCAAATCCTACTTCTTCAATATAAGATCTTTCTGACTCCTCCAACTAAAATGAATTCTCCAAGCCCTGAACTCCCCTGGAAATTCTTGTCTCTACCATGTAGTTGGAAATTAATCATACAGTGTCTTGTGGTAGTGAAAAGAGAGCTTGGACTTTGAAGTCAGGCAGACTTGAGGTGAATCCAGACTCTACTACAAAATAACTGCGTGACCTTGGACATATAACTTGTGTGATAACAATAGTTAACCATCCGGTACTTACCCTGTGCCAGGTACAGTTTAAAATGCTCCACGTGTATCATCTCATTTAATCTGCACATCTACCCAATAAAATAGGCGCTTGCGCAGGTCCTGTTGTCTCCATAGGAACAGGCACACACAATGCCCTTGTCTGTATGTCCACATCTACACAGGGAAGCATTCACTTACAACCTTGTTAGTAAGCCATAAAAACTCTGCAGCCTGGCTGCAGTCCATGCTCGGTGCCAGCAGTTTATAAATCTGACTAAGCTCATAGGACTATTAAGTGGGACTATGTTACAGTGCTGTATACGTGGTAGCTGTCTGACAAATGGTATTTGGTGTCCCCTTGCTTTAGTCCCCATGAACTGCTGCCTGGTTTGCCCTTGAGTGCCTTCAGCCTCACCTTTCCCCACTCCCTGACTTCCAACACCATTGCTTCCCTGCAAAGCTTTTGTGCTTTCACCCACAGAACCACTCTGATTCCCTCTGTGCTCCAGACCTTCACTCCCCTCCCCTGGTTCTTGCTATCTGTACAGAATCAGCTTGGTCTGACTTCCTTTCAAAGCCGTCTTCACATACCCCCGGGCGGTGATCCTATTGCATCCTCCACATGTTTACATTAAAGCCACCCAGGTAACCGTGGATTGTTTCAACAAACTGGAAAAAGCTGCAAGACAAGGGCTTGATCCAAGCTTTACTTTCCCAATACTTTGGGCAGTAACTGGAACTGTAGGCATTCCGTGGGTGCTTATTGAATTTTCCTGATAAAAGGAAATTCATCTTTTTAAACTTGATTTGCTCTAGAGAAAGTTCTGGCAAAATGGATTCCCAGTAATAGAATGTCTTCCAGGAACGGAACAGCATTAGCATTTCACAAAGTGTGTTCAGTACAGCAATCTGCTCTGTGGGGGAAAGAAAGGTCCTGTGGCCAAATATATTAGGGAATTACTGCATATTTTTACTATCTTCCTGGATATCTACAGCTTGTTTAGGGTGTTTATTAATTCAATAACTATTTTTTTGAGTTCTATACACTTAGTATCCAAGTGTAAGACAGAATCCATGTCCTCAGAGATTTACGACTTATCAGGTCTCTGAGAGATCCTGCAATAAAGAAGCACGTTTTACCTTCCTTAAACCAGTATATATTCCAGTATATTTGATCAAAAGTTTTCTACATATTACTTACTATTCCCAATTCCCATTTTGGAAATATTGGCAATCAATGTTACCTTGGTCCGACAAGGCTTTTCCCTTTCTCGTCACCTAAGTTTACCTTTGTAGTACTTCTGAGTTTCTTGATAAATGAATAAGAGAAAAGTGTAATTGCATAGCCAACAGCTCATGATATCCTTTAGTAAACATTAAAAGGAAAAACAAAGTATAACTAACCTAAGAGCAAAATAAAAGGTAAATGATAGGAAAGAGGAAGATGACTTTGTGGAGATTGGAAGAGGATTGAATGAGGGAAGGACAAGGCAGGAAAAAGCAGAAAGGACCAAGAGAGAGCGACATACATGAGCAAATTCCCAACGGTGAGGGCATTTATGTGGACCCTAAAAACTTACTAACAAAAGGTAATTGTTGCAACTTTTGACCTTAGAGCTCTATTTGATACTTACTTCATATACTGAAAGTGTTACATAACTGATGTTAAGGCACTGATAATGAGGTAAAGCAGGAGCAAATAGAAAGTTCTTCCTAGAGATAGAAATAAACATTTCTCAAACTTACTGACTTATAGCACCTAAATTAATATATGCTGGGTAATATTGTGTTTGGTCCAATTCACATTCCCATAGTTGCTATGATACTGTCATTTGATGTCTACATTAGTCTACAATATGCTACCACACTTAAAGGGGAAACAAGAAACATTACAAGAAAAAATCAAGTACTATTTTTCTGTCACACATAGATATTTCTTGCTGGGTAAGCACTGGGGCACTGACTAAAAATTTCCTTGCTTGGTTAATTGATATTTTTTCCATTTAATTTTGTGTTTCTTTCAAAACATAGTAACCAAAAGAAAAAATCACTTTATCAGTCTCGATTAACCTTGAGACTTCACATTTTTAAATGTCTATTTTATATTATTTTCTCTTTCATTTATATTACAGTTGTTTCAGATGTTGTCTTTACTACTTTCATGAGTATTTGTTCTATAATTCTTTCAAAATTACCCTCTGCTATTCTCTCCTCTTCATTGTGGGAATTATCCAGGATTTAATTTGGGGATCTTATCTGAATACTCTCCTTGACATGACACCATGACATATTTTTCAGTCATTCCCTAGGTATGATATGGTATTTCAAACTTACTGTAATTTCAATTGGACTCATATTTTAACATATCCCCAAAAATAGTAATAGTGCAATACCTTCCCAAATACAGTCTTTAGCTTTTTTGATATTACTTAGCTGATACCAAATCAATATTTTTTTTGACTTTCAAATGGCTTTTGGCTTTTTCTTTTTTATTTATATATTAATTGGTACATTAAGTGGGATTTCAACCTGCCAAAGATTAAAACTACACCCATACCTATCACCGTGCACTAAACTAAGATAGAAGTGGATTAAAGAGCTAAATATCAAGACAGAAACAGTAAACTTGCTGGAAGATAAGTTAGGTAGAACTCTCAAAGACATTGGCATAGGAAAAGACTTCATGAACAAAACCTCAGTAGCACGGGAACTAGCACAAAGAATCAACAATGGGATCTCATCTTATTAAAAAGCTTCTGCACTGCAAGAGAAACTACCAACAGAGCTAAGAGACAACCTACAATGTGGGAAAAAAATTTTAGCAGGTGTACCTCAGACAAAGGCCTGCTATCTAGAATGTATAAAGAATTGAAAAAAGTCAGACCCCCCAAATTCAAAGACTCAATTCAAAAATGAGCATCCGAACTGAACAGACATTTCTCAGACAAAGAAGTAAAAACAGCAAATAAATATATGAAAAAATGTTCAACATCACTAGTCATTCGAGAGATGCAAATGAAAACAAATCAATATTTTTTTAACCTCAGGCATGACAGGATATTGGCCTTTACTGTCATCTTCTAAAATCACCTTTGCATTACTTCCTAGCTTGAATCAAGTCTAAAATACAGCAAAATGGGTATTCATTATTTCCTGACTCTTATTTATTGCAATGGTTGGCTCTTCATTTTTTCTCATTAACTATATTAACCTAGGATTCCAAATATGAATATTCCATTCGCCAAAAACAAACCACCAACAACAACAAACCTTAACATTTCTCTTTTTGACTTCCTCTAATAAAAAGCATCCTGTATGCTCTCCTGCTTCCTGGGAGGAAGATGTTTCTGAAATATGGAAATTGTGCATCTCAATTTTGCTACTTAGTTCTCTGTCATTCTCTGTACCCAGATGCTGCTGAGATACTGTGCACTGATATTTTGTGTACGAAAAATACCAGATAGACTCAATTGCACCTAAAAAAATGTTAATACATAAGTTACACAATTGTACCAGAGAGTTAAATTTCAACAGTTTTCTTCTCCCTGGTTTTCTTTCATAATTGAAACACGTTAATCATCTCTTGAAATAAGATAAAGAGATACAGAAAGATAAATTGGAATGGATGGATTAGTAGAAGAGAAATGCCAAGTAGAGATTATGCCAGTTAATTTTGGGCCATAATTATTTAGTTAAAAAGAAAACATAGGTTCATTAGTGAGCATTACAAAGTTAATTAACTAAGCTTTTAAAAAATGATCTCAAATCCAACTAAAATAAAATTGAAACAGCACATTATATTATGAAATTAATTGAACTAAATACAGGTGTCTTATTCCATCTGGGTATTTAAAATCTAAGACAAGTCTACTTGATACCTTTTTATATTTAATGATACAGCTACAAATGTGATAAGAATGCATACATCAACAATTGTGTAATAAGCTAGAATGACCACCTTCTAGAAGTTCCTGAATGTGCAATAAAATCTATATTAATAGTTTCATAATGACTGTTAACGGTAAGAAAAAAAATTATAACTTTGAAAACTGTATTTAATGTAGAAAATAGTGAATACATTTGTTATTCGTTATCTAACACTTTATAGTATGATTTTTTTCATATCCCACAAGTTTCATATTGGTCCAGCTGCCCTGGCGTACATCCTGGTTCAAATCAGAGACAGACAAACATAAATAAATAGATGAAGTTAAACAGGTAGTTCTTGGAGTTCCTTTTTGATGGAGCATAGAAAAATCTTGTCATCAGGTAGTTAGTTGTTGTTAAGAAGGATGACTAGTTAGTGCTAATAAATAATTCACTTTTATACATGTTTTGAAACAGTTATTTGATATTAACAGTCTGGGGGCATAGAATGCCCAGACTTTCCATAATCTATGTGAGATTCGTGTAGCAGAAGAAGGTAATAAGTCCTTAGCTCTTCATTATGCTATACTTAAGATGTTACCTCTGGAATTTTTAAAGCTATTTTTATTTCTTTATAAAATATACTAAATTATATTTCATAAAAGACTGCCATTGATGTTGACTTGGCAAAATAGTTTTCCTATCATAACATCTCATCAATGATATTTCAAATATGTTTTCTAAATGATAAACAGGTTTGGAAGATTGCCTAAAATTTAGGTGTTGTAAATTAAGAGTGAAGAGTGCCCTGTAATGGGAGGAGCCTATTTGCACTCTTATTTTCTCCATGACATCAAATGAACGAACATTTATTTGCCCATGTCACTTAATGTTCAAAGGACTCCCAAGAATTCACTGTAACTCAATCGACAACTTTCATTTTCAAGAAAAAATTATAAGGTGAGGGTAATGATAATATAAAACTGTCCTTGAATCTGTTTCTATCTATGTAAATCTTCATCAGGCAAAAGATTTTATATTCTAGTTTTTATTAATAGCAAACAACTAGGTACAGATCTCCAGATTTTTTTTATAACTGCTAATGTATTGTCACTGTGTTTAAATTACTTGGACTTTTGTGGGCCTAAAATAAGCTGTTGTGATATTTGAATCAAGATATTGAACATCTTAATTTAATGTTAATGTTGAAATCCCATTGGCTGCTGTGTAAGGACGGGCCTGAATCCTTCCTGTGCTATTAAAGATGATCCAACGTTTCTTATCTCAACAATTAAATCAGAATTATACATGCTTTCTCACATTTTAATAACTTCCAGATGGCGGGTAAACTAAAATAAAACTCAAACTTCAACAAACGTGTGGGAAAATATTAACATAGTACAAAAGACGAAGAACACTAAGGAAGTTATTTTCAAACTAGTTTTTCCTTGCTTTAAAAAAAATGCCCCTGGCAAGAATAATGATGCTTCCATAATGTTACTAGAGCGCTATATTTGCAAAGCAGCATGCAAGCCTCATAAAAGGGTAATGAGTTCCTTAAGTGATAGTAAAATAAGCCTTCATGTAGAGAGATGCCGAGGTGCTACTGTTCGTGGGCAGCAGTAGAGTGGCATTACCTATTTTGTATTGCAATTTTCACTAACAGAAGAAAAAAAGGAATTACAGTAATGGTCACACTTTCCTTCTGTGACATAAAAATGGACTCTAGTGGAGTTCAACTAAGTAGAGAAAATGATGAAATCTTATATAAAATTTATACTTATTTGGCCATTCTTCCATAGATATACATGTTATTTGAGTAGTCTAGGAGTATACTCTTCTAGTTGGTCTTAGAATTGCCCCTAGGTAACTATTTTTAGTTGATTTGATCTCTTCTACGTGTATCAGTTATTGTAATTTCATAAAATATGCATGTTTTTGACATTCATATTCTATAACAGTTTTATTTTCCCCTCCATATTTCCACCTAAAATCATAGTGACTAAAAGGGCTAATTCAATATTAATAACTTATTTTTATACAAAAAATAAGAACTTCAGAATGTTAGCAAACTAATTCTTTCCTTAAAAGAAAAAGATCTTGTTTATCACATAACTCAATCCCTTAAGAATGGAAATTCCATATTAAATTATATTGGCTAATTGCCTTTAAAATCAAGAATTTCCTCTGTCACTATATTTAATTGGATTTCTTGCTCTTTAGTAACAAAGGGAAACAGATGCTCATAGAATTCAGACATTTCCAGTAAGTAGCAGGTATGGGAAATATCTTAGTGTTTTGTGATATCAATATTATCAAGGAAACATGTTAGGGTGAGGTGTGAGATTGTATCAAAAAAGCTTTCGAGTAAAATTCTAAAAGATTCAAGTGGAAATGATAAGTTCTCAGGCAGGGATTTTAAAAGAAACATAAATAACATCAATGACTGTGGAGAAGGAAATTTCTAATATATGTATACCTGAAGCAAAAGTACAACTCCAAGAAACTAGAGGATTAAACTGTCTGTGTTTTCATAAAAAATTTAGGCCATTAGTACTGAACCAATGTTGTGTTTTTCTCTGAACAAATATAGAAACTCTTAGAATGAGTTAAATAAAGACAAATGTGATAAAATACTTTTCTGCTTTCCTTGAACAGGTTGTATGTATATTTCGACCATTTAGATTACATACTGTATGTACTAGGAACTACACGAGAAAATTGCCATTGGTCTGTAGCTACTAAAGTATAAAAGTCTGTGCATGTTTCAAAAACTGCAACATAGGGCCTGGGATTTAGCTCAGTAGTGGTGCCACCTGCCTCGCAAGGGTAAGGTCCTGAGTTCTATCCCCAGTACCAGAAAAGAAAAAAAAAAAAAAAAAAACTGGAACATAGAGGCAGCCTTTCAATCCTAGAACAAGAGACTGGACATTGTATTAGACTATCTTTTCCTCCTGAGAGCAATTAGTTTGTCAGGACAGTCTCAGGCTAGATCACATATAGTATTTAAAATAGGTGTTTTCTGTTAAAATTTTCCAATGAGGTTGCAGCTAAATGTCTATTTTCCTCAGGGGAAATGTAAACAGAACAAAACAACTACTCTTAAGTTCTTCCCCAAATAGAATGCATTTTTTTTTAAAAAAGACAACTTTTTCCATGTAATTATAATTGTTCAAGGCTACTTTGCTCAAAATTAAAATTTTAAACATCCAGGCCAGGCAATAATTGATAACAAAAATGAAAATAATATTCAAAATAATAAAATTTTAAAACCAAAAATGAAACATAAACAAAAGCATTTTATTACAACAAAAATTTTTAAATAAATTGAATTAAGGCATATTTGAAAAACATGAAAGTGTTTTTGAAATAATGCTACAAGGAATAATTTACTTTAGAAAAAAATGGCTAAAGTAATATAAAGCAGATAGCCTTTGTCTACAATGTCACTTATTCTGTCACTCATTTAATATTCATTTATAATGCTATTCCTGGAGGCAAACAGCTATATATAAAAATAAAATACAACGTATGTGCCAATGAAATGTTATAAAATATTATTTAACAATGATGTATTTTTTATTACCTGATTCATCCCCACAGTAGCAGACTCCTGTAGCATCACATCCCATTGCCTGAGTGTGATTTGCAAAATTCCAGGATGGCTCCCATGATCTCCATCTTCTGGTGTTCTTCTCATTAGTACATTAGGCTACACGGCAAAGAAATTTTACAAATGTCATTAAGGATACTAATTAAGTGCACTTAAAACAAGGAAATTATCAGGATGTATAGCCTAGTAACTAGAGCTGGGTAAAAGCAGAGTTTTCTGCAGATGATAGAAGAGGAAGCCTGAAATCAAAAGCATGAGAGAAATTCGATGCACTCTTGTTGGCTCCGAAAGGGAGGGAACCACTTGGGAAGAAGACTTTAGAGACCCCTGGAAACCCACAGTAAGCCTGAGCCACCAGCCACCAGAGAAAACTTTGCCCTTCAGCTGCATAAGACTGAGTCTGAAATCATAAAAGAGGTCACCAAATAAGAGCCCAGGCTGACCAACACCTTGACCTTAATTTTGTAAGATCCCAAACTGTGAACAGTGTGTGCCCACCTGGGACTTCGGAACCTCACAGCTAAGAGCTAATAATGGGTGTTGTTTTAAGGTATTAAATTTGTGATAATTTGCTACCCACAGTTTAAATTTTTTTAAAAAAAACGATACACTAAGACTAAGCTGTTACACTAGAAGCCAAAACTGTATTTTGAATTTGGAAACCCTAGACTCCGAGCAGACACAGTCCCCAGTGAATACATGATTAGTCAAATGTAGGCTTCAAAGCTCCCAAACTTTCCAGCATAAGGAGACCAGATGAACTTTCTATAAGCTAGAAAAGGGGCTTCTGGAATTATAACAGTAATGCCACATCTAGGACCTTCAGTAGTGGTGGGTTTCCCATAGAGAGACCTGCCACCTCTCCTTTCTCCAAGGTTTGACTGAAAATGGAGGATTAATGCCCACATAGACAGGTTTGATTTCTGAGAAGCGGATTGGTAACATCCTTCTTGAGAAGAGACTAGGATGAATAGAGTTGGTAATCTTGGTAAATAAATCATAACTATTAACCTACTTGACTTTATTTGTCACATATATAAATGACCTTCATCCATTATTACACTTAAAACTCATAAAAACCACTATAAATAAAATCATTATTTCCTCTATATTACAAATGGAAAACTAAAGAACAAAGAAGTTAAATAATACTTTCAAGTTTCCACAGGAACTAAGACTTTAATCCGAGTAGGCTCGCACCTTGGTTTACTCTGAAATACTGCTGAAGATTCCAAGAAAGCAAGGACAGTAAGTGGGAGAATCAAGTAGAGAAAACTGACTCATCTTGTTTTCAGACCAATAGTTTGTAGGGATCCTCTAAAAACCCTATAGCCTCTACCATAATATACACAACACATCTCTAACTAGAACGAGGTAGTAGGAGACACCATGTGTACAAACCTGCAGAGTGAAGAATCATGCATGGATGGCCCGAACATTCGACAGTAAACCCTGGTGGGCTCAGCAAGATAGCAAAATCATTTTGAAAGGGGAAAAGACTTAGCAGAGACCTAGACCTAAAGATATCTTAAAATCAAGGACTCAGACAAGAGAATCCCCAGAAGTTTTGTCAACCACTGAGAGCAAAATTTGCCTCTGGTTCTACTCCACAAATACAAAAGGAAAGTCTTGAATTCAAGTCTTGTACCTTATTATGTTTATATTGGAATACAATGCATATTTTATAAATAAGAGAATTTCAACTCATATTTTCATTAGCCATTTTACAGAAATTTTATATCTTACTTTACTTATATCCATGCCAGATTACCTTCCTAAAAATAAGCTTTCAGGATTAAAAAAATGAAAATTTTTACATTGTCCTTCCAGTTCAATTATATAAAATTGAATTATAATTTTGAATAAATGATTGACTGTCAACAGATTGGTCTAGAATATGAAACACAACCTGGAAATAGTAAAAAATTAATTATCCAAATTTTATGAGAATTGCCTTCCTTTATAAGTAAAATTTTAATCTACTTACACAAGCAGTGATCGACAAATACAGTGAGTATTTAATTTTAAAATATTACAGTAAAAGACATTGCTAAGAAAAATGAAATGAGTGAAGTGAAGAAGAGTATTTTGAGTATGTTGAAGGGGATTAAGGGTAATACATCTTTTATTCTAACAAATTCATTACTTAAATATTCACCATATTTTTGATGATGACTCATCCTTTATCATTTTTATAATTGTATGTCCACTTGAAGTTGTATGTAATCCTTATACATACTTTTGTTCTTTTAAGTCTTGTTTTGACATATCTGTCACCAAAAAATAACAGAAAAGCACAAGTGTTTATTGGAAAAAATAAATGGATTTAATAGAAAATATGAATTTTATTTATACTTCTGTTTTAAGAAACCAGTTCAGGAGAATATCGTACAGTAACTTCATATCACAATACATGACACCAGAATGTTTTTTACATTTAGTTTTAAGTGAAATCTAGAAATTTTCGTTAGATCTAAACTTAGCTGTGTCTCCTCGGATTCATAACTTGCTAACATATGCTGTGTTTCTGATCACAATTCTCATAATCTGTGAAGTGGTTACAGATGTCTACTTTTAAATAAAAAAAAGGATCAATTTCCTAAGGAATGGACGTAGACCATGTTTCTAATTTATGGCTGGAAAATTTGTTCCATTTTACAGATGTATTTTTACACCTGTAAACTCCTAATAAGATTTGCCATGCCTGAAGATTCTGTACAGTTCCTTTTCATAAGAGTTCTCAAATAATATTTGCCAAAGATCCATCCTGAGGCTGTTATGGAATTTTATGCAGTAGTCACACTCATTTTAAAAACAAATCTTGGAATATAAGTGAGTTAGTAATTTCCTCTTTTGACTGAATAGACATGGGTGATCTCAATACATTTTGCTTTTTGCTTTGAATTATGTGAATCACCAGTAAGTGGAAAGAGATTTTATGTTTGACATTTATTGCAGACATTCATAGAAATTTGATCCTAAAAGTTATGGATTTTTATTGAATGATGTTACTGAATAATTCACCCATTCTTTCAGTTAAGATATTAAGGATCAGAAAACTATAAGAGAATAAGTCCTGGCTGTACTAAGTGGAAGATCCAGAGCTGAATCCAGGAATTGTCCGTTCAACTTCAGTGATCATCACCTCCCACTGCAAAAGAAGCCAGGCTGAGGACCTTTGGACAGTGCTATCTAATGCATGTGTACTTTGCATTTCTATTCCAGGTGTCCAAACACTTCACAAATAACACTTTGCCAGCATTTATCCATTTCCTTAAAGTTTTATTAGAAACAAAGTGGTGTGCTGTACTATAAACAATGTACAAATGTGCCAATAACTATGTAGATATTTAGCAGTAAATTTTATAAATTTTCCCAAAGCATAATTCTTAGAAAGACTGACTCATATATCTGTTTGTACACAGAAGTATAATAAAATTAAATGACATTTCTGGGTGTTGTATCCATTTCTAAACTCTTCAATGCTTTGGTTCTTCCTAGTTTCATTGGAATGTTCTATCCTAGATATTTATTAACAATTGATATTCTCTCTCTCTCTCTCTCTCTCTCCCTCCCTCCCTCTCTCTCTCTCTTTTATCTATTTCTGAACCAAGGTTCTATCCTAAAAGACATATTGAATAATACAACTTCATGGTAAATCATGAAATATTTTATGTTAAACAACATGGTTTCTGTCTAGTATTACTGACATTCTTTGAAAAGTTATTAGAAATATCAGGTAGCTAGAAACATTACAAATTCATGACATAATAAATGTAGTTTCCCAAAGTCAAGTTCAAACAATTCTTCATAATTAAATAAAGTACCATTGGTTTAGAAAATTGCTCTATTTACTAGATATATGTTCTCTAAACAGTTTTGTTCATGAATTTATACATTCAAAAATGCTATATCCCAGGCTGTACCTATTGGTAGAGTGTTTGCCTAGTATACACAAGGCCCTGGCTTTAATCCTCAGCTCTGCATAACAAACAAAATGAACTCATTGGTTATGAAGCCAAGGGAAGTAATGCTCGGAAGAGTGGGAGGAGGAAGGAATTTGGAAAGACTGCTCACTAGGGGCTGAGTCACAGATAACAGCAAGAAGTTCTGGTATGCTACTGCATAGCAGCATGACTATAGATAACAGTAATGTTCTCTACATTTCAAAAAACAGTAGTAGGATTTATTTTTTTTTAAATTTTCACCATTCAAAAATGATAAATGCTGGAGGAGATAGAAATGTTTAACCTGATTGAAACATATATGACATACACATGTATCAAAACATCGCATGTTACCCCATTCACATGAACAATTTTTAAGTTTCATTTAGTAGTTAAAACAAAATTAATTTAAACAAAGAAAGTAATGGTACCTGTCATGTATTTGGAAGAAAATTTGAAATGGTGATCACAGCACCATAGTTGCTTGTGATCATAAAAAATAGTGATTTTTGCAAGTATATATTACTTTGTCATCCATCACTTGCCTTTCCTTTTTACATAAGAGGCATTTGATTTTCAAATCTGTGATAGTCATGAATTTATCTTCTTAACTAGATCCACATTTATTATAGGATTTCTTCACTATTACAGATTTACTTTGGTCTAATGATAAGCTACTGGGAAGTATTTGGAGGACAAATAGAATTTCCTTAATTGTGCCATTAAAAAGTCAGTGTGAGGGTCCAGGGATTTAGCTCAGTGGTGTCGCTGCCTGCCTCGCAAGCGCAAGGTCCCGAGTTCAATCCCGGGTACCAAAAAAGAAACAAAGAAAAGAAAAAAAACAATGTGAGAAGTTTATTGATAAAATGAAAGGCCGGTATACTCAGTAAGAATTCATTAGTACTTTCTTCTCTCTGTGAGATTTGATCTTCAGAACCTCCCTTATTATAGAGCCTTTCATTTCACTTAGATGATGTTGATGACTCTGATGATGAGAACTGATAAAAAGATCATATTTACATTTAAAATGTAACAGTATATAAAGGTAGCTGATACTGACATGTTAATGATTAGTTCTATCCATCATTATAGTAAAATGAAAAATTATTTAACAGATGGAAAATTGGTTTAAGAAATAGATTAGTGTGTTTTCTCCAAATTTAAAAGATTAAAAATAATGAATAAAAATATTTTTTGGTAGCAAGGATCAAACTCAGGTTCTTGCGCTTTGTGGGGCAGGAAGGAGAACCACTGAGCCCAGAAGAAAAACATTTTTTTTAAATAAGTTTGTTATCAAACACACAGACATACAAAAAAGTAAAACCATTCAAAGAAGAACAATGCAAGGGGAAAAAAACTACAATAATATTCAAATACAGTAGAACTCAACCAAAACAAAAAAGCACTTGAACATTTTTCCATATAACTTAAAAAAGCATCCCAAGCACCAACAAGACACCAGAGGATGTGATTTGTTTCAGAAAGATCCCCAAAACCAACACTGAACAAATAGTGGTCTGGAAAAAACCCTCCAGTTAGCTAGCAGACTGCACATAAGCCAAGCTTCTCCCTAACTTAAATTTCGATACAGTCATATGACACACGATGGAAACACAATCCAAGAACTACGTTACTAGGTCATTTCATCAGTGCGTATCCTTAATTACACTTTCAGTGTCTCTCACCAGAGAAACTATTCGGTATTTACACGTGTGTCCTATTCCTTTCACTTAAGAGGATGGCCTCAATATGCATCCGTTTAGCTATAAATGTCTCTAGTTTCTCATTCTTTATGGCTGAATAGTATTCCATTTTATATAAAAAAAACCCACATCTTCTTTACTCAGTCTCCAGTTGATGGCCACTTGGGCTGTTTCCAAGCTTTTACCAAGATGAACTGTGCAGCTATAAACATGGGTATGCATATATCTCTCTGGTAAGATTCTTTTAATTCTTTTGTGAAGATACCCAGCAGGGGGGATAGCTGGGTTGAATGGGACCTCTAAGCCTAGTTCTTTGAGGTATCTCCATACTGATTTCCGCAGTGGTTGCACCAATCTGCAATACCACCAACAATGGAGGGTTCCTTTCTCCCCAAACCCCCGTCAGCATTTGTTATTAGGTGATTTCTTAATAGCAGCCACTCTTTCTGGGGTGACGTGGAATCTCAGTGTTGTTTTCATCAGCATCTCTCGAATAACCAGTGATGATGAACATTTTTTCCTAAATTTATTTGCTGCTTTTACTTCTTTGTCTGAGAAATGTCTGTTCATTTCAGATGCCCATTTTTGAATTGGGTCTTTGAATTTGGGGGATCTGGTTATTTTCAATTCTTTATATATTCTGGATAGTAGTCCTTTGTCTAAGGTACAGTTGCTGAAAATTTTTTCCCACATTGTAGGTTGTCTCTTAGCTCTGTTGGTGGTTTCTTTTGCAGTGCAGAAGCTTTTTAATAAGATGAGATCCCATTGTTGATTCTTTGTGCTAGTTCCCATGCTACTGAGGTTTTGTTCATAAAGTCTTTACTATGCCAATGTCTTCAAGACTTCTACCTAACTTATCTTCCAGAAAGTTTAGTGTTTCTGTTTTAATATTTAGATCTTTAATCCACTTCGATCTTAGTTTAGAGCATGGTGATAGGAATGGGTCTAGTTTTAATCTTGGGCAGGTGGAAATCCAGTTCAAAAAATCAACTCTTTGATTCATTAATTTTTTGTATCATTCTCTTAGTCTCCATTGCATTGATTTCTGCTCTGATCTTTACAATTTCTTCTCTTGTGTGAGCTTTGGGTTTGTTATGCTCATCTTTTTCTAGGAGCTTGAGGGTCTGCATTAGGTTATTTATTTGAGTTCTCTCTGTTTTCCTAATATGGGCATTGACTGCTAAGAATTTCCCTCCTATAACTGCTTTCATTGTGTCCCATAGATTCCTGTATGTTGTACAGGTATCACCATTTACTTGTAGAAACTGTCTAATTTCTTCTTTAATTTCCTGTGACCCATTGGTTGTTCAGGAAGGTGTTAATTTCCATGTGTTTGTGGGAATTCTGCAGTTTCTTATGTCATTGATCTCCAATTTTGCTGCACTATGGTCTGAAAATATACAGGGGGTAACTTCAATTCTTTTACATTTACTTAGACATATCCTATGACCTAGCGTGTGGTCTATTTTAGAGAATGACCCATATGCAGATGAAAAGAATGAGTATTCTAATTTTGTGGAGTGGAACACTCTGTAAACATCTATTAAGTCCATTTTTTCAATAGCTTGGTTCAATTCAGAAGAAAAATTTTTAACACATCTTCACATCCATTTATTATAAAACTCTTATCAAGCAACTCATACTTCAAATTTTCTTAAACTCTCAGCATAGTTCTAACTGTGTATATCAATTTAAATGATAACTCTTCTTCCAAATTAGTACCAAGAAAAAGGAAGTGCCCTCTTTCAGCTTCTGTTCAATATTGAGTGAAGAAGTCTTACTTTATAAGTATAAATTCAATCTAAATTGGTATGTTTCTGAGATAAAGTTCCATATTTCTCAGTCTGTGCCTGTTACATTTTTGTAATTCATAATAATTCTTATTTACGTGTTATATCTAGCTCAACTTAATTTTTGTCAGAGGTTTCTCTATTTAATTTTATAAGTAACTCATTTTTGGTTTTTTACTGTAGTTCTTCATTACTTTTTTATTTTTATTCCCTTAAATTCTGCTTTTTCCTTTCTATTAATTCCACTGTAGTTAGTCTGTAGTTAGTTTGGGATTGTTCTGTTTTTTTAAAAAATTAGTAAATATTTCTATCTTCATTGCTTAACAATATAATCACTTAAGTCTATAAATTTCTCTTAAAACATTCCTTAAGTTTCTTCCTGCACATTTTTTAATGCAGTGCTTATATTAGTTTGTTTTCTTTGAAATACAAGTTTATTGATGAATATTTTCTCATATATGAATCTCTTGAATTTTTTAAACTGAACACTGACTTAATTTAGATTGTAATTAGGGAAGGCTATCTATACAATCCAGATTTTTAAATTTCCATTGATGTGTATTGTATGAAATAACATATTAATAGACACTAGAAATATTCTATATGTGTTTTTCAAATAATCCATGTCCTACTTAAATATTGATTTTTATATACTGATCTTGAGAAACTAATTGAAATGTTAAACTTTGATGGATAATTTGTCGTCATCTCTAATTTCTCAACATTTCCTCTCAAGTTTGTTATTATAAGACACACACTTATTATGAGGCTTGATCTCTGAAATTTGATTTTAATTATTGATTAGGTAGGCTTAATAATGCTTCTTTTTAGTTCAAAGTATATTTCTCTGATATTAAGATGAATAATTTTCTTTAGTTAATATTTGCTTTGTATACCTTTTTGTTATTTTATTTTTAACCTTACTATTTTCAAGAATTTTTTTTTGCTGTATTCTTTTATACAGAGTAAATTTGCTGTTCTTTCTCTCTTCAGTTTGTCACTCTGGGCTTTGTAATTGGAATAGGCTCAATTTTAGGCCCAAAAATCCAAGTAACTTAGATCACAGCTACGTTACATTAATAGTTATAAAAACTCTGGAGGTCTTCCAAGTTGTTTGCTATTAATAAAAATTAGATTATAAAAGTTAAGAAATTACCAAAAATATAATTATGATTCCCAATAGTATATTTCAAATCATCTTATTTAAATCTTGCTAATACCATGATTTTTAAAATTGTTTTGTAAAATCTTTTGTTGGGAAAAATTTATCTCTATTTCCATTTCTTCCCTGTATTAGTCCTACAGTTAGATAATCCATTTGTATTCTTTTAATGGTTACAACTAAAATTTTTAAGTATTAATAATGTCAAAAATTAAAATTAATCAAAATATTTATATTTTCCTCAATTACAATATATGGGCCTTAAACTATTTTTACTTATAATCACTTCTCTACCCTTTATTAGAGTTATGTATTTATTTATGTCTAATCAATTAATTCTTTACCACAGACAGCATATGTCCTCCAAAAATTCATACGTTGAAATCCTCATGCCTCAGGTTTTGCTATTAGGAAGTGGGGCCTTTAAAAAGTGAGAGGTCTTGAGTTTTGAGCCTTCGTGATTGAGACTGGGGCCCATAGAAAAGAAATCTCGGTGAGCTGCCTGCTCCATCTACCAAGGGAGGGCACAGTGGGAGAGTGTGTGAATCAAACGGTAGCTCCATGCTGGAGATCGAATCTCTGAGTCTGTTTCTTGAACTTCCTTGCTCTAAAACCATTAGAAATAAGTTTCTGTTGCTTATAAGCTATCCAGTTTGTGGTATTTTATTACAGCAGCCTAAAAAGGCTAAAGAATCTTGTAAAACACTTTTTACTTTTACTTAATATAAAGCTAAAAGTTGCACATTTTTCCAAGTATTTATTAATTTTTGTTTATATTCTCTCTTGATTTAAGGACAGTCTATGGGATCATTTTTTTTTCTACCTGAAATATATCATTATAAATTCCTTTATTTATGGCTGGATTATTGTAAATTATTTGTTTAATTTTTAAAATGTCTTTATCCTTACTGATAATAGACAAACTATCTGGGTATAAAAATATAGACTACCCGTCCCTTTTTTTTTGTTATTTTCAAGATATCTTTCTATTCAACCACTTTTGACATTAAGTATTAGTTCCTAATCATCTTTCACTTTAAGAAAATTTTTATTTTAACTGTTAATGTTAAAATTTAGTCTTTATGTAATGAAGTCCTGCTATTGTGTGAATATTTGTTTCTTTTTATTCTTCTTAGAAGATTCAGAACTTTGAACACATTTTGAACAAAAGTATATCTTCAGATGTACTGGAAATTTATTGATCACTTTCTTTTTTCCTTCATGGGCCAGTACCTTATATATCTTAACTTTGTTCTAACACCTTTTATTCTATCCGCTTTTAATTATGTTCTTGGTAATTTCCTGAATTCTCTCCTCTAGTTTTCTCTTTCTTTTGCTCTCTCTAGATATTTAATTTGTCTACTAATTTTACTACATTATTTTAATCATTACTTCTTTAAAATTTTCATATGTTTACTTGAAGTTTTTCAAATATACTAGTATTTGCTAATTATATTCTCATCTTAAGGATTATACACGTAAGCTTTTTGAATACTTCAATCATTTTATTTTACATTGTACAGTATTTCTAATAATGCCCCTAACTTAAGCTTTGCACTTCTCATAGAGAACTCTTTGGCATCAGGCTTGCGAACTATGTTTAATGGAGCTTTATATATCAGACCCTTGAGAATCACAGTTTGTGGTTAAGTCTTCAAGAAGAGTCAGGAGTGCCAATGAAATTATGCATTCACAGACTGAAGTTTGACAAAAGTAATCAATATAAATAGTGTCTTCAAACCTATAATTAAGAATTATTAGATGAAATATTTTCTCTTCTCTTCCATCTTCAGAAATTCAAGCACAAACAGAACACCTTTTTCTCTCATTTGTCAGTGGTGTGACCTTTTTTCAGTCTACACATTTAACTAATACATAGTCCTACAAGTGTCATGTTACACATCACTGGAACCCTAAAATATTGGCTATTAATGATTTTAGCTACTGAGAGTAAGCCCCTATATCTTCCAACTGAAGAGTGGTTATGGGACATGTATAATGTACATGTAGATTCTATCCCACTAGTTATTTTAAGCTGCTTAACCTTATTAATTGCAGAACACAGAATTTCCATTTCTTTTACTTGTTCATCAACTTATACTTATTAGGTTATTGTATGTTTTCTGCATGTTCCATTTTCTAACTACTTGCAGGAAAATTTTGGCATTAGGTCATCAGTTTGTTGCAAATGTAAGCTCATTGTTCTCTAAAAGTATACACCATTTAATTTTCTAACACCTAGATTCCAAAATGATATCTGAGTATAATTTTCATCATAACACTATATTTTTAAGATTATTATTTATAGTTAATATTTTAGATATACTAATATCTAAAAACCATTATAGATGCTTAAAATAATTTATAAATTTTAACAGACTATTGAGTAGATGCTATAATTGTACATATTTTAACTAACTAGAAAACAATGGCATAAATGCTAAAAAACTTACACAGCAAGATACAGTGTATTAATGGCAGTCTAATTTGAGGCTACCACATTTCTTACCAAATTTTCCACTGTGTTTGTTAATATTTCTCAGTTATATTTTCCTTACAAAACTATTTATCTCATCTAAATTTTATTTAAGAGTAAGACATGATTTTTATTATCCTTTACTTTCATATTTCCTTCATTTCTACACTAGGTCTACAACTTGACATTAACGTTTATTGGTTGATTTTTCTCTGTATACCTCATATGCTACTATAAAAAGTTGACTAATTTTGTTTACTTTTATGTGTTAGCTTTTCATTTTAATAATTATATTTTCCTGCAGTAAACTTTAGCAATTCCTTTTTTCTGTATTATGATTTTAATTCTTCTCTTTTTTGTACTCTTGTAACTGAATGTCAGCACTATTTATTACTATTTATTGAATATTTAATTATGAACAATACATGACACAAGACTATGGCTCTAAAAATATTTGGATATACAATATACAGTCAATTTGGAAATAATGGTAAATATTCTCCACAGTCTCTTGCTTTTTTAATTTTCTTCTATATGATAACATTGTCATCTCATCAATTTAGTAAGGAATGGTTATAAATTATGAATCATTGAAGTAAAGATAAATCTTTAAAACTCCAAATATTCATTTTATTTATAACCTAAGAGAAAATAAAACTTAGATTTGCTGAAACAGTCTCTTTAAAGTATTCTTCCTTGCTATCTTTGTATGTGTTATACCTATTTGTCTAGATCTTATTTCAAGAAATACACCCAAGTATTATGAAAAGTAAATTCTGCAGATCCCAGGTGTGATATTTAAGCCTTGTTTAGATATTTACAAAAATAAAAAGTACAATTCAATTTTTTGGATATATATATATAAAATATCATTTGGTTTAAACAACTTTGTATTGGTTTCTAAGCCATAAGTATTAAAATTCTGATGTTAGCAAGATTCCTGTTTAGTTTATGTTCTAAAGGAAAATTCAAAAAATTCATACCAAAATTAAATGATTCACAAAAGTAACAATTAGTCTATAAATAAACCCTGCAATGTAGGTTATGCCGTTGGTATTACATATAGACAGCTAGTTGGAGATTTTCTTTATATTCTGTGGCCAGAAATTAAGGGACCCATTAAGAAGTACTATAAATCAGCATACTGTTTTCTGCTATGGGATCAGATTACAGTTGGCGGATATTTCACTTCAATTTTCCAAATGGAGCTGATTTATTTATAAATTCAAAATTTTGAGGATAATAAATTTTGAAGCCAGATTGAATCAAAGTGCTCTTGTTCTGGGTCTTTTTTGGATTGTGAGACAACAAATTTCTTGTATTCATATGGTACTCCACTCTATTTATTGAATGACCTGCAAAGCTCCTACGTTTAAGTGAGTTGTAGAACAAGAGAAGACTGTGAGGAGGCTCAGGATACCGAGCATACTGTTCCTCCATTTGGTCCATATAATCCAGCAGGTCCCACAGAGCTTGAAGTGCCAATGGCAGATAGGGATTCTAGGTGTGAGGTGGATGTATACAGGGAAACTCTAGTGACCCTTCAGTCTGGAGTAAAGCCATCCTCTGTGGATCATGTCTTTCCTTTTGATAAACAACTTTAGGACAGTTCCTGGGCCTAACAGATCCTGCACTTAGCCATGGATCACCACCATACCATCAGACCCAGCTCTCATCATGAACTCCATGCTATTTAACTCAGAAAATCATAAAAATTTGGCCATACACAGCACTACTCCATCATCAGATGGAAGTGGCATATACAAGATCAGGCCCACACGGGCCCTGAAAGCATAAATTATACAAAGCAGTGGCCCAAATGGCCATAGTCTTCATTCCTAATTCACTCCTTTGTTTTCCCATTCCATATCCATCATGTCAGAGGAAGATGGCTATAATCAGCTGGTAGAAAGAGAGAAAAAATTTTTTTAAATTCCTTTATTGGTACATTTTAGGTACACAATGTGTTTACATTTACCATTGGGTGCTTGTACCTAAGAGAGAAAAATTTGGCCTGCTTTATTATGCTTCTTCATAATAGAAAAGTACTATCAAAATTAGACACCGAGACTGTAGTATTATAGTCCCATTCTGGAACATTACTGAAAGATAGTGATGAAGTACTGTCCTTAGAAGAACAAAATAAGATTCGAGTTATAACTGGCCTGACATAAGAACAACTTGGATTACAACTGAAATTTTAGTCTTAATTCAAGACTAAAGTCTTGAGTTAAAACCCAAATGCCAGCTGCTAATGCTTCCAGATGGTCTCAGATATAGATTTGGACCTTAAGGAGTTCCGGAAAGAACATCACAACATCCTTTCCTTTGTGGGATTAACTGAGAAATCCTGGGCCAATCCCTCTCTAAGGACACTGATATATGCCTGGAAGAAAGTGTGGCCTAAAATTATACAGGAGAGAGACTTTGAAACCCACTGAGCAACCTGAGTTACCACTAGCCCTTGGGAATGAATTGAGTTCACAAGTCAAGGGCCCAGTGTTCTTGGGATTTCTGATTCTGGCCACCACAATGTAACTGGTGCTGGACTTGCCTTCTAGCCATAAAAACTATAAAGTAAATAATATCTATATATCAAAACTCACTACACAGTATTGTTATTAAACACATTTTTATATCTCATTAAATATTCATCAATGAATTTGATTAAAAGAAGAAAAAAAGGAAATCAGACCATTTCTTGTATTCATGATAGTAAAGTATTAAAAATATTTAAGGTAAAATTGTTGAATAAATAAGGGCCTTGTACATAAAAAGAAAAAATCACGTATGAAAAATTGTTTCCTATGATTTCCAAATAGTTTAGAGTTGTTTCCTCTACACGGATAGTTCTGGGACTACAAGAAATAGATTTCCAGCAGGAGCATCATGAATTCCAATGTTCACCCTTCACTAGACAAAATGGAGACCTATGAGTAAAATAATCACAAATTTTCACTTCCAGAGTAAGTTAGAAAACAATTAACAAATTTTTAGTGTCATCTAGGCTCTTCGTGGCTTTAGAGAAAGCTAACCTGTTTTCAGATTGCTAGTTAGAAATGAAATGTTTTGATGTTTTATGTATGCATGATACATTCCAGAGAAGCATATTGATTTTCTCTTTTGAAGTTTGTCTAAACTTTTTTCAATGCCTAAATGAGGCTTTAATATTAATATGTCTTCTGGTTGAAATATATTATTATGAAATTACCTATTATATATCTTTAAATGTCTTTGTATCTAAAGTGCTACATGATTAAATATACAAAAATAACATCAATATATGAACACCATTAAAAGTTAATATAGTTATTCTGAGGAGAAATATAAGGTAGTTCTCAGTAAAAAAAATTTGGTATGCATCTAGTCAAGAAATGCATTTTTAAATAAATCGTATAAGTGGTCTCACAGACCATGAATTTAAGGAAAACTAATCCAGTATGGAACAAGAAAAAGAGAATCAGGACTACCAAGAAATGTTCAGTCTAGAAGTTCTAAAAAGTGCATAGTATGGTTCTGAAAACAGTTATCTTAAGAAGTCTTAATAACAACAATGTAATAAACCATTAAGGCCTCTCTCAGAAGCTCCCCCCATCATTTTACTATTGAACTGTTAACATAAAACCCAAACTGCAGTAATCTCAGTGACCTCTCCGTCAGTTAACAAGAATGCCCCGTGTTCAGAGGCAAGGTCGAAATGCCAAGTCAAGCAAAGAGCAAAAGGGTTTTGTGCCATAAATGCCATATATCATTTAATCTTCAGAGGTCATGACCTGACTCAATTATAACCAAAATATAAAAACAGGTTTTTGTTTAATTTCAAAATACTGTGGGTTAATTTAAATATAGTGATTGAAATCAAGTCTTCTCCTATACATAGCTCTCCTTCCATGTCAGCTTCCAAAATCTTTGTCAGAAAACACTGGCTTCGCTTAAATAAAACAGCACCTATTAAGTATGCAATACTTAATAAAAGACTCTACTGCAAATGACCATTTTTGTTTAACTTGGATGATTGATACTTATGTTGGATATTTCTACAGATTTCACATCCACTGACTTTAACATATTTGCTGAGGAAAAAAAAGGATTTTTTCAGGTCCCATATATTTACTAGTCTTGCTTATTTTAAGCAGCTTATAAATAAAAGAGTTGATAGGCTTTCTCTTTTTCTCTGCATGAAATGTGTTTCTTAGTAAGTTTATGCAAAATTTGTTACTCTTTATATTCAACTAAAGAGATAATTCCCATAATATTTGGTTTTTAGCAATCTGACAACAGCGTGACTTGTTTTCTAGAGTAAGAATCAGTTTTGTTTGGGGGCCTATGTGTACAACTATGAAAACACACAGTTCCATTCATAGAGTGATGTTTAAGGTGTTAGATCAATGGGCAGATACAGTGCAACTGTGCCTTTGAGGTTCTCCTTCATACTCTGAGACAAAATTAGCTAAACCTGGGACTTCATAAAACTTACCTTTATGAATATTAACATTACGTTTTACCAGACCACTATTTTCTTTCCCATTCTTCAAAGGATCACACATATTATCATAATAAAAACCTTAAAATAGAGTGAAAATTGGCTGTAAAATTGCCTGTAGGCTGACATTATTTTGAAACTCTCAGGAATGAAATGCTGAATCAGGTGATATGGGATGGTGTCTTCTAGAAATTAATTCCAGTTGAGTTTCGTGAACTCTTAATCACATAATCCTGATTTACCAAAAGGTCATTCTTAAGGAAACTTAGTGCTCGGAAGAACTTGTGGGAATAAAATTTTATGATAATCTGTAAGAAAGGCAGAGACCTGTGAGATGCACAAGCTCTTTCTCTCTGTGAGTCTCAAAAGTGATAGTAATGACGCTGTGGACTGGAACATTAAGATGATTTCTTTATCCACTCAGTCTCGAGGCTCTGTTGAAACTGCCGGTTAATACAAACTGATGTTCTTTTGTTCTTACCCATTTTGTTCCATGAGAAGTGAACTAGCAGGACCAGACCACTCCTTTCACACTGGTAACAGAAAAGTCTTTAGTTTCTATGTAATCGGGAGCTCAGGTACAAAGTGGTCCATGGACCATGATGACACAGTCTACCCATGCTGTATCACTCCACCACAGTTCTTATTCAGAAAAAAAATCACATAAGAAATCAAGTCTGTATACATGAACAAGTGATAAAAAGCAAACACGTGAAAACAGTAAAGTTGTCTATAGTTTTGAGACATAAAATGCTTTTTAGTCTCAACTATGGTATGATCGTTAAGTATCAATCATCTCAATTTAACATTTTGGCTCACATAACTTTTTAACCACTAGAATTCAGTAGTTTGACTTCAATAGTTGTTTGTAAAATAGCTGCAACTGTGGATATTTTAATTAATTTATCTTATCTCTCAGAGTATAAACGTGTTTACAGAGTGAAAAAGTCCTTCTTTGGTCAGTACTATCTAGTGTTTAGTTTACTTACAATGACTTTGAGCTTCTAGTGGATGAGAAAGTCAATTTATACATTTGGCTATTTGGTGTCTGGCACAATAATAATAAGCACAATAATAAGCACTTACTGTAAGCTGATCTTATTTTATTAGTCTTAGGGAGAGCATTTGGGCTGAAGTATTTTGCAGTGAAATTCAACCCCAGCTCTTAGAAAAGAACACAGAACAAGGCCCTTCATAGTCAGGTATTCATGGAGTGTCCCCTCTGGTCAGGAGTGTAATGTTGCTGAGGGATGGTTTGGCCTCTAGTTTATCTTGTTCCATTCAATAATGGTCTTTTGATGCTTATATATTTGAACTTTTGTTTCAAAAGTGATTCCTACTTTTCTCACTTTGTGCAAATTTATTTTTTTCTTTATGCAGAAATCTTTGCAATTTTTGGACTATGTGTACTCATATTTCCTGAGAATAGAAATATTTAAAAATTATTATCTATAAACATGGGCATGTATTATGACACAATAATTACTTTAAATCTTCAATTAGAACTATTTCAGAAATATAGATAATGTATAAAATACAAATGTGCTCCAAAATTGTTAGTTTTAGTAGCTTTCTTATATTGTTAATATAAGAACAAGGAGAATGTAAATATTTCACTTGAACTCTATTTGTTTATCTTTGATCAGAAGAAAGCATGCTACATATTCAACAAGGGAAAAAAAAGATAATATTTATGCATTTTTTTAAAAACCATAAAAAGTTTTTAAAGTCTAACTTCTTTCCAATATCTTTAAAAAACTAGGTTGTAATTCAACCAATCTGTAGTGCAAGGTAAGCATATTTCTTTATATTTGAAGTACTAGATTTTAACTTTAATTTTCTCTAACCAGGAAAAAATTGTATGTGTATACACTTTTGTATATAAAATCATGTTATATTTTGTATATATACATATGTACATATAATTACAGACCATTAATATTGTGATGACTAAAATGTTTTGTTGTACTATTTTATAAGCAAATCTAATATTATTTTTTTAAATGGGCAAGTCATGATATTTTACCAGCTACTGTTTGCATCTTTGATAAATCTGACATTTACCTTCTCAAGGATATGTGAGCCAGAAACAATTTGCCTTAAACCTTTAGATACCTCAAATTGCTATATTATCAAATTACATTCTTCCTATCATTCTAAGTCTAGGTGTCAAAAATGGCTACAAATCTAACACTCAATTATAGTTTCTATGAGCTAAAAATACCAATTCACAAAATAATGTATAAAATTTTGGGTGATATATACATATATATATATGGGACCTTACTATCTAGTATTGTCAATCTAACATTTTCCAGAAAGAGAAAACTCTTTTCTAACCTAGAAAAACAACAATGACAGAAGAAAAAAAAGCAATTTCTAGGATACCCACTGAATTTGAACAAGGGGAAAGACAGAGAAAGCAATGTAAAATATTTCACACTTGACACAATATTCTATATACATTTGATTCTTTAAGTTTATTCATAATTTCAGTAATATATTAGAGTAGTAGCTTCAGAGTAAAAGGGCTGACTTTCAAAATCTGACTTTTATATGGATTTAAGGGAAATAATCAAGTATCAGATTTATTGCTTTTAAAAAAGAGAAACACTGAGGAGTTTCAGATAGCCTCAACATTTTCATAAATGTTTGGATTGCTAACTGCTTTCCATCTTTTGTAAAATTAAAAATAACAGTCCAATTGTATTCACTTTTACCAATATAATGTATACCTAATGAGTAGGAACACGTAAAATAGCCAGTCACTATCAAATCTAGAAATAGAATTCTGGGGAAATCATTTTGAGAACATCAGGCTGTCCATTTCTATTGAACTATACTGCAACCCCAAATTTTAGTGCAAAGGTAAAATTTTATTCAGTAGTTTTTCTTTTCCAACGAGAAGCAAAACACATATACTCCATAAATTCACTGTTCTCTTAGAATCTCCCAGAATATATTATAATGCCATTACAATAAATATTCCCTCAAATAGAAAAGGCAAATATCATTATGATGTTGTTAAAATTCTGGATCCCACACAATCATAATAAGGTATTCTAATATAACAGATTATTTATTGTAAGACAGAAGCATGTTGCTTGTGTCTTTCACAAGTGTCTTTCCCAGGGAATGAGCTCATTCTATCCTGAGCCTTACTTTACTGCAAAGTTTAAATGTTTCCTCTTGAGTGTTAATACTATTGTGGCATCAATTTCTAACAAATATAAAGTACCCTACCTTTAAAAAAAATGGATTAATATAAGGCATAATGCTGAAGTATGTGTCAAGTGTAACCTTTATAACTTTGCTTGTCAGGTTTTTCCATTAGAGACCTCATAAGCAGCCCCTGCATATCAGTCACAGTGCTCCCTGACAGGTTTAACCTTCCCAAGTGGCTGAATACACCATCTTCACTGCAGCCTATTGACCAAGGCAATAAGCCATTCTATATAGTGTATTAAAGTCATTTTCCACATGCTACCTCAGCACGACCCATTGTTCATGCTGGCTCCTGCTGACCATGGAAAACCTGCACTCCACACTAAATTGCTACACTTTACACCGTTACACCAGTTAAGCAATAAGCCCCCAACTGAATTGTTTTTTTCCTTCATAGTCTAAAAAGCACAGCGATTATCACAAGTGCTCAAGATGCAATTTTAGACTGTCAAAAATCCCTGCAAATAATTTAAACACTTAAAATATATGCTGACTGTGGAAACTTTATTTTTGTTATAATTCACCAATTCTTTGTTTCTAGATGCGTAAGGGTGGCGGGCCATCTGTGGAACTTGGAGCAGCCCTGGGAACTTAGTGTCAAAGGTTGTCTTTCAGCCCCGTGAAATTTCCCCCGTCTCTGCTGAAATCAGCTTTGTTGCGAGACCCTGTGACAAATGAGTCCAATCTAGGCTGGGTGCCCTTGACTTGACCCTGGCCAAGGCAAACAATAGGGCAGACTCAGCCAGTGGAAAAGATGTTCTGCACTAATGAACCCAGTGGTGGCCACAGGTCAGTTAAAAAAGAGGGGATAATGTTCAATCTTTTCAGGTGCACATTTATAATGAGTGAAGCACACAGTCCCTTTCAGGAAGGAGCACATAACACAAAGAATGTATTTGTACACTCATCAAGGCTAATGGACCCTGAGGGTGCAATAGGAATATGTTTTTAATTTAATCTTTATTGAATGACCTTACACACTTCATTTTCTCTGCACGGCACCATGAAATGGACACACTCTTATCAAGTTGAGACTGAAAACAGATGAATATATAAATGACCGATACCTGCTGGGTATGTAGATGAAATTTCTTCCCTTATTTTCACCCTTGCTCATGCTGCTGCTGGTTCTGGGAGCCTCCTGTGGATGGCTTCCCCCAACTCTTACCTGGAGGAGCCATTCATGTAAACAAGAGGACAACTCCGCAAAACCTGGCCTCACTGAACTTGGAAATATTGACCATTGAAGGAACCAAAGAGATGTTATCATTTTGCTTAAAAAAATCTTTTTTACTTCTTCTATAACTAAGACTATGAGGGAAAAGTGAATAAAAGCTAGGGGCAGAGGAAAATATTTTCATCAGGCCAGAACCAAAGTATGTTACCTCAGCTTCTTTTCACTTTTAGAAACCATCTGTTAGTCTAACAAAGGAGAGGAGAGATTGATTTAAAACTTCCTCTAAGAAATCATTTTGCATTCTTTTGCATGTCTTTAGATGAATGGCTCAAAAATAACACAAATTTTTGTTCCCCTTTCACTATAATAGCAACCGCTTCATGCAGATTTTTTTCTGCTACTCTGGTGGTAAAAATTTGATGTTCTATAACATCATTTTGCAAAATCAAGTGAAAGTTTAGATGGCAAATGTAAGCTCATCTTTACCATTGGAATGTTTAAAGCAGTGCGCTGTGGATGCCAGAATCATAGTTGAATCTCATATCTCCACTGTACTTTCTTATAATAAATATAAATTCTTAAAGAAAACCAAGCAAACCCTTTGATTAACAATGAAACAAGGGGTATAAAATCTTTTTAGACTTTTGTTCTTCATCACTTTAGCCCCTATTGGTGAACTTCCTCTATGAGATCCATTGTATTTGAAACACACAATTAGAAAATTGTCTTCAACAATGCAGAAGGTGGTACAGGGGCCCAGACAGGTAGAGGAAAGCAAAGCTTTTAAGGAATTTTTTTCCTGTTAAAATTATACCTATAATTTATGATCTCCATCAATCTTACAACATGTTTCATTCATATTAAGCACTCAGGCCTTGGCAAATGGTTAATTGCTAGCCCACGGCAAGTGACTTCAAGCTAGCTAGTATACAGAAGTTCAGTTTACCCTGTTGAGAAACTAATGGGTAAGTTATAAATCATGGCAAGAGTTATTTGCATCCTATTCCTTTTAGCTCAACTGCTTGTTGATGATAAACCTTAATAAGCTTCTCTGTGGGAGGAGGTTGATTTACCTTGGATGTGTTCAGAATCAGTACATACACAATTTTAGAGAAATATTTTGTATGTTTAAAATTATTTTCTTGGTTTTTAAAAATATTACATCTAATTTGCTATGAAATTCTTTTAAATTGAAGCTATTTAAGTTTTGCAGATCTAATATTTGGGATTAATGTTATAGAAATCATATAGGTTAATGTTGAGTAATATTTAGTGTTGATCATTGGGTACTGAGGTAACTAATCTAATGGTCAATGTAGCTAACTTTTCTCACTTGTTTTTAAAGACAAACATCCTTACCCTAACAAACTGTACTATAAAGAGACCATTATTGTTGGAAGATTAAAGTCATACATTGAAACTATAAGGGAGATAGATCCTTTGTCAAAGGGAAGGGGACCAAATGATGGAGGGAGGAGGAGGAAGGGGTTGGAAAATAATTAAGATGTGTCATGTCATGTACCAACTCTCCACGATGAATATTATCATTATGTACTGCAAACATGTACTAATAAAATAAAAATATTAAAAAAGAAGGGTAACTGGATTTGGAAAACAAAAGACCTTTTTAGTTGCTGCTATTAGTTTTCTGCACTTGAGAAATTTCATGTGTACTTAATGTCTAAATGTCCAGTGCTCTGACAGAACTCCCTGCATGTATTTGTATACTTTTTGTCTCTAAGATACTCACTTGGGACTCATGGCCAGTGAATGCCAGCCTGGAAAATCAAATTTTCAAACACAAGGAAAGGTCTTCCTTTCCAAACAGGACGAGGTTCTGCAGATAGGGAATTCTCCCAGTTTTGTAGACTTCTCAGATCTATACTGCAAATAGCGATGGGCTTTCGGAATACAAACACTGCTTCTTCTCCTACAAGTTGAGGTAATGCTGCTGTGGACTTTGAAGGCTCTTGATCTCTCCAGTGAGAAAGTAAGGGCTTTGGGTGACACCTGAGCCACACAACAGGTAGCTATGCTGCTCCTTGGATTGAGTCTAGCACTGAAGACATGAGCTTTGGTCGCATGGACCTAGTGCCCGCTCTGCCACTGAGACATAGTGTGATCAGTTCGTTTATCCAGACAACCCATGCAGGAGCTCCTCACGGAGACTTCCACGCCTTCCACTTGCCTGAAAAAATGAAAATCAGCAGCAACGTACCCTTCAGTTTACTCTTTTATGCTTTGTATCTGCATCACTTCACTGGAACAGCTGCCACCGAAACTTCTAATGACTGCCTCGATGCCAGGTCAAACAGATAATTTTCATAAGTATAGCCAAACATAGAGAGTACCTGAGCTCAAATGTTGATGCTGCACTTAAAACTTTATGACATCAGGGATTTACTGCAGCTTTCTGTTATTCAGTGTCCCAACATGCAAAATTATTGAGAATATTAGCAATCATGTCTTAAGTTTGCTGCATCACATAAATGAATCTATGGAGAGTGTTAAACCATGTTTTCGGTAACTTGTAACCATTAAAAAAAGGTTACCTGTCTTTAATTGTTGACACATAGATCCTATCAGCATTCTGCATGGATCACTATGGCTCTTAAAACATTCTCTTCCCCTGACTTCACATCAAGTTAATTCAGAATCACAAATGTTTCCTGAGTTCCACTTACATCCTCTTTTACTCACCCAAGTGCAGACTACCATCATCTTTGGCATGACAGAGGTAGCCTGTGTGTTTACATTCATGCAAAGCCCCCATTTAGACAGGCTGCTCTTGTTGTGCAAATATGATTATTCATTACTTTATGTAAAGCGATTCACTGTTTATCAACTGGATTTTAAGTAATGCAAAAATCTCTTACAGTGGCTCTGGTCAGACAAAAATCTAAAAGTATTCAGTCTCTTCTCATTGGCAGCTCTTCTCTCTCATACATAGTTACACAGTACTGCCTTTTAACCTTTTAAAAATTTTCTTTTTCCTCTTACCATTGTACTGGACATGCTTTACTCCTGCATCTTTGACTTTATTCATCCTTCAGAATTCAACTCAGTGACCATATTTCCAGAAACATCTCTTTGATCTTCCTATATATTGGAAATTCCACTGTTCCATGCATTTAGAGAAAACAGATTATTATATTTTCAGTTTAATATTTTGTTTGAGTGATTTCTGCAAACTAATATTTATTCATCTGCATGAGATTGTACAGCCCTAGGAGGCAGGCTGGTGTTGGATTTGATCATTACTTTATCCTAGAACCACACTAAATGAAAACATTTATAGTATCCTTTGTCGGAAATAGATGATAGGCTGAGTTGAGCAGATGCTAGAACATCTCATTTTAGACATTTGTTATATTCCATCAGACATGAATTCCATTTACAATCAGCTTATTTTCTATGACAAAATGTAAACTCTTTGAAAGCAGATGTTGTGTGTTTTTAACATTTGCACAATGTGTTAATTTTCTACTCAGTATAAAAATTGTGACAAGTTTGGTGACTGTAGAAAACAGAAATATAACATTTATATTTATAAATTTCAGAATTAAGTAATGAATCCTACTAGACTTACATCAAGGTGTTTTGAGGATCATGTTCCTGCTGTCGGTTCTAAGGAAGAATTCATTTCTTGGTATTTAGCAGCTTATAAAAACTTTTACATTCATTGGTATGTGGTCTCCGTTCATCTTCAGAGACAGATGGCAATGGCTACTGAAACTTTCACATTGTACTGCTCTGATTCTCACTCCTCTTCCTGTTCTTTTCCCTTCTTGGGATCTTTGTGAAGGCACTGGAATCTTTTGAATCACCTAGGGCAATCTCTGTATCATGAAGTCAGATTAGTAACAACATTAATTCCATCAACATAGCACAGTCACACATCCTTGGAATTTTGGTGGGTAATTTGGGAGCCATTATTCCACTTTCCTCAAGATAGTTTAGTTGTTGTTGTTTTGTATGAAGTAGGCAATCCAAGAATAATTGACATAATGTGTGATCAGATCATCATCGAATCCTGTAACACTATGAGTACTAAATCCTCAGCTTACAGAAAAGGAAAGAGAGGCACTTGAGAGAACGAACGCTCATCACATGTCCTACTAACGTCAGAAGCCAGAGGCCACCTCAACTTTTTAATTCCTGCTCTAGTGGTCCTTCTATAGCTCAGGTAGCACATGCAATTTTGATTCAAACACTGGTTTTAAATTTTTCCATGAGATTAGTCTTACAGTGCTGTATAACTATCCTCCTCAGTATGATCTGTTGGTACTCTCATATGGAATTTGTTTTAGGACTTCAAAGATCATTGGAATTTTAAGAATATTTTACAAGATTAATCTATTTTAATGTGTAATATTTACAAGGACATTAGATAAAGATTAACAACATTAATATTTGCCAACAAGTGGTGTGATTATTGAGAACTGATATTAGGTTAAAACAAATTGAACATTATTTAGGAGGCACACCACAGCCTCGTGTTAATAAAAGAGAACAACATCATGATATGAATCATAGCTCAGCCATTGTCTACTGTATCAGTTACTTTTCTTTTGTTGCTGAGACAGAATACCCAACCCCCAAAGTTAAACAGGGAAAGGTTTATTTGGCTTACAGTTCGTAGAGGTTTCAGTCCATAATCAGCTGACTCCATGGCAGGGTGGCAGAGGGGCAACAGTTCATGGTAGATAGATGGTACCAAAGCAGCGAAGAACCTTAGCAGCGTCTTTCTGCCCTTTTTAGCTTATTCAGACTACTTAGGGTGTATAGGACTCACACACTTAATCCTAGTGCCCTCGGGCCTAGATCCACCATGAGTCAACCTCTGAGAAAGCATGAGGCTTTGGGGGACCCCTAAACACAAGCCATAACATTCACTATTGCCCAGCCCAACAATGGACATTAAATTACCTACTTCAGAGGCATGTTGTGAGCATGAACTGCTTCACATGGAAACAGCAATGGGGTGCTTATATCTTACAGAAGATGTTGAAAGTTTTTTAGTTTCCCTTGTTTCTCTGTACCCAAAGAAACTAATGGGATATTCAAATGTTATAGAAGTTATAGAAGATTTTAAAACATAATTGCTTGCATCGCATATTTGGTACTTTCCTTTCTTGTCACTTCCAAAGAGTGAAATGATACAGAATAATAGTATCAAATATATTTGGATTTTAACCTTGGCTCCCTTATTCTCTACCCAAAAAATTCAGTTGTCACATCTGATTTACAAAATTCCTCATAGAAGTTACTGCAAGGATTAAGCAAAACACCAGTCCTTTGCCTTTTCAGCAATACGTGCTCTTGTTTTTCTTGTTTTAATCCTATGGTACCTGGAATCGTCTCACTTCCTTTCTTTTTTATTCCTGTTGCTCAAAAGAATCTCCCTTCTCCTAAAGGATTCTGAGAGTGTCCCCAGGGATTACTGATTCTGACGGCCTCTTCTCAGGTTACACCAAGGGGGGACCTGTTCTCCAGGCCCAGAGCTGGCCATGTGATTCTGTACACTGCAAGTATTCCATAGTCTCACTATCAGCCAAAGTAATTTGTAGATTATTTTTCAGGACAGACGATCTATCATCACCAGTATCTCAAAGAACTTCCCTGGTAGGATGCACCTAGGGATAGAATACTAATCCAAGATGAAACTGTACAATTTCTCTTTGAGGAATTTGACCTTGAGGTTGGAGATAAACCTACCATTTTCTCACTGCTAAAGAGATTGGAGAGATAATATTTAAAATATTGAAGAGAAGATCTAGTTGGTTTGTGAGGTAAAACTTGAATATTTATAATAAATTATCTTCTTTGTATATCATTGGATATACTTCTGTTACCTGAAACTGGAAACAACAGAGAGCCCCAGCCCAAACACCCAAGCCTTGTCGACAAATCCCTCTTACACTCTCTTTAAGACAATCAGGTGTTACATTTATATCCTCTTGCTTCCTTGTTTTTAGGCTTTGACAAATTTAAGTCTCAATTATACTTCTTTGTCAGGAATATCTCTTTTGATCCCATATCGTTTTGAATAAAAAAATAACATCTTTTTAAATATCCCCTACTGGCTAAAATGCTTCTTTGGTGAGAGAACATATCTTTTTGGGGGGTCTCCATAACCTGCGTTCTTCTTATTTTTTGTTGTTATTCTGATATTTATTTTTATTTCTTTCCCATTATTTCACATGTATCTGTATGAGACAAATCAAGTTTTTGGCCTTTAAAAGGAATATGAAAATCAATTTTTAAATAATAGCCTTACATTACTGATTTTTTTTTTTTTGGTACTGGGGATCAAACTCGGGTCCTTGTCCTTGCAGGGCAGGTAGCGGAACCACTGAGCTAAATCCCCAGCCACATTACTGAAATTTTAACTCAACTCATATGGCTAAGCAATTAGGGCCATGAATATATGTGTCATATTATTATTATTCATTATTTCATATTGTCTGATGCCTAGAATAGTGCTTCATATATCCAGATATTTAAATAATTTTCCTAGATTATTTAAGGAATATATATATAAGAATCATTATGGTTTTGAAAGGTAAATATGAGTTATTTAATTGAATTTAAATACACTAAAATTCTTAGATTTAGGTATTAAATCATCTTACACAAATTTACACTGTTCTCTTTTGACTCCCTAGCAGATTCTCATGCTCAGTACTGCAGTGACCCACAACACTGAGTCTTAAAAGAGACGTAAGACTGAAAATTCACTTTCTCTTGTGAGTCCTATATTAGTCAGTGCTCTCCAGGGAGACGTAACCAATAGGGGGGAGAGATTATTGGAGGAGTTGTGTCATGTGATTATGGATGCTGAGCAGCTCCCCAGAGGCCTTCTGCACTGGAGCACCAGGGAAGCTGCATGTGGCTCTAAGTCTGCAGACTCTGGAACTGGAGAAGCCAGGGGCAAAACTCCCAGTCCCAGGCTGAAGGCCACTGGTTAAATTTGAAAGTCCAAAGGCTAGAAACCTGCCATTCTGATGCCAAGGGAGAGAGAAAGAGAATGCCCCAGGTATAGAAGAGGGAAGGGGGGGAAGGGAGCAGGAAAGGGAAGAAAGAAAGAAAGAAAGAAAGAAAGAAAGAAAGAAAGAAAGAAAGAAAGAAAGAAAGAAAGAAAGAAAGAAGAAAGAAAGAAAGAAGGAAGGAAAGAAAGAAAGAAAGAAAGGGAAGGAAGGAAGGAAGAAAAGAAAAGAAAAGAAAAGAAAATGAAACAAAACAAAATGAAAAGAAAAGAGAAGAGAAAAGAAAGAGGGTCAGGGATTTAGCTCAGTGGTTTTCCCGCCTGCTGCGCAAGCTCAAGGACCTGAGTTTGATCCGGTACCAAAAAAAAAAGGAGAGAGAGAGAGAAAAAGCAAATTTGCTAGTCTTCTGCCTTGTCCTTTTTTTCTGAACCTCAGATGAGTGGATTAGTTCAGACTGACAGTATGTGTCTTTCCTACTCAGATCACTGATCTTGCCACTTACTTCCAAGAACATTCTCACAGAATAGCAAGAAATAATGCTTTAGGGGCTGGAGATTTAGCTGGGTGGTTCCGCCGCCTGGCTCACAAGCACAAGGTCCTGAGTTCGATCCCTGGTACCAAATAATAATAATAATAATAATAATAATAATAATAATAATAATAATGCTTTAGGGGCAGGAGGTGAGACTCAGTGGCAGAGTTTGCCTAGCGTACATTAAGTCCTGGAAAGAAAGAAGAGGAGGAGGAGGAGGATGAAGAGAAGGAGGGGAAAGAGGAGAAGGAGGAAAGCAAGGAGGAAAGATTTGGTCCTTTACTGGTATTCAAATTATCCTTAATCCAAACAAGCTGACATCTTCTACAATATCTATTTTACAGCAAAAAGTCTGATTCTTGTTAATATTTTTCAATAAAATTATCAAAAATAGATTTATGTTCTGTTTGTCTTTCTGACATGTTTATGTTTATTCACCTCTTGTCCTATTTTCTCTCCACTCCCCACCTTCATAGCCTATGGAATATTCACCTTACTGTTTACCTCCTTATTAGCAAAAAGATATAACTGAAATTTCTGTAGAAAGAAAAAATTAAATTAAAACTTTAGGAAAAGTAACTTGGAAATGTTTGAATTTTATCATTAAAGCTATGTGTAGTTAACATATTATATTGTTGAATACTAAGTAAGTTCAGTTAAAGATTCTCTAGCACACAGTTCTAATCCATTTCTGTGTTATCAGATACCATAATACTTTGTGGTTTAAACCAGTGACCACTTTCGCATCTCTCAAAAGAAAGTGATCTCAGCAAGGCAATTTTTCTGGATTTTACTTTGTTTACTGAAATCACTTTGTCATATTCAATGGCCAGGTGGGCTGGTACGGAGGGACTGGAATTTTCTAGGTGTCTCTGAAAGACTAATCTCAGTAGCAGAGGCCTCTTCATTGTAGCACTTTTAAGAACTACATAAGGTCTGAGATTCTATACAGCCAACAAGTGAACAAATCAGGAAGTCATAGTTTGCCCAGTGCAAACTCTTGAATCACATGTAAATGACACTGTTACTCATAACCCAGAAAATAGCAAATAGCACAGCACAGGTGTATCTGTCTCAGGTCCTCAAGCCTCCAAATCTCACAGTGTAAGATAGATACACCTAGGTTGACACCAGCACACACAGTGGGTATTGTTCCAGGAAGGAATGCTGCACTGTAGGAAGTTTGAATCAATTACAATGGTTGATAAGCACACTTGTCCTCTGCTCTGAAGGGAAATACTATGCAAACATCTTTGAAAGGATGCTCTGTGAAAAAACAGCAACCAGTGTGTATCAGTCAACTTTTCATTGCTATGATGAATTCCCAACAGAAACAACTTATAGGAGGAATAGCTTGTTCTGGTTAACATTTTAGAGCTTTTAGTCCACAGTTAGCTGGTCCCAAGGCAGAAACATCATGGCAGAAGGGTCTGGCAAAGGAAAGCTGCTCACTTTGTGGCAGCTGGGAAACACAGAGAGAACAAAGAGCTAGAAGGAAAGGCAGGAGTGAAGGACACAAATACTCCCTTTCGGGTAATAACCTACTTCCTCCATCAGGGCCCTGTCTCCTCAGTCCACCAGGATAGTACCCATGATGTAATCATTTTTTAAGGCCCTGCCTCTGAACACATGAGCCATTTGGGGGATGTTTCTAATGAGCACATAACACAATAACTCTGCTCACATATGTAGCAACAACAGAGAGTTATAGTTAATTTTTCTCCCACCAGATGGTCTCAGAGAGGTCATATTTCTTACAATCTGGCTCGAGTCTCACAAAGAGTATGTTCCAAATTACCCTGGTGGAAACTGCAAGCTTTTATGTTTTGACCTTATAGAACCAGATTGTGACTTTTTTAACATTCTGTAGAGTAAATGACTCACCAAGTCCAGCCCTGAAAGGAGAATTAGAATCCACTTCTCAGTTTCAGGAAGAGTAAAACATGGGCATAGTCTTTAAATTACCTCATAATTTTTTTTATTTGTCTACATCAAATAATATTAAAACAAAAGAAATAAACACTAAACACATATGTTCACAAGTTATTTCCCTTGAAAATCTATGCATGCATTAATGAAGTGTGAAGAACACCATTCTAATTAAGCAAAGCAATTTTATAAGTGTGATCATCAGGACTGGAGAGCTGGAAAGGCTCCCCAAAATATGTGTCTTAAAAAGTTGTAGAAACAGAAACAGAAACCAAGGTTATAATTTGATGGTCTTTCTATCACACTAATGTGGTGAATCACATTTTTTTCATTAAATTGTAAACAATGGAATGTATGGTTTAAAACCCAAACTCTTGTGTGCTAAAAAAATCTATTGAAGTTGAGATTACAAATGTTTACAATTTATAAATCTTATGCATTTGAAAGAAAGAAGTACTGTATTATTACCAATAAATTTCCTCCTGCATAATATTTAAAGATAGTTTAAATAGAAGTAAAAACAAATCCTTGTAACCAATAACATGAATGGGAGAATGTTTATGAATAAAATAAAATCTCAGATTTTATACATAATATATATATAATAAATCTCAGATTTTATACATGAGAAATATATATACCTACAAACTAATGTCAAACTGTTGCTTTGTAAGGTATGGCTTTTTGTTGACAGAAGATTTAGGTTAGCACAGACTATAGATACTTAACAAAAAGTTTCTCCAAATTCATACAATTAGACTTTAAATAAAGAAAAAGAAAAAAATCAAGGAAGTTGGAGAATTGAGTATACATACCAAGAACAGTAATGAGATAGGTAATGTCAAACTTTATCAAATTTAATCCTCTAATGTCAACCATTAGAAACTTCTGGAATGTATTCTCACATAATACAATGTTATGCTTTTTATAATCTCAAGCCATAGTAATCAAAACACGTGCTATATCTCTACTTACTATGAATTCCCTTTTCACCTATGTCTGCACAAAAATAGTACTAATCATGGGTAGCATCTTATAGGAACACTGTAGGCAATATAAATAAGACTGTAGGTGACTTCTGTTTCAGCACATTACAGAATAACTGGTACTAGTTCTAAATAATGTAGAAAACTATAAAGCAAGACAAAATAAACAAGGCCACAGTTTTCAGGCATAGGCAGAGAGCAATAAACTATTATACTTGAGAGAAAAGAAAAAGATAAGGGCCATGTGTACCAGACAATTACTTGATACCAGAAATTTACTAGATAGGACTGAAGATTGTAGAAGACAGACACAGTGAACTTGAAAACGTGATAAACTCTATATCATCTGGAGAGAGGGAAAATGGAAAATTTATATCATTAATAACCTAAACAATAGCAAGTCTCACAATTACATGCAACTGAGATTCGGGAAAAGAAAAGAGAATGGGACAAACACCCCACCAAACACATACAGAAACAACCAATAACCAGTAAACAAACAACAAGAAGGGTAAAGTAATATTAGAAAAAATTGTCAACATTTGAGGAAAAATATTAACAAGTGATATAAAAAATACCACATCTAGTAACATCTTAGCAAACTCTTATGAATGAAACATGATGGGAAAATCCCTTTCAAAATCAAAGAAAAATGAATTTCATTCAGGGAGACAAAATAATATAAGCATATAAATTGTGGCTGACTTTTAAAACATATTGGGCTAGAAGAAAATGAAATAACATCTCGAATGTATGGAATGAAGAAAAATGCCATAAATTTTGGATCTGGTGAAAATACCCTGGCAAAGTAAGAATGACATGAATTTATTTTCAGAAAAAAATTATCAAGAGACTCTATGCCTAGAATGGCTAAACTACACAAAATTCTAAGAGATATTCTTAATACTCCCTTAAAGAAAATGGTAAGATTTTGGGAAATTTGGATTGATGGTAATAAAATCACTGGAAAGTGATTTGGATAAATGTAAGGGTCTATAAGCAGGATATAAAATAAACATTAAAGAATAGCTTTTCTATTCAACAATAATGAACTAGATGAGAAAGAAATCAGGAAAAAGTTCTACTTAAAATAGCTCAAAAAAATATCTAGGAATCAACCTAAAGATGCTAAAGACCTCTATAATGAAAATTACACAACACTGAAAGAAAAATGAAAAAAAATATTACAAGATAGAAAGACCTCCCATGCTCATAAAGTGGTAGAATTAATAGTGCTAAAATGACCATAATATCAAAAGCAATCTACACCTTCAATGCAATCCCCATGAAAATTCTAGTAACATTCTACACAGAACTAGAAAAACAATCTTAAAAAATTCATGTCAGCAAACCAAAGACCCTGCAGAGCCAAAGCAATCCTAAGCAAAAGGAACAAGGCTGGACCCATCACAGTATCCAATTTTAAATTATAGCATAAAGCCATAGTAACAAAATCAGCGTGGAACTACCACAGAAATAGATGAAGAGGATAGATTAGAGGACATAGAAACAAACCTATGAAACTACAAGCATCTGATTCTTGACTAAGGAGCCAAAAACATGCACTAGAGAAGTAGAAATCCTCTTAACAGTGATGGGCAAACTGGACATCTATTTGTAAAAGACTGAAATTATATCCCTATGTCTCACTGTGTACAAAAATCAGTTCCAATGGAAACTTTGAAACTGCTAGATCAAAACATAGGAGAAACACTTGGTACATTAGGCACAAAAACTTCCCGAATATAGCTCCAATAGCCAGGAAAGAATACCAAGAATCAACAAATGGGATAACATCAAATTTTAAAACTTCTGGGCCAGGGGTTAAAATCAGTAGTTCCACCACCTGCCTCCCAAGTGCAAGGTCCCAAGTTTGACCCCCAGTACCAAAACATAAAAATAAAAATAAAATAAAATAAAAATAAAAAACTTCTGCATAGCAAGGAAAATAACTAACAAAGTGAAGAGAAAACCTACCAAATGGGAGAAAATATTTGCCAGCTACTCATCCAACAAATGAATGCATCTTAAATATATAAGAACTCAACATCAAAAAAAAATCAGTCGAATCAATAAATAAGACTTAAACAAATAGTTATTAAAAGAAGATATACAAATAGCCAACATCTTTACAGCATCTGAAATTTACAAATCAGAACAACACAGATTCCATGTACACCATTCAGAATGGTTGTCATTGACAATACAACACAGACTGCTGAGGATGCACAGAAAAAGGAACCCCTTCACAGTATTGGTGAGAATGTAAATTACTACAACCACTATGGAGGTCATTCCTTATGTTCCTCGAAGATTGAAAATAGAGCTACCGTTTGATACAGGTCGACCATTCCTTGGTACGTACATGAAGGAATTAAATTCAGCATACTTTAGTGATACCGACATGCCCAAGTTACTGTGGTAAAACTCACAACAGCCAAGATATAGAAGCAGTCTAGCTGCCCACAGATGAATGGATAAAGAGAATGTGACATATATATATACAATGAAGGATTATTCAGCTGTGAAAAAGAATGAAATTACATCATCTTCAGGAAAATGGGTGGAACTAGAGATCATCATGTCAAGAAAAATATGCTTTATATAAAAATAAGTGAGTATTACATGTTTTTGATAATATGTGGAATCTAATAAAAATGACATGAAAGTAGGAAAGACAGACAATTATTACACAAGAGGAAGGGAAGATGGTGTAAGTGAGAGTAATAGAGGAATGGGGAGTGGATATCATCAAATTATGTTATATGCATGTATGAAAATTCCACATGCAACCTAATATTTTATAAAATATATAAGCACTAGTAAAAATTTCAAAAAGGCTATACATATATACTAGCAAATTAGTAATACATTAATGAAATTTAACTCAACAACTATGAAAAAATAATACAAACAGACACGAGTAAAATATAAAGAAAAGATTTAAAATGCCACAATAAAATTATTAGATTTTTCTGAACAAAAGTAAGAGTGAAGGACGTAAGGGGAAAAAAAGATGAGATTATTAAAAAACAAATAGAGTGAATGGCTGATATCAATATAGACACCTCAATAATTATATTTAATACTTAGGAACAAAACAGTGATATTTAAAAGTAGATATTTTCAAAATGTTCAACATCACTGGTCATTCAAGAGATGCAAATGAAAACAATGTTGTGATTCCACCTTACTCCAGAAAGAATGGCTGCTGTCATGAAATCAACCAATAACAAATGCTGTGAGGAAAAAGGAACCCTGCTCCACTGCTGGTGGGAGTGTAGACTGGTGCAACCACTGTGGAAATCAGTATGGAGATACCTCAAAGAACTAGGACTGGAAGTCCCATTTGAACCCACTATTCCACTGCTGGGGATCTTCCCCCAAAGAATTAGAAGAATCATACAACAGTGATATATGTGCACCCTTGTTCATAGCGGCACAGTTTGTAATAGCTAAAACTTGGAAACAGCCCAAGTGCCCATCAACTGGAGACTGGATAAAGAAAATGTGGGTTTTTTTTTTTTAATAAAATGGAGTGCTACTTAGCATAAAGAATAACAAATTAGAGACATTTATAGCTAAATGGATGCACATGGAGGTGATACTCTTAAGTGAAATAAATAGGTCACACATGTATAAATACCGAATAGTTTCTCTGGTGTGAGAAACTGAAAGTGTAAATAAGGATCAGAATGTGTAATAGATAATGTGAAATAGGAAGAAAAGGGGCAAAAGGGAAGGGGAAGTGGGAGGGGGAGGGGAAAAGAAAGAAGGGGATGGAGTTAACATGAGAAAATGAAAAAATGGAAACAAAGTCTTTGTAAATAGGGAGAAATGGAGGGCGTGAGGGGAGGGCAGGGGAAGGGGGAAAAAATAAGAACCAAGAGAGATTATGTAAAGGTGCAAATTTCCAATGATGAGTGTCATTATATTGTATACCTAAAATGTACCAATAAAATTAATTTTTTTAAAGTAGATATTTTTAGAATTTATTTTGAAATGGTAAAAGAAGTCTGCAAGAAATGTAGTTTAATTATATATATAAGAAGTATATTAGAAGTAAAGTTGGAAAATATGTGTGATGCAAATTGTAAGACTATGAAAGGTAAAGTGGTATTATTGGTAGCTAATGAATTGAACTTTAAAACAAGGGGTTTCACTAGAAATAAAGAGGCAGATTTTATGATAAGGGAGGATCAATGTATCCAGAATACACAAGATTTTAAATGTATAAACATATAATACATTTCAAAGTAAGAAAAACTGATAGGACTACAGAATTAAATGAAAAACTGTCTTTAACATCATCAATCAGTAATTACACAGGTGACCTGAACATACTGTTTACTACTTGGGCTGAAATGTCTATATAGCAAAGTTGTATATACATTATAAAATGCAGTGTTGAAGACAGATGTTTTTTATGGTACATATAGAATCCTAACAATGACAGACTACATTTTGGGGCATAAAATCAAACTCAATAAATTTAAGAAGCATAAATCTTGCAGTGCGTTCTTTAACCAAAATTGAATTACATTAAAAACTAATAATAAAAATTGAGAAATTCAGTAATTACTTAAAATTAATTGACATTTTAAAAAATAACTAATAAACCAAAGATGTTATGATGGAAGATAGAAAATATTTGTCCTGAATTGATAATTAAAATGCAACATGTCAAATGTATCTGATGTGGACAGTGCAGTACTTAGAGGAAAATGAATAGTTTTAATTGCTGGTATTAGAAGAATTAAGGCTTAAAATCAATGACAAATTGTTCCAATGTAAAAGTATGTTTAAGGAAGAAAATGGTAAATATCAGAATGAAAGGTAATAAAATGGAAGAGTATGTTAAATCGATTCAAAATAGCAATTCTTTGCATAAAGTAATAAAATTGGTAATACTCTAGAAATAAAACATCAAGAAATTAACACTACAAGAATTAAAGAATGGCTCTTATAAGACATTCTATTAGTATAGACATTTAAATAACTTTATACCAGTAAAATCTCTATTTCAATTTTTCTTGGTGAATTTTATGAAGTATTTGAGAGAGAAAAACGATGCCAATCTTGTACCAACTAGTTACTAAACAGATGAGAGAATGAATACTTTCTAACTTGTTATATGGCCAGCAATACCTCCCTTCCAAAGCCAAGCAGCAATATTACAAGGGAAAAAAATTCTATATCTTTCATGAGCATAGTCACAAAAATCTAAGTAAATATCAGCAATTCAAGTCCTGCAAATTCTAAAATCATTAATTTATTAAAACCAAGCGATGTTCAAGAATATTTTGGTGCTACCAGATTTATTCTTATTGCACAAGGTTGCTTGAACTATTTGGGGTCTTTTGTGAGTTCACACAAATTTTAGTATATTTTTTTCTTTTTCTGTGAAAATTTCCATTGGAATTTTCATAGAGATTGCATTGTATCTGTAGACTGCTATGAGCAAGAAAGACATTTTGTCAGTTTTCTTTCTTCTACATGAGCACAAATAATCTTCTGTTTATTTGTGTCTTCTTTTATTCATCAATCTTTTATAGCTCTAATTAATCATATCATTTACCTATTTTGTCAAATTCTTCTTAAGTATATCACTTGTTTTGCACTAGACATGGCTTGTTCATGTCTATGTCAGATACTAATTTATTGGGAATATACAGAAATATGACTGATTTTTGTATGCTGATTTTATTTCCTGCTATTTATATTCTGTTTCCTGATGTTACTGAATGCATCAATTAGTTCTAACAAGTTTTTATTCTTTTGGTGGAGTCATATAGTTTCCTATATATATAAGATCATGTCGTATGCAAAAGAGCCAATTTTATTTCTTCTTTTCCAACTTGGAAGACTTTCATGTTTTTCTTGCCTAATTGCTCTAACTATAAGTTCCAGGGATATGTTGAGCAGAAGTAGTGAAAGTGGGTGTCCTTGTGCTCTTCCTGATCATAGAGGAAATTCTTCACCTTTTCATCACTTAGGACATTAGCTGCAGGACTGTGATATCCGGCCTTTATTTTGTTGAGGCACATTCTTTCTGTAGTTAATTTGTTGAGAGTCTTTACCAATAAAGTGTTGAATTCCCTCAGTATTTTTTTCTGTATCTATTGAGATGGTCGTATGATTATTGTCTTTAATTCTGTTAATATGGTATATATCATTTGTTGACCAGCACATTTTGAATAATCCTTGCACCCCAGGGAGAATTCCCTATATTCTTTTCAGTGTGCCATTGAATACCTGATTTCAAATTTTATAATAAACCTGCAGTTATTGGAATTGTACACTACCAGCATAAAAGAGCAAAAAAAACCCTCATTAATATAAAATAAAATTAATAAAATAGAACTCACTAAAAAATTCAGAAATAAACCCCTACCCATAGAGTCAACTAATCTTCAACAAAATGCCAAGAATACAGGATGAGGAATAGACAGTCTCTTTGATAAATGGTGTTGGGAAAATTGGATGTCCACCTGCAAATAAATAAAGTTAGATCATTATCTTATATAATACTCAAAATTAAATTCAAAATGACTTAAAGATCTAAACATATGATCTGAACCCACAAAACTTCTAGAAGAAAACATAGGAAAAATTCTATGGCTTTGAGGTTGGAAATTACTTGTTTGATAAGATACTAAAGGCACAGGTGACAGAAACAATACCAAGCAAAAAGTATGATTTCAAACTAAAGTTTCTGCATAGGAAACAGTCAACAAAATGAAAAGGTAACCTACAAAGTGGGAGAAAATATTTGTAAACCATATGTCTGATAAGAAGTTAATATTAAAAATAAGTTCATGCATGCAAATAAATAACAAAAAACAGAAACTAACAACAACAAAAAACTCCAAATACTCCAATCAAAATAGACAAAGAACCTGAAGAAACATTTTTCCAAAGAAAAGAAAAAATATCCAACAGGTTTATAAAAATATGCTCAATATCACTAATCATCAAAGAAAATCAAATCAAAATTTATTAGCCTGATTTGTGCACCCCACAATATACAGGTAAAAGTATTGTATTATACTCCATAAATACATACAATTATTATCCAGTAATTTAAAAGAACAAACTTTAGAGAAAACAACAATGAACTATATTATCTCACACAAATTACAATGGCTACTATAAAAAGGTCAAAAGATAAGAAAGAGTGACAATAATGAAAAAATTTTGTTAGGAGAAGTATACATTAATACAGCATAGCTAGAGATAGATGAACAGACAGAGGGATGGACAGACACACAGGTGGAGATAGATAGTTGTATTGGTAGAAATATAGATTAGTACAGCATAGATAGATGATGGATAGATGGATAGAAAGATATAGAGTCACATTCACACAATGAAAAATGTGAAAAGAAAAATGAATCCTGCAATTCAGAGCAATACAGAAACATTTGGGGGTCACTAAAATAAGAAAAATACCTCATGAGCTTACTGATGTGGAACCTAAAAATACTGACCTTAGACGCAGAGAACAGAAGTGTGGTGTGAATGTGGGGAAGAAAGAGGAGACACTGGTCATGGGGAAAAGTTTTGGCTCTATGAAGAATAATTTCTGGGAACTTATAAATATAGTTAAATATAAATTATCATATGCTTGAAATTTGCTAAAAGAGTAGATCTTAAGTAATGTCAGGCAGTTATGTGTGGTTAAATAGCTTGACTGTGAGCATCAGCCTTCCCCTCATTCCATCTACAGAATTTTAATGTCACAATTCCCACTACATCATATAAAAAGTTTAAGTTAAGTTGAATTCTAGACACAAATGTAAAACATATAATATAAAAGGACTGAAAAGATAATATTATTGAGAACTTGGGAGACTGTACAGATTACTGGAGTAATTAGAATTTGGTAAGTTAGATAGCATCATATTTAAAATGTGTATTTACCAATAGCCATCATTAAGAAAATGGACAATGCATAAAAAGGAGCAAAAAATTCCCAAATCTACATGCTACAAGGAGCTTCTATCCAAAATATATAAATAAATTCTATAACCTAGCAGTTATGTGCAAAATACACCCCAAAAATAGTTGAACGCAGCTTCATAGAGGTAGATGCACGAGTGGACAAGTAACACGTGAAGAAGTACTTAGTGTCTTTAGTATTTGGGAAACTTTAATTTAAATCACATTAATATTTAATTATGCAGATGAAAATGTCTACTATTTCATAAGCTGAGATTTCCAAATGTTGGCAACAAGTAGAGCAAACAAAACTTTCTTTCTGCAGGAGGAGTTGAAAGCGGTGCAGTCACTTTGGAAAACTAGCTGACAGTTTCTTAGAACCCTAACCTACAGCAGCTCTACTACCCAGCAGTCGTACACTGAGTATTTATTTATATTTTTCCCATTAACGTTATTGGTACATTTTCGGTATACAATACAGTTACATTCATCACTGGGATCTTGTACCATTACATGAGTCTCTTGGTTCTTATTTTTTCCCCTTCCCTTGCCCTCCCTTCACCCCCTCCACCCTTCCCTATTTGCAAAGACCTTGTTTCCATTTTTTATCCTCTTCTCATATTTTTTCCTTTCTCTTTTTTCCCTTTCCCTACCCCTCCCAATTCCCCTGCTCTTTTAGACCTTTTCTTCCTGTTACACAATATCAGTTATACATTTTTAAAATTGCAATATCAAGATCTAGGAGACATTACCACAGACTTTACAGAATTTAAAAGGATATAGAAAGCACATTACAAAAATCTGTTTTGAAATAAATTTGACAACTTCTAAGAAGTACCTTGGAAGACAAATTAATGAAACTAACTCTGGAGGAAATACAAAATTTGAATAGCACCTATTAAAGAAAGTATATTCCTAGCTTGAAAACCTACCTATATGACAACAGCAGACTCATAGACATTTTAACTGATCAATTATATCAAACAATTAAAGCAGAAAAAAGAAGGAACACTTCTCCCCTCATTTTAGGAACTCAACATTGTGCTAATCCTGATATTGGATAAAGATAATAGAAGAAAAAAGTATGAACATAGACAGAAATTTGTTTAACAAAACAAACTATTCAAAATCAGATCTGGCAGGATGTAGAAAGTGGTTTTGTTATAGGGATGGCAGTGTTGGTTCAGCATTGGAAGATCCACCCCCCAAAAGTCATCATTTTAACAGAGGAAAGGAAAAAGCCATATGATCCTGTCACTAGTTGGAGAAAAAGTATTGGACTAAATTCTACAGCTGTTCATGGTAAAAGCTATCAGGAGACTAGAAGTAGAACAGAACCTTCTCAACAGATTAAAGACATGTACTCCATACTTCCAGGGAGAATGCCTTATATGAATAAAAAATATGTACACCAAATCATGTGTATGCATATTTTATAGCAGTTAATAAAAGTTAAAAATTGAAAACCATTCAACTGTCAATAGGAGAAGGGGGATACCAGGGATTTAGAGAATGGGGAAACAAAATTGTAACATATGTATTACATGTAGTTATCTTCAGTAAAAAAGATAAATTACTGATTTATGCAATAATATAAATGAATCTAAAAACACTTTGAGTGAAATAAGTCAGATGAAATAGTAACCATTGTATGATTTCAATGTATGTGAAATTCAAAAACGAGTGAAATCTACCAATATTGAAACAGTGGTTGCTACAAGGGAGTCAGAATTAACTGGTGGGAATCATAGGTAATATATTATGATTCAAATATTAGTTACAAGAGTTGGTTGCATTTGTCAAAACTACTGATATTACTCACTTAAAAATTGTGTATTTCAAAGTATTTAAATTTTATTTCATAATATCACATTTTTAGAAGAAGATCCCCTTCCTGACCACTTATCTGGAAATTCAGTACAAATATCTGAGTAAAATTTTAACCGCAATTGTAAAATATTTTTCCCTGCATGTATTTATTACCTTATAAGTACAATTTCCCAACCTGCCTTTCAGCCAAATCCTTATGATATAAAATATTGTTTTCACAGACTTATTTTTAATATATGTTGGTCAAGAGGGTAGATGGCTAATAAAAGTACCTTCTTTCTTCATCCGTTCTTTTGTTAATATATTGCAGAGAAATTCTATCTTCTTAGCATTCCAACTCCTGGCTTGTTATATAACACAAAACATAAAAATATTCAGCACAAACACAGATTCAGATGAGACATGACTTTGTTCACAAAGTATGGCTTCAAAAAATCATTGGATGATAAGACTTTTCAACTTTTTCATGAGTTAGCCAAAAGAGTCTTAAGAAGTACTTAAAACCCTGGGGTAGGGAGGTACTGGGACAAGACTAGGACAGAATGTTTCTCCTATCTGCAGAGGGTTCTGGGTTAAAATGCTGTGGTGGGAAAGCACCAGTTGTTCTGAGCTACACTGAACATTTTAAAGTTAATAGACTTAAAAATAGAGTAGTATCAATGTTTGAAATTATTTTTGTTCAATCAGTAATCACGATGCGAATTTCATTTCAGAGAGAAAATTTCATCTGTTAACAATACAAGTCATTGTCTTGAACTATTGTTTTCACGATTTTATTGTATTTCCACATCTGAGTTGCAGAGCTCTTACTAGTTAGTATTGTTTAAAAGAAAAAGAGAACCTCTATCTCTCCTATATTTATTAACATATAGGTTCATGGAGACATTTTAAAATGCTGATAGAATTCAGTAGTCACTTCCTGAGTAGGGGATATTTATATCTGTCATTTTGAAGCTGCAAGCTATTAGATTTTGAAAAGGCTTCAAAAAGAATGGCTGGATATGTGCATACTATTTTCACAATTAGAAGATAATTATTTGTCAGGTCTTTTTCCAGTATAAGCTCAGATAAAGACAGTAAATTTGGAAACCTGAATTCTGAGGACAATAAAAAAGGACTGCCAAGTTTGTTTGATTTGACATCAAGAATAATGAATGTTTGATCATCTTTCATTTTTAAAATAATCATTTTATTCTGTTGGATTATATAAGATTGTTGTAGGTACAATATGTAAGTATAAAATAATATGTGAAGTCTCTACTTCCACATAGACATGCACCAAAGAATGTGACCTCTAAGACTTTCAGATGTGTAATTACAGAAATTTTGATTCATGTCTATTTGTTTACATTTTAATGAGGGCATCGTGCCAAATTTTGTTTAAAGGAGCATTATGGGGGGGTGAATTTCCACGTTTATTTTTAGAAGTATTTCTATTGATGAATTATTAATTTTAATTTTATGAGTTTTATTATATTAAACAATGTGTACTTAACAGGGAAATAAAATAAAATATTAAATTTTAATATATAATGAGTGTATAAAATAAACATTTTCAACATCATTTGTTTACCTGCTTACAAGATCTAAAAATAACAGCAGAAATAAATTCCTATGTGAACTACAAAGAAAATACAAACAAAACTCAAACACAGAATTAATCCTTGTTTCCATTATCAAACTTAAGGCAGTCTTCACACATGAAAATAACATTTTCCATACGTAAGTCTCTCTTACAGTGACAATGTGTGTGCTTATCTGTCCTTTCTTGTTTAGCTGGCCATACTTGTTACCTCTCTTGTCTTCCTCTTTTGTCTGGAACTTCCTATATTTTATACAATGCAGATTTAGCAGGAAAATAAAATATAAATAAAATAAAATATAAAATATCTGCTGAATGTTTAGAATAAACATCAACATTTTCTACATCAACTGTTTGTTTGCTTACTCAATCTAAAAAATAACAGAAATACATTCCAATGTGACTACAATGAGATTACAAATAAAACTACCACAAAATAATCTTTACTTCAATTTTATAAAACATAAGGCAGTTTTCACACATGAGAACAGCATGTTCCATATACAAGTATCGCTTACACTGATAGTACATGTGTTTTGTTTTCCTATCTTCTTTGGTAGGACATATTCAACATCTTGCTGATCTTCCTTGTTTTCTTTGGAGGTTCTTGTGATGTTTCACCTATCTATTCATCAGTGTGCTCCAGAGTTCTTTTGTGTAGTTCTTTGAGGGGATACACGCCGTTCTTCTGTTGTAATTGATCGATTGCCATCCCAATCCTTTAAGAAAACTTCTCTGTGATATTTTGTTGTTGTTATTTTCTTTGTAAACTATGAAACCATTTATGCCTGACATGTGTAGGATCGAGTAAAACACAACCATAGCCCAGTGCTTTGTGTTTTGAATGACATCGTAATTGCTGTATCACTCATCAAAAACATCTACTCTGCCTTTTGTTTTTGTTGTGAAATGTGACCATTTCTGGCTTCATTTGTGTTGAAGAATCCCTATCAATCTTTTTGTTTTGTTGTTTAGTTTTTTGAGACAGGATCGCACTACGTAGTCCAGGCTAGCCTGGAACTCACTATGCAGCACCAGCTGAGATTGAACTCACAAGATCCTTCTGCCTCACCCTCCACCCCCAGTGCTGGGCTTACAAGCATGCACCACCATGCCTGGCTTCACTATCAATCTATCATCATGGTGTATGGTTAACAGTATCAATATTATTTTGTTTCTCTTCACCATAAGGCTAGACTGGAACTCACTATGTAGCACAGGCTGACCTTGAATTCACAGGATTCTCCTGCCTCAGCTTTCTGAGTGCTAGGATGATAGGCATGTAACACAACACCCAGCTTTACTATTAATTTTATCATCATGATGAAATGTTGACAGTATCAGTACTACTTTGTCTTTCTTCATCATGTGGGGGTCAACACTATATCTTACTGAAATCCAAAGATTGTACTATACATTTCTCTGTTTTGGACTTGCAATATTTTTCCAGGAATTTCAGCTTTTTGCTTGTGAGTAGTTTCTGTGCTGGTCAACTGATGTTCATTTAGCAAATGTAACATCACTGAGTGACTCGTGGACCAATTGTTGAATGTGGCATTTAGGTTACTTCGCGAAATAGATGCAACAAGTCTGTACACAAAGTCATATGATTTATTATTGCACAAATAAAGACCTGGTGGCTGAGTTCCAGGATAAATTTCTAAACTCAAGGTGTAAAATGCCTACACATCTACCAGGGTATTTACTTTTATACCATATTTGGAAGGTTCATTTGGTATATATTGCCAAAACCTTCAACAACCATGAAATGATGCAAGTTGTTTGTCAATTGTCATGTATTCCAATGATGTATAAATTGCTTCAAAGTTCAAAGCAAAGCTTTTTTAAAAAAATGAATGAATAGCAGTCTAATTGTTGAACTTTTTCTTTCTTGGTCACATTTTTTGTCATCAAAATGTAGGTGAGTTTGAAAGAATCAAATATCTTGAGTGTCATTATTATCTAAAATCTCAACACCCCATCTGTCACTTCTCCATAAATCCTTCAGATTCTGACAATTAGAATGATAAAGTCCTGCTATGAAGGCTTTTAGTTCAGATAATGAGATGTCATAATAAACATATTTTTGAACATTACTATTGATGCATATAGAATGTTTTACTTGTATTATTAGTGTATTTCAAAACATCTTGTAGCATGTCGTCCGTTACAAACAATTTCCAACATTGAATAGCAGCGTTGGCATTCAGTCCAATAAATTTCACCCTTGGCAAGAACCTAATAACATTTTCTGATCGAGTTCTAATGGATCGCTTAGTTATACATGACCATTTTGTAGCATCTTGACTAGTCAAATATTTATTTACATTATTGTTTTCTTCCACATCTTAGTGAAAGTCTTCATTCTGTACCTTCTCTATTTGTCATATCTCCTTAACTTCTTTGGCTTACATGATCCAAGTCATTATTAGTAGCTGAATAACTTTAAGACTCACTTTCTACCTCATGTCAAAGTAGTAAAAGCAGATTTTCATGTGACATTCTACTGAATTGAGCTAATTGTACAAGAAAATTCAAACGAAAACATGTAGTAAAAATTATATAAATACCCAAAAATGTAATATGACACACATGTGGGTAAAACTCACCTGTTTACACTTTGACATATGTTCACATACCTTGCTGTTCATCATACAAAGTGAGTGAACACAAAGATTACTTCCTGTATCCCCCTGAGTTACTGAGATGCATAGCCGGCTACCATTATTCTAAAGTACATATTTTCATTAGAAAAATATGGTCGGGGTATATTTTATCCACTGTGATGCCCCATATAATTTTTATGTCAGGTTTTGTTTTGTTTTTACCATTAGAATCTCTTAATTTGGTTAATCTCTTAAATTGGATTTGAAATTTTCTGTCTTATCTTTGACATTTTTCTCATTCTAAGATTGCAAAAATTTCTCCTATGAATTTTTCTTGTAATTCCACTCTTTTGCAGTTTTTGCATACATACATTGTAATCCTACAAAAGTTTATTTGTACATATTTTAAGCATGCGTAGACTAATACATAGCTCCATTTGTCTTGCATTCTACTATAGCAGGAAAATTATAACTCAATAACACCCACAGAGGCAGTTTCAGGACTGTGGGCTGTTATTTGCTCATAGGAATAATACAAACTTAATTATCAGTATCACTGTCATTTTACTTAACGAGGTGGAGCACCATCAGAAGTGATCTTAATGGAAATGAAGTCTATGTAAATAGGGAAGGGTGAAGGGGGTGAAGGGAGCACAGGTAATGGGGGAAAAATAAGAACTAAGATACATCATGTACAGGTACAAGCACCCAATGATAAATGTAAACGTATTGTGTACCTAAAATGCACCAGTAAGAGAATTTTTTTAAAAAATGATCTTCATCATAACAGAGCCCATGAATATTTCCTTTTCTGAATTTTATTTCTTTTTTCCCTTGTTCACTGAGAAAGATGAGGATGATGTTAGCTATTTGTGGATATTCTACAAGTTTGGACGTACAGCTATTTAGAAAGGCAATTTTAAGACATATGAGAATAAAGATGAAAAACAGTTCATAATTATGGTCTTGAAGGTGCATGGAGTGTATTACAAACTAAATAGTTTTCTATCACATTTATTAAATGAACTCATTTTTAAACCACAATAATATACCTAAAATGCTAATGAAATTTTGAACACAATAAAATTTCATTTGAGGTTGATTTTATAAATAAAAGAATTCTGCTGTGAATATTATTATCTAAAAGAAAAACTAAATGAAGATATTTTCAAAATTAAGCCTGGTAGGCCTTTAAAACCAATAAATTAATACTGATAATTTTTAAAAATGATATGCTTTAAACATTATCAAATTTCTAGACACAAATACAAGTTTCCTAAAACATTTATAGATCAAAACCAGTGGTTAACACATTGTGAAGCTTAATTTTCTTAGGTTATTTAAAAAACAAATTTCTGTCATCTTTGCATGCTTGGCTTTGGGGGGCATTATATCTGCTTAATTACTCAGTGGTTCCAGCTGAAGCACCTGCCAACTTCATATTGGTATTTCTCTAATTACAACTGTATAATTAAATCTGGGACAAAATATAATTAACCTAAATTTTAGGCCAGATTTGAACCTTCCACTTTCCCTGCAAGCCCCAATGGCTTTAAAGAGTCATAAAATTCTAAAAATTAATAAACATGAGTCTCAATCACCCTTAGTTACTATATACTCTAACAACTCGAGGGTCTACTAAAAAGAATGCTGGAAATTTTTTGTTGTTGTTATTGTTGGTTCTAAACTATTACCTTACCTTTTCACTTTGCCTGTAGTCTAGCTGAAAGCATTATATGCTCAGTAAATTCTCCATGCACCATGCATGCACGTTCATGCCAATCAAAGATAAGATCCTCTCATGGGTAAGAAGCACATAGATTGGAGTTCCTTGGAAAAGTCATGAGAAGAGAAACTGATGTAGAAAGAACTATTTTAAGGCTACATAACCTACTTCAATTTAATGAAACTTCGTGCCAATGTACAAACACTTCCTTGATTGTAACAAAAATATGTACTCAAGAAAGAAGTGTTTTAAAATACATCTACATCTGTTTAGGAAGTTTAAAATCTAACTTTTAAAATGTTTTATTAATCTGCAATGTCTTTAGAATCTAAACATACTTTGAAAACAGTGTTTTCAAACATGTTATTCACATGGTACTGATATTCACATGGTATTGATACTTTTTCAGTATTTCAAAGAATAACACCTGCTTATCAAAGTACAAAAGCATAAACACACTGATAGTCCTGGGAAAAATAAATAAAAAAGAGATAAAGAATTTGATAGTTTGATCAAAAAAAGAAAGAAAACTAGTGGGCAAAAGAAAATGTAGCTCAGTGGTCCCCCGCCTGCCTCACAAATGCGAGGTCCAGAGTTCGATTCCTGGTACAAAAAAAAAAAAGACAAACAACAACAACAAAAATAAAACCACTGAGCTAAATCCCCAGCCCCAAATATTTAATTATTCAGAGTTGTTTTAATAATCCTAACCTTGGTTTTAATCATCCTTATCAAATATTTTTGGAAATGTAAATCTTTGTTTCCCCCCTCTTTGAATATAAAGTTAATAAATAACTGTTCCATTTTGCTTCATTAACTGGATAAAGGGATCATTAACTTTCTTTGAACGTTTTAAACTATTGAACATAAAAAGGTAAATTTTTTGAGATATTTTTCAATTGTTTCTATATTTGAGCCAGCTTATGTATTTTAAAATGATTTATCCTATCTGCAGTTCTCAGGACTAAATCAATGGACTTCTTTATTCCTCTTATAAGTATTAAAACAATATTCACACAAAAATATATAATATATTCAATAACAAAGATATAATGAGATTTGGGAGACCAACTTCATGACCAAAGGCCACCATCTTCAGAAGTTGAGCGAATCCAACAATTCTCATGGGTCCAAGAGGAGTTCTCTCAAGGCCTGAGTGCAGGGCTAATGATTGCCTTTCATAGATTTATTAAAGATATTAACAAATGTTAATGTTCAGGCTAAGACAAAAATGACAACTCTTTCTGTTGAGTTTCGCAGATTCGTATTTTAAACCTTGTGTATATCTCTTCCCTTCTAGGTTATTCAGGAAAGCTTAAAAGCAACTTAAAATTCTCAATTCTACTCAGTGATGTTGCTAAAAGTGCTAGGACCTTGAAAAATTATATCAGCCAAGGTCCCCTGTGTACCCTAGTGCCAAACATACAGGTTATAAGTCTCTGGCAGCACAAGCAATAGCTGAGACACATGAACAAAAACAAAGGGGACCTTGGAAAAGTAAGTAACAAAAGAAGAAAAATGTGGATATTTTAATGAAACTATTATAAAATAAAATCACATAACAAATCTTGGAATCTCAGGACTTAAAGTAACTTTAAAGCACATTTTATCCAACTTCTCAACAAACATTGCACTCTATATTCAGCATCCCTTCTCAGTAGCTGTCCAGAGCATATTTGGAAATTAATTTTGACTGTAGACTTACCCTTATAAATTCCTCTTTTCTTTTGAACAAATTTAGTAGGAACCTCCATCTTTGAATGAATTGATACATAACCCTAAACTCCACAAATGAGGGTATGATGCTCACACAAACATTTTCAGAGTCTGTTTCCCTAAGCTTGAACATTTAATTTTCTACTTTCTAGCTAACCGCTACTGAACAAGTTACCAATGGGTAAAACAGGATAATGATAGTATTTACCTCATAAAGACCTTACCTCTCTTCTCTGTAAATGTAGATAATAATACGTTTTTTGTAGAAGTGTTGGGAGAAGTAAATAAAATTGATAAATAAAGGATCTCTTACAAGTCACTACTCAATACTGAAAGCTATTATTATGAAACTATTTGTTTCCTTCCCTTTCCTGACCTAATTCTAATTGGTCTAAGATGTTTGCTGAGCAGTGGACAAAAAGCCTCAGGTACAGAATGATCATACAAGTGGAAAGCAACCAAAATTATTTTCTTCTTTTTATGTAAAATATGAATCTTTGCTAAAATGCACAAATTCAATTCTGTTTGTTGTTTGGGTTGTTATTTAAACCATTATTGCATGTTTTCCTGAATATTGTCTTGCAGACTTTAAATACACTTCTGATTTAAAGTGTCTTCTGTTTCTCCAATGATAAAATCCTAAATATCTTCCAAAATGCCAATAACCCAGGAGACGATTTGACCAACATCACTGGAAACAAGCACTAAAAAGCCAGCGCTGAGATCCAGTCCTCTGTCTGAATCTCTGGCATTTCCATTAGTTACAAACACAATAGAATTCAACAACTTAGAAATTGTTACTGTGTGCTCACTTCTCTTTGGAATACCTGAACCAAAGGGAAAAATCACCTTGCTCCTTTTGCTGGATTTCCTTCGGTTTAAAACTAGAAACACAAAGCTTCTATCTTACGGTTGCTGTGCTTAAAAAAATATTGCTTTGTTATTCATAATCTAAATTTTATGATATCCCTCATCAGATGAAAATCATTTCTCTATCAGTGTGAAGGTTGAAATGCACACACATCACCAGACAAGATGCAGGGGACACATGCTGGCTGCATCATAAGCTGCGTGGGCCACTTGGGTAAACAGCATGAGAGCCGTAAGCAGTCATCATTGGGACTGGAGCTATTTTACAGCTCCTGTGTCCTATTAATGGGAACAATTTGCCTAGCAAAGTATCACTAGATGCAACTGCTGATCAAACTGATAGGCAACAGGCCCAAGGTAAATGATTATGCAACCCTGTGCTTAATAGTGAATAAAGAGAAAAAAATGGTAATGTGGTCAACAATATTTAAAAAAGCACAATTTTCAGCACAAGGAGAAAAAACTATTAACTTGGGGACTCAGCAAATGACTTATAAGAAGCAGAAGAAAACTTAGAAAATGACTTTGCATTGTCGTTAGGCAGTATGAGAAAAACATCACATCTTTTAAACAGAAGCAGAAATCCATTAGGGGATAAGAGAGTCAAAAGAAAATACAAGATAATACAGCTTAAAGGATATATCTGAACTTTGAAAAGATTTAAAATAAGAATTAAAATCTAACCTTAAAACTTTCAAAGGATAATCAAGACTTTAAAAAGGACTCTACAAAGAATTAAATCTGTATTGCATGTGACAAATATATGCTTTCCCAGAATTCAAAGGAAAAGCAAAAGTCACTAGCTAATGGGGGAGAAAGAGGTCAGACATGGAGCACTGACAAGAGAAGAATAGCACGGAAATAATTTGTATTCTGAAGGGAAAATTTTTTTTAAAATCTTCATACTCGGGGCCGGGGATTTAGCTCAGTGGTTCCAGCACCTGCCTCGCAAGCTCTAGGTCCCGAGTTCGATCCCCGGTACCAAAAAAGTAAATCTTCATACTCATTGAAGGCAATATTACTAATCTAGAACCGAGTATGGAATGGGATTCCTGAATTACAGACAAATCAATGAAGAGAAAACTATTCTATGAATCCTCTTGGTACGCTAGTTTGAATTATAAAAAAGAATATAAGAATCATTCAGGAAATAGTAGTACTCATAAAGTGCAAATGTGAATAAAAGTTTTCTAGAATTATACTTTTCTCTTGAGGTATCAGTTTCCAGAAGTCAATAGGGAACTCTTTAATACAATTTGAAATAATTTTTCAAAAGCAATGTGAACTAAATATTTTTGCACTGAAATTTGCTCTCATCTGAGAGACGCTTGACACCTCATCTGAGACTGCACAGATGACATAAAGTGATATGAAACAACTGGAAAAATACAGCAAACATATAAATGTGAAAATATTGGTACATGATATCATTTTCCCAGAATACGGGAAGTTAAAGTTAAAAATCCACAGTGACATATAATATAATAGTAATAATAATGTACTTTATCAGTTTAAAAATAATAAAAATATCCAATATATCATAAAATATTTAAACATCATGTTGTTTCAGGAAATCATCTTACTGGTCATTCTAACATACTAATAAGAATTTAGAGGACCGTATCTCTTTCTTAATTGCGCCCCTCTGTTGCTAAAAGCTATTTTATTATCTCTTATTAAAGAAACCAATATGCCATAATTTATCATTATATTTATTATGGGAACTATTGCTCAGTAATTCTTCCTAAGAAATTATCCTGTAAGAGTGATTAACATACTTATACACAATATATTTTATAATTGTATTATTTATATACAATTTTAACAACTGGGAAATACTTTATGCATATCAAAAATGAAGTCAAGGTTGATGGATAGTACAGGAAAATATATTTTTATTTAAGATAAAAAAACAAATGATCCCAAGAAAATCTTACTCTATTATAGTAAAACTCCACTCTTAAGCATCATTTGATTTTCTTCAAACCAATGACAAATTCACCTAATTGCCTTTGGCTCCCATTCATATTTTCCCTCTTGTTCACAAGTCTATCATAAAAATTTAACATAATACAATTTACTGAATTTCACACAAATCCAAGGATTTGTTTGGTTTAATGTATTAATTTGACATTTGTGTAAAAGCATGCTAGATTATCTCTAGAGATGTGTTCATACCTGAGTATCCAAATGACAATTTTTTGATGGTTTTATCAAAATTTCAAAAATATGTTGAAATGGCTCATTTTCTGTAGGTAAAGATATTTTGTTAGTATGTATTAGTAAAACAGAATAAGATTTGTTTTAGTGTATCCACATGTAATAATAGCATACTTTGATTATTTTCATCCTTGTTATCCCCTCTGCCTTCTCTCCCCTCCCTCCCTGTTTCCCTCATTCATCTCTAATGTCTAACTTCTAGTTTCCTGTCTCACCCCTTTATTTATTTACATTGCTCAAATCAGAGAAAACTTGGCAATGTTCAACTTTCTGAGATTGGTTTAACATGATGACTTCCAATTCCATCCATTTTCCTGCAAATGGTGATTTTCTCAGTGTGCATTAAAACACATTTTCATGATCTCAAAATATTGAAGATGTCTGTTTTTCTATTTGACTAAGTATTATGGACATTGATAAACACATGAAATGAAGTGACAGGATACCCATAACGTATTTCAATAATTTTTGAAATTTTAGTATAGTGGGAAATTGTGTTGAAAAGGCATTTTGAAAAGTTGAAAGAGAAAATTTACAAATTATAGATTGGTGAATCTACTCTGGAAGGCCTGTTCTTTAAAAAAGTCCAAGTTTGGTTTAATTGATACAATAGGGGAACCATACAAGGGCCAAAAGTAGCAGAAAACAAAATGAAGAAGTTAGAATCTAGCAACAAGGAAACTTGTGTCTGCCTTCATTTAATTGGAGTAAGCTATCTGGACAAGGGATTCACGGGGAATATCTGAAATCAGCAAGTCCTGGAGATTGTATTCTCATTACAGCCTGAAGCAGCCATCTATGCATTGTTTTTATAGTGTTCCTCACATTGTAATTTCACCTTATGACATATATTATAAACATTAAATAATAGATTAATGATCATAACTTGAACAAAAATGCCTTAAGGCTGAAATGACAGTCTGTTACTTTTATTATTTTTCTTTAGTACTACCTCCAAATAACTCTTGACAACTTATACACATGAGAGCTATAATTGTGTTTCTACAAAATGGAAGAGTAGCAAATTAAATCCACCTTTTCAGTTTTACAGGATTGAGTGTTGTAACAGCTTAATGTTTCCCAGTGATAAATTTCAAGATAATAACTAAATTCTTTCACTCTTGGGTAACTTACAAATATCTAGTCTTATCTCTACCTAGAAGGCTATCAAAATTAATATATTTACTGACTTAACAAAACATGAATGAATGATTGAGTGAATAAATGAATTAAGCATAAATTAATAATCTTTCACTAAGAGTTAAGGAAAAGAATAAATGAGAAAAGAGGAGAACTGTTTTATTTTAGATAAAAATTTTAAATCAACCATAAATTAATATATGCACTTAGGTTCCTGGATGGAATTACCTACCCTTAGACTCAACGAATATGAATATCTCAAGGCATAATACATATGATATCTCTTTGGTTTGAACTTAAACTGATTATAGCAAATGGAATTATATATGTTTAATATTTTAATTGTTGAATTATCTAATTGCTGAGAGTATCTTACTGGAATTAAAAGAAACAATCTGGAAGTTCAACAAATTGCATTAAAGGACATTTCTTAGAAGTTTTTGCAAACACATAGCCTAATAAAGTGATAAAACTTTGGCTTTACAAGAAATAGATGTGGGTTCAAAATATAGATTACTATTTCCCTGACATTAGATATATAACTTTATTGTATCTTTTAAGTACTACTACTTAGTAGGCTTGATAAATGCTGTTTTCCTCTTATCTTTGAGTCATATAATTATTTATCTTTCATTAATACATACAATTTTATTAGACCATCAGTTTGTTTGCAGTTATACATATTGACTTATTAACTTGGATAAAATGTTCTCCAAGTACTTAACAAGTGTGCAGGAAGCCTGTGTATGTTTGAGCTAATGGCATTGCTTAAGAAGACCTCTTAGTAGAAATTTGCTGGTTTTCGGCCAATGAGCTCTGCCCAGCCAGGAAGGGGGTAGGTTGGAGGACTAATATTTTAGAATAGCTTAATTTTGAAAATTATATTAAATTACAGAATGAAAATATTTCCAGCTAATCTAGTTGTAGTATTACCTTTGGGTCATATGAAGAGATACCTGTAGCACTTGAGGGATGCTAGCATTTTAAATAGCTTGCAAATCAGTCTTCAATCTGCATAGGTGGTTTGGGTTGCCTTAGTGACATGCTGCCCTATGTCACCTCCAACTTCTGTAAGAGTGGATTGCTTATCTTTAAATTCACTTCATCATTTAGGCGAGTTCCTTTGGTGTAGTTTTAATATGTCTCTACAAAGGAAGGACAATAGACACAGATCCACGTTACTGCAGATGTTATTAAGCCAGTGAATCTTACTCAGGATTGATTTTTTATACATCCTCCTTTCAGTGATACATGGCAATGTTTGGAAACATTTTTGCTTGCTACATCTTGGAGTGGGGTGCTAGCCACAGGGAGGGCAGAGCCCAAATGCTGCTAATATTCTACAATGCATGAGTAGCTCCCTAACCCCAAAAGATTTATTCAGCTCAATATGTCAGGACTGCCTGAGTTTAAAAATAAAGCATTTAGAGAGTTATCAATTACTGGTCTAGGGAGCAACAGAACAGTAAACAAGAACATGGAAACACCCAGTCTCTTATGACTCACATTGCAATGAGAATGACAGAAAATACACACAAGCAAATCCCTACACTGGCTTTAGAATGACAAGTGCTGTAAAAATAAATTAAATGGATAAAAAGTGAGTTGCGGAAGAGGTAAAAGTAGAGATAGGAACTAAAATGTTGTTTTCAGTAAAAGAACACACAGTTTCCCATATGAAATTCTTTCCATTCATCCTTGCCCACCCCTTTCTCCTTACTCTCCTTTATACAATTATTTTGGTCATCATTTATGCATAAAACATCTTTAAAAACCCACAAACCAACAGTTTTATCTAAATACACACCTACGACCCTTTATCCTATGATTTGGTGAATTTTGATAATCTTATATATACAGCGGGTGTATGGAAGAGAGTAAATGAGTACAAGTGGACAGGATTTAGCAGAGGCCTGGCCTGGGATAACCGGACGGAGGGAGCGGACCTGCCACCACCATGCGCCCGCTCTGCCGAGCTGTGTCATCACAGGTGGGCATGGGCTCCACCAGCAGACGCTGTGCCAACTTTCCCACCCGGCTGAGGACAGGGAATGAGCTCGGGCTGCATAATCCTGTGGCCGCACCAACCCCTTGGTCTGGCACCGACCACTCCTACCAAAGGAAACCTTATTTTATGTTTTCTCAAAACATAAGAGCAAAATAAAAGATAAATAGCAGGAATCAAAGGTGAAGGGAATGAAAATGTGGTGGGAGTCGGGAGGGGAGGGAAAGAAAAGCGATGAAAACAGGAATGATAATGTGTTAGGAATGTGCACCAACTTCCCACAAAGAATGGAATCATTATTACTGCAAACATGTACTAATAAAAATAATTGTTTATAAAAAGTCTTCTTGCATCTTACATTTCTCTTTGCATTCCATAGCATACATATGATGGTTTTGACAGAAATATATTTAAATACATTAGCAATTCCTGATTTATAAAATAAAATCTTGTAGTAAAACTGACACTCCAAGCCAATGCACTTTGTTTATCTCATGGTTTTCAAATATATTGATACACACTCCCAAAATACTCCACTATGGAAATCATAGCTTTTTGCCAGCTGGAGTAAAAATAGTCTCCTGGTGCTACAAACACTGAGTATATTTTTCAGAATTAATTAAATGTTTCAATTATCCCAATTCTTGGAACAAGATCCCCTGACCACTGGACACCAGTGTTTGTCTATAGCATGATGATTCCCCACACAAATCAGTAAGTTGGCACTTTCACGCACAAATCAATCAGGGAGTGTTGGTTGTGTGAGTTTGCACATTCGTTTGAACTAATTTTCATAATTTCAGTGTTTCCAGGGACAAAGTACCAGATGTGATACCCAGTGCTTCTGATCACCAGCTCACACAGTTCATCCAGCACAGGCTCCTAGCTTACATTCATGTCATTATTAGTTTCATCTTGAAATGAAGAAGGAGACCCAGTGAAAGAGATGAGAAGCACAATAGGGTTTAATTCATCCTCCTCTTATCCTTCCCAACCCTAGTTTTCCTTTTTTCCTACCCCCAAACCAAGTGGTTTGTTTCATTTTACCTTTGGTCCTAGGAATAGGTAGATTTTATTCAATTTATGCTCTTTTCGATGGTAGAATGAGTCTGTGGATCATAGGTGGTTGGATAAAATTCAGGGAAAGCATTCTCTCTTTATTATCTTTCCCAAAAGCCTCTGTCTCTCAGCATGATGTTGACATATGCCAGGACTGCAGATGAACGGGAATAGGTAGACAAGCCTCCCGAGACAGACCTTCTCAAAAATGGCCATTAGATTAATGACCTTAAAATCACCAAAGACCAGACAATAAACAACAAACACTGAAGTAACAGAAGCACTGGTGTTATCCTCTGTGGCAGGAGAAATACACTTGCTGATGTCAGTTCTCTCAACCTGTCACCCCATCATGGCCAGCAGTCATTTCAAGGTGCCATCCTTCTGCTGCTGAAATACAGAATCCAGTCACTAATGACAATGCATTCACTTTCAACCAATGCCCTAGCGGAAAGGTAATCAAGGAAAGGCTGTTGGGGCTGGAAGGAGGCAGGACAGCTCTGAGGGTGGTGACTCCCTGACCTGTCTTCTCAGGTGTCACAGTGATGCCTGTGACTCAGCAGCTTTACAAAGTACTAAAGAATTAAAAATTAAAGTGAGAATTTGGAAAGGATCACAAAGTAGACTATTCACTAATAGAATACAGTGCTCATTATGGAGATATGTTTGACTTTGTTGATCCACTCAGAATTCAAGAATAATATTCCAGATAAGGAGTTCATCAACTCCACACCATAAATAAATATATTCCAATGTATTATAAAAGCTTCTATTTACTTTGCCTGTTCCACTTCAGATTTATTATTACATTAATGAAGTAAACTATTTGATATCCATAATATGAAATATATTTGCAAATGTGCATAACTGATAGTGTAACAACATGGAAAAATGAAAGATATGAGCCTATGAAGTATGTTATATATCAGATGGTTAAAGTGCTATGCAGGAAAAAGATAATTTAAGGAGATCATCTGTCTTTTCAGCTGAAGAATCCTAGATACTTCCATGCAGAAAGCAGACTTTTTCTTTCTTTTTATTTATTTATATTTTTTGGACCAGGGATTGAACTCAGGACCTTGCACTTATGAGCCAGGCGCAGTGCCACTGAGCTAAATCCCTGGTCTTGGCAGATAACTCTGAAATGAATTACCACATAGAGTTTATCCCACAAAGTCTTCCTCACACATTTGCTGATCATTGATGTTCCTAATTACTTGTATCTAAGAAATGTTGGATTAACTATAAACAGCATATACTTCAATTAATTGTTTGTTTTCTCTTCAACCATTTTTTTTAGTCTTACCATATAATCTATCAGAAGCTTTTGAGACACCAATACTTGATCAACTTTCAAAGGAAATAGTGTGGGAAGGACCCTGACACCTTGCTGCTGAGTAGACTGTGAGTAATGGTTTCTCAGGTGATTTCAAATCCTCTGAGTCAGGTGTTTAAAACAAATCCTTCTGGAGCTATGGAGTGCAAGCATTAAGTGGAATCCAAGCAAAAGCTCCTCATTGGTATTAGCCAAAAGATGAATTCCACAGGCAAGTGACACAAATATATCATGCATTCATTAATTGTTAGCGGAAATATGGCAAAAAATAAATTTTGACAGCAAGACGGTTACTTAGTAATTGTATTATTTTACAAAGGAGGAAAAGTGCCAGAGTGGAAGGGGTGAGGGACCAGACATGCACCCCAAGGCCATGCCTCCGTGGCCCACCCAGACACACCTGGACTCATGTGAGTTCCATCGATCTTGGGGAGACCCCAAAGGCAATCAAGTTGGCTACACCTTAACCACCTCACTTACCTCTACTTATCTCCTCTCTCTTCAAACTGTCTTGCTCCCTACTTCTTGCCTTCCTTGTCTCTCTCTATGTATATATTTATGTCTGCTTTGATTTATATCACATATTTCTTTAAAAACTTTGAAAATATTAGTGTAGTAACATGATACTTCTTTATACACTAAAATGCTATAGCACTAAATCAAAAACTTTGTTAACAGTGAAAAATAAAATTCTTCTATGTAAACTTCAAAAAAGAAGAGGGCACATGAGAATTAAAATACCAATTTTTAAAGTTTTCCATAGTTGTTTTTAAAATTAGTACTACACTATTATTTATAGGCATTATTTTTAAATGATGTTTTCTCAAAATAAAACAAATTTAGTTACATCTAACAAACTTCAGGTTTAAGAAAAAATAAAATAGAAATAGCTATCAATATTCTGTTAAATTTGGTATTCTGAATACAGTTGCTGAAGACTATGACAGACTTCCAAGTTTCAAAACTTAGAAAAAACTTAGAATAAATCTAAAATGATAGTGAATACTCTGTAATTTTTAAGGAGGCATTTCAAGATGACTAGTCATACTGAATATCAGTTAACATTTTCTTATGCTAATATCTTTTGAGTCTTTTTTAATTTTGGTAGGTTAGGTACTAGATAACTAGGAAGTTAATATAAAAACAATTCAATAAAAGCATGCGAGATATTTGCTTATTTTTTAATACTACTAACAATTTTTCTAAAAGAGGGGAGGAACTTCATTCATGCTAGAATGAAAAAGAGGACATGTCAAGGTTAATAGGAAACAAGGATTTTTCTTATTTAACAAATGAAAGAAATGTCATCCTGGTTCAAACTGTCATCTTTTGTAAAATGTGCACTTCTTTCTATCATTTTTTAAACCTTCTAAAATGTCTTTCTTTTCTGAAATATTCTGGCTGGCATTCAGCATCTTTTGTTTTTATGTTATCTCACGTGATTCTTTGTTAAGAGACACTTCAGGATATTTTTCCTAAAATGTATTCAGTTTAGAGCCTTGGTTTTATTTTATATTTTACACTAATGCAGCATTATCTTTGCTACCCTTCCAAGAACAAAAATATCCTGAAAGACTAAAGCTTCCCAAGGTCGTTGGCCTGTGTCTTTCTGACTCCTCTAGCAGGTATTCATTTTTCTTAGTTTCTTGTCAGTGCGCCGTGATATTCTTCACATCTGTCTATGCCTTTGCTTTTATTAGCAGAAAATACAGCTATAGCTTTAGTGTCATGTGTACCATAAAGACAGGATTTTCAAGAGATTTGACAACTCTCATATTTCCCGAAGTATTCTCAATGTAACACAGAAACAGTTTATTACTGTTAAGTAGTGACTGTCTCTCCTGCTTGAATAATGAAGTTCCCTGGGTCAATATTTTATACAATGATACATTTAAGGAAGCATTCCTCTTTGGCTTGGCACTAAAACAATGGCTGTCATAACACAGATCTATGTATTATCAATCTCACATGCTACCACAATCAATCCAATCCCTGGGCCAGGGAAGGTGTAATATGTTATTGAGTTAAACCAGGAATTTTCTTCTACCAAAATGTTTGTAAAGGCACATAATAAAATTATTTACAGAGATGAGCTCCTACTGTACGGCGTGGAATACATTTACCCTTCTGTGAAGAGTGCTCTGAGCTGCAGGTGATTTACCTGTGTTGCTGGGAAAGCCAGAGTCCTAACAGCTAGGAAAACCCCAAGCCTTAGCTCCACAAAGCCACGCAGAGTAGTAGTTAGATGGCATTCTAGACAGACATGCATTAAGACTGCCTCTTGAAATCAACGACTACAACAATAACAACAAAAATACCCCAAACCTAACACAAGACATGTTTTATGGAATCATTAAAAATCAAAACCTTGCCTGTCTTCTGTTTGAATATTTCATGACAAGAGACCTTTTCTAAGGGAGAAATGTTTCCTTACTGGTCAAATAAGAGTAAGTTTTAGCATAAAATAAATTCACAAACTTTTCGCAAGAAGGAGAATTTAGGCCATTTCAGTCTACAGAAGCCAAAATGTACATCTGCATCGATCCTCTTGGCAGCAGAACACAGGGCCCTTTGAAGCTTTAAGTTTGTACCAACACCTGTTAAGACTCTGCCTGCCCTCGATTCCATTTTGTATCTGGCAGCGTTGCAAGAGTACTCAAATTGAAGATGATTCCATGGAAAAAAGAAAATGTACCTTGGCTAGAAATGTACATTTATTTTTTTCTTTATCATATTTTTCCCTTTTTCCCACGTATTCCACTTTTGGTATGAGTGAGACAGACGTCCCTGAGGAAAGCGCTCTCAGCTCTGTGACTTAGGAAGTAAATTTACTTCAGTAGAGAAACCATTTTGATTTAGGCTTTAACCTGCAGCTTCTGTTGCAGTTTGTGGATGACCAAACTGACTCCTGTATATCTTTCTCATTTCCTTCAGAACCAGTGTAAAGACAGGCTTGATGGATTTCTCAGAACAAAGTACAAAGATGAGCTCTTCATTATTATCTTCAGCTCTCTTGTGTACAGATTTTCTTGTACCAAGATGGAGGTGTGTGTATATATGAGTGTGATTTCAGTGTGTGGATATCTCCCTCTCCCCCCCCCATCTCTCTGTCTCTCTCTCCTCACTGCTCACATTTGGAATCAAGCCACCATGTTGTGAGGATGCACCAGATTAAAATGACCTGTGCAACAGTCGCAGATAAGGTTGCTAACCAACAGCCATCATCAAACCCAGACTTGGGACTTACATGCCCACAGATTGATTCCAACTTTTCTAGCAAAAACCCAAATGGGCTGAAAGAAATAAGCCATCTCCACCATGCCTGTATACATGCCTAAACTCTTAAACTTGGGAGAAATAATAAATTATTTTATTTCCAGCCATAAAATATTAGAGCAATTTGTTGGGCATCAACAGAAACTAATATAGGGCATCACCCCTTTTAATCTTTTATCTTAAAAATCACTCCGGAATTTACTAAACAGTAGAAAATTACACCCACTATACTGTTATGCCAAGCTCTAAACTTTACATCTTTCTCTCAAGCATGGACCTTTTCTCCTTCATGAAACCTTTCTCAGGAGTGACCACCTCAATGTCAAAGGAAGCGGCTTCTTATTTCTGAATTTCTCCCTTGCCATGTCTGCAGAGATTTTAATGAAGTTATTATGTGCTTCGAGATATACTGGTTTGAGAAACCTGAGAAAATAAAGCTGTTCCCCAGATGCCTCCAGAATGATCTTATCTATAAAACGCCACGGGCCAGGTGACCTTGCCTAGAGCACGCTGTGCGTCTCGCCGGGGCAGAGGCCAAGAGTGTGAAGTAAGTTGATGAAGAACTCTCCCTCCTCCACCTGTCCCAGGCACTGGAATGCTGGATGCGACTGTCATTGCACACTGCCAGCCTGAATACTAACAGAATCAACAAGCCGATGGAGTTCTTTGACGCAGGACATTCTGTAAAAACTAAATAAGTGAATTCATCTTAGGATGTGAAGATATTGACATATAGTTAACCCCAAAATAATTGCATAAAAGAAATACAAGAGTCATACAGAAATGGTTGACCATTCTTAAAGTTCCAGAATTATCTATTGAAACTGAATCTTACAATGAAGAGCTCTACAAATAAAACAGATGAATGGCTCAGGTTTAAGGAAGCAATCAGAAAGCGAAAGCCCAGCTGCTCTGCCATACCTATTCCCTCCTCAGAGGTCTCTAGGAAACGTGCAGAATCCCTGCTGAGATCCAGGGGACATTTATGAAGCCTTGCTATAATTCCTCCCTGCTATGAAACTGGTACCCCAAAAAAGTCCCCGTTTAGTACAACTAGAGAATATTTTCTGCTAGATTTAAGTGGGATTTCTTGTGGGTTCATCAGATTCTATCCATTTTCCATAAGGAACCCCCATGCTGGGACCAAGACCCTTATTATTAATTTTATAGAACCCTCTCTGTAATTGCTAAAAGTACAAATTTTTAAGTAAGAATCATTTGTAGAGCTAAGAATGTTTTGCCTTTGCTTTAGCAAGCTCACAAAAATGACTGCTTATCATTAATTGAGTGGAGAAGTATTCGGTTTGTGTTTGACCACCTTCACTTGTTTATCTCCAATAGGGCACGTTTTCCAAGTAATACTGATATCATTAAATGAGAATACAATTTGTTGAGTCGCTGAAAATTAAATGTTCCTGAAATTCCAAAAAAAAAGTCAAACTGGAAACATGATCAACATTGATAATCATAATGTCCAGAACATCCACACAACCAGACAGACCTCAGTTCAGATTGTATCTATCTATTTTTTATATCTCAGCCTTTCAGAAAAGATGGTCCTTATTTCATGGTAATAACAGAAGTAGCACAGGCACCTTCAGCAAATACTATTTATTATATACCCATCAGTGTATTTATGTTATTTAATAATCACACCAACCTAGGGTATAGGTACTACTTCTACTATCCTCATTTAATAGATAAGAGGATTGAGGCAGAGAAAATTTAATTAACCCACCCCAATGCCCCACAGCTGGTTGGTGCTTCTGGGATATCAAGCTACACAGTCTGGCTTCAGAGCCAAAAGTCTTAAATATTATTCCAAACTTCATCGATTTGCTTTCATAAATACCAGTTGCAATAATAGGCTAGTGAACTCCATGTCGATTTTCTTCCAGATTTCCCACATAAAATGCTTGGGGAGCATTAAAGAATGGTGTGAATCCCATCCTGCCTTTCAACGTGCCAGTCATTCCCTCCATCCATTCCCCACTCTTGGCTGTGACTTCTGTGTTTGATTCTGAATATTTCCACTGCACCTGATGAAATGTTGTGAATAATTGGCGCGGATGGTATGCTCTCCCCTGCCAAACTCACTGGACTCCATCTCTGTTGTGCTGACTTCACAGATGTCTGCAATGGCCACAGCACTGATAAGAGGCCCTCCTATGAGTGTCCTCAGGGTGCCCAACAATTTCTCCCCTACGGTCACCTCTCTTTCTCCACCTCCACCATTTCCCCCAGGATTGCAGGCCTGTCTGTGATCCTGCCCATACAGCTGTTTCTCTGAATCCCTCCAACACCCACACACCCAAGTTGCTCTGGAGTGGAGGGGATGCGTCTCTGCTCATGAGCCTCCATGGCCATCCTTGTTTTTCTTTGAGACAAAAGAAGTTTGTGAGCATGCTAAAAAGAAAGCCAAATTTAGATCATCTGTCCACTAAGAAGGAAAAGAAGAAATCACTGATTATATTCAAAACTTCCAAATATGTAAAATTTCACAAATATTCCACATTCCATTTTGGGGCCCTATGTCCAAAGTCCCTATGGGCAAAAAAATATTGGCTCCCTTATCATATATTTACCTCTTTCTATTTTACACCATTCCACTCAGTCCTTTTAAATGTTATTTTAAATTGAAATACAAGTTTTCAGAGTACAGTATGATGTTTTGATACATATACATTTTTGTAACAGTCAAATCAGAGTAATGGACATATCCATCACCTCAGACATTTATTATTTCTTTGTGGTAATGTATTAAAAATCCTCTCTTCTAAAGATTTCAAAATAGGTAGCACATTATCATTAACTGTAACCACCCTGATGTGCAATAGAACTCCAGAATTTGACCATCCCACCTAGCTCTAACTTAGGATCCACTGACCAAATTCTCCCTATCCTCCCCCCCCTGCCTCCATTCTACAGTTCCTGGGAGGCATCACTGTACTCTTAAATGCTATAGGATCAAGCTTTTTAGAATCCATGCATGAGTGAAATCATGTAGCATTTTACAAAAATCTCCCGTCTTTATTTAGACAAATTTCATTTTTCTCAGGTTCTAATCACCTACATGAATTGAAATCAAACCCAGTAATGAGGTAACATCTATGACAGAGTCCTGATACCGCATAGAAACAGACATCATAGTTTAACATTATTTTGTGGTTTCTCTCCATGTAGATTTAGTATTAACCTGCAATTAGGAAGCATGCAATATGTGGGTACTTAAATTAAGCCATCCAGAAAGAGAACACTAAAAATATGCTTTTATATTAAAGTAATAATATTGTGTAGCTTTATATGTAAGATAATGATCTTGTTGAGAATTTACTATGATGCTCAATTATGGGTTTAGTGTCAAAAGCTCAAGAGTGAAGCTCTGGGGAAAGCTTCATCACTAGAAAAAACACAGAAATGACATCATATTTCCCAGCTTTAGTTTTATACGTGTGTTTCTGGAAAAGGATGTAGTAATTGCTTTGTGACAATTATTTTAGTTTGGAAAAATATGTATTAATGTGAGAATTTTACTTCATGAAAACACAATGAGAATAAGGTAATACAAATACACTAAGAAGCAAATGAAATATTTTAAAATTTGGAAGAAGATGGTCCTTAAACACTCTGAATTAATATAATTTTATATATTTCAGATAAAGTATATACAAAGTGTATGGTCATATACAAAACAATCACATTTTAATTCATGCATCTCATTTTTTAAATTAAAGATTTAACATTGTATTAATGGAACCCTGTCAGCTATCACAGTTTCATGTGCATGGTAAAGATACGCTACTAGTGCTGTAATCAAAATAACTCCAACTCTCGATGTCATGTCATACTGTGTTCAATACTTATAAAAGTTCCCCTGAGCACCCAAGTAACACTTTCAAGCATGCTGCCCTAAACTTAAGGCTCTTCTCAAGCCAGTAGACATTCTCCAAGTGCTTAGCCAAACAAAACTCATGTTCCACTTCAATTCTCAAGTTCACTGACCTAAGAAAGCCACGTGACCAGAGACAATTATGATGGAAGCAGAGAAGTGCAATTCTTTCTTTGTCCAGAATGACTATAATATTTAACACAGTGGCAATAGGATTTTCATTGTTTTTGACCAATGAACTCTGCTCATAATAGCAGAATCAAATTGTAATTGGGTTATTTTTTCCTATAGAATGAATACAAGGGTAAATAAATAACTTTTCTCTCTGATGCCATGAAGTCCTCATGGTTTATATACATATGGCTGCAATGAAAAACAATTATTAATGTAAATAATATCTCAGTTTATAAGTAACTTCTGGAAATATTAAATGAATTGGATTAACCAGTCAAAAATCATTATCTGAGAGTCTTAAATATTTATCAGTGTATATTATGGTTAAGAATGAGGAAAAAACAACAAAAACTAAACATTTATAGAACATCAATTTTTTACAAGCTAGGCACAGATTATGTAATAAAATAGATGTCAGTAACAGAATGTAGAGATGACCTTGTCCAAATTCTTTGTGGTTGTGTGTTAAATATAATTCAAAAAGTTCAATTGCATAACATATAGAATTGCTTTATTTCAAGTTTATTGACACATGCTATCATATTTAATCTGCTGGGGTCATCGGCACCTCCATATCTTAGTCTGATCTGGGCTACAAAGGTGCCCTACCTAGAAGTTGTTCATTTCCATTCAAGTACACATAGGAGTGAAGCCAGCCCCATGGCTCTGTGACATCCAGACAGTGGCAATCATTTTAATAAATCTTATGGGTAGCATATACACATTTTCTAATTCTACGAGTTGGGTCCAAAAGAATGGCAGAGTTAGGAGAAATGCCATTTTCTTCTTCTGTCCCCCAAAACAGGCTACCAGATGTTTTTCCATGTGAACTCATATTCCATATATTTCTTTTCCACAGTAGACAGCTAAATATTTAGCTTACTCTGATTTGAGAATGTAGCTCAGTGCATGATGGAAACTCACAGAAAATCACACTGTGTTATGGGTTATACCTACCTATCTCCCCAAAGCCTCATATGCTCAAAGGTGGAGTTTGAGGGAAGGGATCAAAGGTGTGTGCTATTCATCAGTCAATTCATCTACTGATCAATTAATAGCTGGGCATGATGTTGGGAGGTGAACCTTGGTAGGAAGAGGTGGTTCACTGTGGGCATGGCCTGGAAGGGTGTCTATCCTCATTGATCCCTGCACTGCTTCCTGTCTACCATGCCATGGACTGTTTCTCCTCTGTCATATTCCTCTACCATGCTGCCCTGTCTTGGAATGGGCCAACTATAGACTAAAACTTCTACAAACTGTGAGACAAGATGAAGCTCTCCTCTTTGAACTTGTGGGTGTTGGGTATTTTGTCCCAGCAACTAGAAAGTAACAAAGAACAATGTACAAAATAACATTGTATCTGTCCATATTGCAAGAGGTTTGTTATACTTATTTTTTTATTTGAGCAATTTTGAAAATTACACACTAAAAGAATAAAACTTCTCTTCTATCTCTACCCTTAACACACTCCCCAGAGCAAACACTTAATTCTAAAATTTCAGATGTAGTGGCAAAGAGAGTATAATGGTGCCATTCAAAGTAAAAAATGTACTTAATAATAGTATTGGGAAAACAATACAGTATCTTCTACCTTTGTATAATGCAGTAATAAAAGTAGGTATTTTGCTTTAATTTTTTTGAAACTATATTGTAACATGTAAACGGGTCTATAAAACACAAAATAAAAAATAAAGTATGGAAAATGTTAATGCAATTAATGATAATCATCAATAAATTAGAGTGAAATGCCTGTAATGTTCTAAAATAAATAAGCACCTGCCAAAACTTTATTATTCTTGAAACTTTAATATTTAACCTGATAAAGATTTTACTACTTCAGATCTCACTAGAATGCTATTAATTCAGCAATTCAATGGGGCTTAATTGTGACCAATTTTTAATACTCTTAAAGTTGGACACTACCCATAGGAGTTTCCAATGAATTAGTCCCAATAGCTCAACTGGTGATTTTATAACTAGCTTTAAGCAATTACTGTAATTTTATAACCCACAAGTATTTTATTTGATTTTTTTCCTGGTGGATAAATTTAGTTCTAGCAGTTTTTCCTGGCTTTTGTTCAAAGAGTCCAATTCAGTAACCCAGTACTAAAATTTGATTCCTTTTCTCTTGTTCCCTCTATACTGTTGATTCTATGTGACAAAAATATAAATTCCCCAAACCAAATTTGGCCATCTCATTTCATTATTAAACTCATTTCTCCAGATTTTCTTTGTGGTACAATAACATCCATTCACCTTGTTTTCGATGAAGCACTATTACTTCTCACCAACTTCATGTAGTCCTGTTGTTTTCTCTCTGCTGGCTCGGGCCACAATGGTATGCTTTTAAAGAAAACATATGGGAAACACCAACAGACTGTGCTGCATCGAACAGATATTTTCTAAATGGCACTCTAGTGGCTAGATACAGTTCTTGTCACTTCAAAAGCTACACATCTTATTACACACTGTTTACTACTTCAAGCTTCAGTAGTAACTTGATACTGAACATTAAATCATCATATATTTTAGGTATGTGTATGAGCTTCCTAGAGGCACCCACCATAATGTTTAAATGGAAAAAGATTCAATTTTTTGCCCTTTAGCTTACACAATAAGTGTACATAGGCATCCATTTAATGTCAAGAAGGAATTTAAAAGATCCATTCTTGAGATTATCAGCTTCAAATTCAGGGTTCATAAATAGCAGGCTTTACAGATGAAATAGAGTTGAGTCATATGAAACAAGAAGTCTATATCATTATTCTTCAATTGATTATTCATATATATTAGCTTTAATTATTCAAACTGTTTTACCTGTAACCCTGTATCTTTTTAATAATGTCCTTTATAGGAGAGAAAGCAGTAAACCTGAAAAAGTCTCTGCTGAGCCTCTCACTCCTCTTCTGAGCCTCAAGAGATTTAATGTGTCAGTCTTGCTCTTGTAAATGCCCCAGCTACAGCTCTTTTTATTATGTTCTCACATAATCTTCTCATCTCAAGGGTCTTCACTCACTTGGAGCGATCTTTTGGGCTTAGACCAAGGCTCTACAGACTCAGCATATTTCTGTATTGTGTCTTTGAGACCTATTACTGGGAGAGGCTTGAATAACTGACACAAAACAGCTATTAGATGGCACACAAAGGATTTGATGAACTGGTTTGATACCCTTCCAAGTAAATTTTAAAAATCAGAATTTGAAACCTATTTGTAAGTAATTAAATTAGAGAAACACATTTTTATTTTTAATGTGTTTGCTACATATTTTTTATTTCAAGAGATTCTGATGTAGCATAACATAACAAGACTAAAATCTATTTGTAAGTGATACTATAATTGTTAGAGAAAAATCGGAAGGAATATTTTTTAAAAGGAAACAGTGAAAAGCCACTAGTTAATGATTAGTGAATAAAAATCAATTGATGAATTGATGAATAAAAATCAGTTTCTTATCCACACTGTTACAATATACAGAAAATTAATATTAAACAGCAATGCTGGAGTATACTAATATTAAAACTCTCTTCATGAAAAGGCACTTTTACCTTTAAAAAGCAAGCCATTGATTGGGAGAAAAAATCAGATGAAATACAAGTGTTCAGAAATGTGCTGTTTCTGTAGCCATTTACTGCATTTAGCTATTTAAATTTAATAAAATTTAAAGCATTCAGTTTAAAGCATCTTACCCTCATTTCAAGTGGTCAACAGTTATATGTGGCTACTGTCTACCATAATGACACCACATAAAGTCCTATTGAACAGAGTTAAACAAGAGTTCACCACCACGACACAGTGGTCTAAGAAAGTAATCTTGAACCTGACCTTCTTGATGGTAAAATAACAATATTCTATATGTGCCCAAAACAATGATTGGCAGTATGAAATGAATGAATACTGTTTAATAAGGCAAAAATTTGGTATTTACAATGAATATTCATTAGAATCAAAAATATTTATTTATTGCATTGTTTATTACTTATACTGAAATATTTATAATTTGACTATGTTAATTTTAGAAATAGTCACAATTTACTATAGTCTGGTACACAATTTAAATCAAACTTGAGTAATGGTGCTGTGTTTTAAGACATCCTGTGACATGTAGAAAAGTTTTATTGTGAAATAGAAAACATAATAAAATGATATATAGCTAAGCATAATAATTCCTGATGATCAAAATTTATTTAATTAGGATAATACATAAAGGCATAACATATAAGTCATTTTAATCAGATTGTCACAGTTTCAAATAAAAATAATATAACATAAAAACTGAATCCATCTCCTTATCATAAGTTATATTTCACTCTGATGTGCAACCAAGTCCAGTCCTCTTTAACCATAAAAGAAAACTGTCCATTTTCCAAGGCTGATATAAAGGGAAATATATATACACATATACTGGAGTTCACTTTTAAAGCCTTGGTTTTTGAAAAGTAATTCAGGACATCATTTTCTTTTCTGGAATCCAATTTCAGTGTAGGAAATTTGGACATGATATGCCTTTTCAAATGAATTAAAGTACATATTTGTGTAACTACTTTTGAATGCATTCACACAGAATTATTCAAAGTGTTTATTCAGATGAGTTCTACTGCCAACAAAAAAAGCCAAGTTTTAGATCCAATCTTTTCTAGTAAGCTGAGACACAAAATTTTTCTCAAACAATATTAGCAAGTTGTTGTCTTTCATTGGTTCAAAGTATCTTTCAGTGTCCAATGCCAGCCCCATTGCTTGACTTCCCTGTAGCACACGAGACTATTGCATTTACCAAGCAAGACTTTGAGCCCATTGACTTATGTCATGGACTATTGATTATGATAGTCATAATGCCCGTGGCTTTTTCCATTTTTCGTATTTTGCCCTCTTCCCTAAAAAAATTGATTCTGGATTTCTGGTGAGTAATATGAGAAAGTGGGCTATATTCAAAACTGCACTACCATCCATTTTATTTTCATAAGCAGACCAACTTCAATAGCAAACAGTGAAAATAAACCATCTGCTGCAGTTGTGCTTAATAATTGTGTCTACTCTACATAAACTATTCAAGACATTTCTTATTGCATAAAAATAAATGTTTTGTTGTACTCAAGAGAGTCACTAGATGAAAAGATTCATAATCATATTGCTGTGGGTTGAATCATGCATCCCCAATTCAGGTGTTCTAACCATTAATATCTCAGAATGTGATGTTGTTTAGAGACAGGGTCATTGCAGGAATAATTACTTGCATGGAAATGAGGTTTTACTGGAGTAAAGTGGACCCCTAATCCAGTATGGCTGGGAACCTTATAAAGGTGGGAAAATTGGTCACAAACACAGGGAGAACCACATGAAGAATGGAACTACTGCACCACTAGTCAATGAACTAACTAAAAGCTAGGAAAGAGTTTTGGACCAGTTTCTTACCAACTGCTAGCAAAGGAAATACAGCCCTTTGACATCTGTAATTCAGACATTGGGCTGCCAGACTATAGAATGGTCAATTTCTACTGTCTAAGACACTCAGTTTCTAGTATTTTTTATAGCAGCCTTAGCAAATTAATGCACACATCACATATTTATTGGCACCATTTAATAAAATTATGTCAAACAAATTAACTGAAATAGAAGGCACCACAAATTTTCACTTACTTTCACTTATAAATTTTCTCTAAATTCAGCTGCCTGTAGAAGATTAAGTACAAAAATATGAGTTAGATTATCTCTTTATGTTTGGCACATGTAATTCTTACATTGTTAGGTGTATAGTATTTTTAAATTTCCCATCTTAAAAATATGACATCAAATTTATATTTTTAGTTGTTAAATAATTATTTATCACCAGATGACCACTATTTCATTTACATTCTCAAATAGATGCTGTTGAATTTTGATAATTTGTTGAGTTTCACTGAAATTTTCATCATACATTTTTCTCTTAAGTGTGAAATTTCTGCCTTAGATTTCTCATTCACCATGACACATTTCCAGAAAAGGTACACTCTGCACATTAAACAGGTAGGAGTATTCTATTGTTCCACCAAGAAACTGTGTCCCAATTTTCCTTGAAATATGTACTTCAATTAGCCTATATTATGCCCACTTTCTAGAGAGAGAAGTTTTTAAGCACCATTTCTTTTCTTAACATTCACGTTTGGCAGGGATGCTATGTAATGACCAATGCTATACATTATAGTGGATTGGAGCCTCATCCTCATAGTCTCTATAAATGGAGACTCAGATATTGAAATCCAGTGGCTTCCTACTGTCCTAGTGCCAGATCTGCCAATTCTAAAGGGTGACAAATAAAAATGCATCAGAGAGAATGAAAAAAAAAGCATATCCTTAGATCATTCATGTCTTCTGGGCCTCCCTCCAGTTAGACACTTTTGATTTGTTAGAGTTCTCCACTATGTACTCATGGAAATTTGGACTCAAAAGACAAAGAGGTTGTTTGCTTTTTGAAGGCTGTGCCCTTCACCAAGCAGTGTATGGCTCATGTCTAGATGTCCCCTCAAAGGCTCATGCAGCCATAGGTGTGGCTTTAAAGAGGTGATTGGATCTAGGGTTTGTGCTGCTGGGATTAAAGATGTGTGATTACTAAATTAGCCTACTGATTGGTTTGGCACAGTTCTTAGTGTGGATAAAAGGAAATCCCACTCTACGTATGAATGCTACCTGCCCTAAGGATGTGTAGTGTGGGTATAATATAAGGGACTTGACAAAGGGCTGCTGTCACCTCTTGCTGCTTGCTTTTTCACTGATTCACTAGTTTACTGCTTTGCTGCCTTCTGCCCACCATGAACTGTTTCTCCTTTGTGTTTCCCTTTGCCATGCCACCCTGCCTTGGAGCCAGAAAACTATAAAACCTCTACAAACTGTGAACCAAAATAAACCTTTCTACATTTAACCTTGAGTGTTGGGTATTTTGTTCCAGCAATGAATAAAGCAACCAAGACACACAGGATACAGAGTTGGACAGGAGGCCTCTGCTGAAAGCAGAAAAAAACACAGACTGGAGACTGAATTGTGTTCTCCAGATCCCCAGAAACTCTGCTGTGTGCCAGACGGGCATCCAGGCCGGGTCTATATTTCATGGTCTTTGAAGAATGTAAAAGGAACTTGAGTGCCACCAATAAGCCATGGAAACAAGAAAAAAGATTTTGTTCAAGAAAGGAGGGTATCAGAGGTAGGTTTCCAGAGGACTGGGAGGGAGAGAGAACACAACCACCATCACAAGGTTTTGGAAAACTCGATGCAGTTCTGGGTTAGAGAGAACTAAAAAGGGGTTCCTCCATCACAGAGTTTTAGGGAGTACATTTGGTAGGGTGGATAGATTTATCTACCCCTGAGAGGGAAAAGTTTCTAGGAAGGAAGACTTTGGGAACTTTGAGGATAAAACCTTGCCTATTCTTGCAGTCCTTGAGGACCCCTCAAAGGACCATCTCAAACACCTCCTGACCCTTCCCCCTGGGCCTGACTGACTTCAGGATATAGCCAAGGCACTGATTCAGTGGGACATGCCCAGATTCCTGGCACAGTTTCCAGACACAACTGTCCCCTGCTTCATGATAGCATTCCCACTCTGCTTAAGTCAATCTTATATCAAGTCCTTTTTATTTCCTGTGTAGAGTGATGGAAAATTGAGGCATAAATACTCATTAAGGTCTTGCTCTATAATTTGTGCCTCAGGGGTAAAATGATATCATAATTATTTCACCTAGACATCAACAAAAGAAATCTTATCATCTTAACCACACATACTCAAATAATACTGTAATTTCTACTTCAAAACTTTAAATGCCCTCTTTCTCAAAATTCTCACATCTTTTTACAGATTATAGTGACTTTCTCTCTGAGCTAGTTTTATATCCTCTAAATTCATTTCTCTATTTCCTCTCAAACACCAGGTTCTTTTCTGCAATACAAATTTTATACTGTATATATGAGATATATTATGTGTAAAGGCATAATATATTTTATAAGTAGTTTTAACTAGAGATATTTTAATGGAAAAATAAGAATGCCTAACATATGTTAAACCAATAAATAAAAGCAAAATAGCAGATTTTTACTTCTTTGACTCTTCTAAGACAGAATCTGGCACTTTTTCTCCAAGATCTCAGCATCAGGATTTATATTTTTCAATCTACATTATGCCAGGGTGGTTGCAAAATGGTGACTGAGTTAAATTGGTGCAAAAAGAGATATGCCTCTGCCTTCTCTAAGTTTGCAATCTTTAGAATAAAATCATTTATTTTAAAGGGAAATTCATGTACTCTTAAACTATATGGCTTTGCACATAAATCTAAATTCCTAAGCTGTCTTGGTCATTCATGAGTTGAGACCTACTGCTCCTTTCCAAGCTTACACTGTCCAATCCCATAGCTCTAACATGAGAGTAGAGCTCACATCCTTCTCTTTTGGGTCCCCATTTTCTTGCACAAGCCCAGGACATGAGCAGTAGTCACAATATATGTATGTACATATATATATATATATGTTTTTGCTTAAATTCTTTTATTGGTACATTTTAGATATGCAGTACATTTACATTTCTCATTGGCTGCTTGTACCTGTACATGATGTATCTTGGTTCTTATTTTTTCCCCATTACCTGTGCACCCTTTCCCCCCTCCACCCTTCCCTATTTACATAGATTTTGTTTCCATTTTTTTTTTCTTTTCTAGTAATTTTTCCTTTCCCTTCTTTCCTTTACCCTTCTCCTTCCATTTCCCCTACCCCTTTGGATCTTCTCTTTCTATTTCAAATTATCAAGAATTAAAAGGATCATACTACAGTGATATATGTGCACCCATGTTTATAGCAGCACAGTTTGTAATAGCTAAAGCTTGGAAACAGCCCAAGTGCCAATCAACTGGAAACTGGATAAAGAAGATGTGGGGTTTTTTTATAAAATGGAGTACTACTCAGCCATAAAGAACAAGAAACTAGAGACATTTATAGCTAAATGGGTGCATATTGAGGCCATACTCTTAAGTGAAATAAATAGGACACGTACAAATCCCCAGTAGTCTCTCTAGTGTGAGAAACTGAAAGTGTAAATAAGGATTAAAATGAATAATTGATAATTTGAAACACAATGTATTTTTGATCAATGAAGATTATTCTGTTGTTTTATACTTGATACTTTCTTTATTATCACCTACAAATTGTTAAGTGGAAGTACCATGCTACCTGAACATAGAAGTAATATAATTGTTTTTCTTTCCTTGCATCCCACATATGTAGAGCACTTCCGGGTCCATAGTACAATCCCATCAGTACTTAAGATGCCTACTCCTTTACCACCTGCTGGGCCTAGTTTCCCTGGAAAGACCTAATAGTGCTTCTAAAAGCCTCATGGATTCTTGCAGTGAGAACATTGTTAGCATTTGCTCATTGCAGAGGTTATTGAAAGCTTCTGAAGTTCATCATCTTTACATCTCCAAAAATTTACGACTTTAAAATAATTTGTGATAATTTAGTAACCATGCTGAATATACTAAATGACTAATCTATAAAATTGTATAATGAGCACAGACCACAAAAGATGAATAAAATAAATCATTCATAATGGTCAATTCCAGTTGGCCATACTCTGAGAAAATTATTCATGGGAACTATTTAACTTAGTTTTTATTGACTCATGTATACCTTCATTTAAGTAATTGCACAGTGACTCGATTATAGGACTTTTTTTTAACATTTTAATACAAATAACCCATGTACCTAATTTTCAAGAAATAAAAATAAATTTTACTATGAAAAATACCCAATTACACTATTAGGAGGAACATTTGAAAAAGATAAAAAAAATTTAGGTCTAACATTTTTTCTTCCATTATTGAGATATTAAAATGATACTACAATATAGTGAAGATATAGTAAATAATATTATATAACAGATTTAAATGGCATATAAACAGTGATATATAGCATTAATTTACATGCAATAATAGGTCTTTTAAGATTACAAATTTAGAATTAAAATGTGCCAAAAGAAAGCAATGACAAAAATGATATTATCTTACTAATCATGATAATAATGTTCACAACTTTCATGATTCTGAATATTTTCACATACATTATACATTTTTATCTATAATAATATCAAATGGTTGATCTCCAAGAATTAAATTATTTTGCATTATTTTCTTTGCTTCTTTATATTTATCTTTAATTGTAAGCAGAACTGACATTAATTGAACCCATTTGAAAAGACTTAGAATTTGTTTCTCAAAGGAGAGGTATTTATAGTCAATACCACACAATGAAATTATGTATATATTTTGGCAATTCAATTATTAACATTATGAGAAGAAAAAAGAGTGAGAAAACAAAGCAACAAAGACACATCAATAGAAATAACTCATTTTTAAGATACTATTCTAGAAATAACACACACTTAAAACTTGCAGGCATTCTAGACCTGAATATGCCTACTTTCCCAAATAATTTAGAAATCATGGAAATAATGTTATCTATTGATAATTAAACTTGAAAATCAACATTATGTATCAGTTTAAAAACTGGACCACAACCATACAAAAATTCTTAACATAAAGAAAGAAGGTGATCATTAAAAAGAAATACAACACAAATGAAAGCATCAATATGTTCTGTAAGTGCCCTTGAAACTGCTGCCAGAATAAGGAAATCTTGAGAACAGATGAACCTCACCCCTACAAATGGCAGCTCCCTCGAAGGGCCCTTGCATACCCAACAAGTACTTGCTGTTCTGAATGTAGTCTCCACATAACGTCTTATTATTTGGCTGACATGGATTATAAAGAGAGATTATATCAGGAACAAATCAAACTATCTCTCTCTAGGCATCTTTACATTGTATTTTACCCATTGGACTTTTAAGGTATAATGATCATTTTTCTGACCATCTTCTGGAAGCAAATGAACATGGAATGATCAAGAGTACTAATCGCTAAACCAGTGAGATTATGATAACAAAATTAAAATTAATTTAACATTTACTGCTGGGAGACACTATATAAAGTACTTTAACAGTTTCAATTTGCTGTCCTTAAAAACATCAAACCTGCTAAGGTCAGTCTTAGTATTATACCCATTTTACTGGTGGACAAATTAATTTTTAAAGCAGTGAGGGGAAATGTTCAGTTTTCCTACTACTCAGAGGGCTTAGAAGCAAATATAAGTCTGTGTGTCCTTGGGCTTGTGCCTTTATCCTTCACTGAGAGGTCCCCAAACCATGTCACTGTAGGATGTACAACTGGAGCTCACTGACCAATTTCCTTTGAGGCTTTTACAACTGGTATATTTGGGGAAATATAGGTACAATAGAAACTATTTTTATGATTTTGTAGACCAATACATTTTCAGTCTAAAACGACTGAACCATAGTATTATTGAGGGGAGTTTTAACAAAGAGGTGGGAAATGAAAAGGGACAGGGACATTGACAAATCTTTTGTTATGTATTAGCGTAGCAGAATAGTAAAAGCCCTGACTGCCCCTGCTGAGGTGTAGCTACTTTCTGTAAGTGAAGCACTTTAGTCTTCATGGATGTCAGTCTTCACAAGCATTAATTCAGCTTCAAAGAAAAACCTGGCAGCTTCATCTGTCTCCCGAGACATTGTATCATGACTTGCTACAGAAGCACTTTGCATTTAAAATGTGGAAAATGTTCAAAAACATTACAGTTTGAATGGAAGAGTTAAAAGCTTTAACCACTAGACTGTGGTAACCAACTTAAGTCACTGAACATAGAAATATAAAAGTTGTACTATATACAATGTTGATGGATAAGCCTTGGAATCAAAATATTTTGCTAACAAACATATTCCTTACACCTCTGAAAAGCTACTAATAAACACTCAGCAAAGGATAAGAAGTGGCAAAGTGAGTAAGATGAGATTCCTATCTTTTCAAGTTCTGAGCTCATCTGACATAATAATTTCTGTCAACTATAACTCCATGATACATTTAAAAAAAGTATTCTGTTAGTATTCTCCTAACTGGACAGAATTGCCAGACAAAATCACTCAATCTTTGATTAGTAATGATATCATTCAATAGAGATAAGTTTCTGAACAAAAGAATAGATTCCATCAACAGGATTCCAGAGTACAGACTATTGATACATTAAAAGTCAGTCTAGAGCCCAGAGGTAGGGGCTTCTGGGAAACCATTCCACTGCTCCCACACAGAGGAAGGGGATACCGAGCTGCCAATCCACCACTCCCAGCCCAGAGGTAGGGGCTTCTGGGTCCCCATTCCACTACTCCAGTGCAGAGGAGGTGAAGCACGTAGGCACCAACAGCACCCCCCCCCCATTGAAATGAGAAGACATGTAAACAAGTCTCAAACTCAGACTTCCAGATGACCTACAGCAATCCCAAAGGGAAAGGAGATGGAACACTTTGATACTCAAACACCTGGACTCCCTGAACTGGCAACAAAAGATGATCTGGAAAAAGTGAAATCAGAAATAATTTCTCAGATAACAGCAGAGATTGTGCCCATAGTGTAAGACATGATTCATAAATCTAGAGAGGAACAAATAAAAAAAAAATAGAGGAGCTGAAGAACATGATGGAATCCCAACATAGGAAAAAAATAGTATCCATAAAACAGATGTAAACAGACTTTCAAGATATTAAAAACTCCATTGAAAGTCTACACAGCAGAATGAGCCAATATGAGGACAAAATTTCAGATACAGAAGATAAGATTGCAATCAGTGAACAGGAAAAGAAAAATTGCTTTAAAATTGTAAGGGACCATGAGAAATGAGTCCAGCAGCTGCTAGATGATGCAAAGAAGAATAACATAAGACTGTTTGGAATCAACAACAAAACAGGAGAAAGTGCAGATGACATTTAAAAAAACTGTTCAAAGAAGTAATGGCAGAAAACTTCCCAAGGAGGGGGAAAGAACTTGTCATACAGATAACTGAGGCATATAGGACTCCAAATAATGCTGATCAAAAAAAATCTACACATAGGCATATAACTGTTAAGATTCCAGAAACTCAAAAGAAGAACAAAGTTCTATAAGCAGTTAGAGAAAAGAAATAAATTACATACAAAGAAGAGCCCATCAGAATTACAGCAGACTTCTCAACGCAAACCATGACTGCAAGAAGAGCTTGGAGTGACATATTGCAAGGCCTAAAGCGAAACAGCCTCCAACCCAGACTGATGTACCCTGCAAAACTATCTTTCAAAATTGATGGACAAATAAGATACTTTCATAACAAAGAGCACTTTAGGAACTTCATGAATAGCAAATCATCACTCCAAAAAATTTTAAACAATATCCTAGGAAAAGAAAACAAGGATCACTGCCCCAGGAAGCACAGCAGAATGAATCCATCAGGCGTAACAAGAAATTAAATGTAAAGGGGGAAAATCCAACAAAAAGAAAAAGTTATGACAAAATAGATTGAAAGTTAAAGGGTGGAAAACAATACTCCATGCGATGGGAACAAAAACAAAGCAGGAGTAGCTATCCTCTTTGCAGATCAAGTGGATTTCAAAGCAACACTGATTAAGAGAGACGAAGAAGGACACTACATCCTTCTAAAGGGAACAATCCAACAGGAAGAGATGACAATCATAAATATCTATGCACCAAACACTTATGCACCCAACTATATAAAACAAATTCTAACATACATGAAAAGTCATATATGCACTAATACAATTGAGGTGGGGGACCTCAATACCCCACTGTCACAAATAGATCAACTAGACACACAAAAAAAGCAATGAAATACTAGAACTCAATCGAACTCTTGAACAAATGAACTTAACAGATGTTTGCAGAGTGTTCCACCCCACAAAATCAGAATACACATTTTTTTCAGCTGCACACAGGTGGTTCTCCAAAATAGAGAACATGTTTAAACAAGTGCAAAGGAATTGAAATTATTCCCTGTATACTATCAGACCATAGTGCGGTGAAATTGGAGATCAATAGCAAAAGAAATGGCAAAAACTACATAAACACATGGAAATTGTACAACACACTTCTGAATAACCAATGGGTCACAGAGGAAATTGAAGAAGAAATCAGACAGTTCCTAAAATTAAATGAAAATGACAATACAACATATTGGAATTTATGGGACAAAATGAAATCAGACTTACGAGGGAAATTTATACCATGAATACACATATTAGGAAAACAGAGCAATCAAAATTAAACAACCTGATGCTGAAACTCAAGCTTCCACAAAAAGGAGAGCAGGACAAACCCAAAGCTCATCCAAGGGAGGAAATTATAAAAATCAGAGCAGAAATCAATGCAATGGAGACTAGGAGAATGATACAAAAAATCAATGAAGCCAAGAGTTGATTCTTCAAGAGAATAAACACAATTGACAAACCATTAGCCAACCTTATCAGAAAAAGGAAAGAAAAGCCCCACATCCATGCAATTAGGAATGAAAAGGATGAAAATACAATGGACCCAGCAGAAATCCAGAGGATCTTCAATACCTACTTCCAGAACCTATATGCCAATACAATGGAAGACACAGAAGAAATGGACAGATTCCTAGATACACATGAATTACCAAAGTTGAATAAAGAAGACCTAAATATTCTAAACAACCCAATATCAACCCATGAAATTGAAAACGTAATTAAAATCTTACCAACTAAGTAAAGCCCAGGTCCTGATGGCTTCACTGCTGAATTATGCAACACATCTACAGAGGAACTACTGTCACTACTGTGTAAACCCTTCAATGAAATTGAAAGGGAAGCAATACTCCCAACTTCATTCTTGGAACCAAGCATCACCTTGATGCCTAAAGCAGAGAAAGACCCAACCACAAAAAAGAGAACTATAGGCCAATCTCACTGATGAACATAAATGCAAAAATCCTTAAGATATTGGTAAAGAGAGTGCAGAAGATCATCTAGAAGATCATACACCCTGGCCAAGTGGGATTCATCCCAGGGATGCAGGGATGGTATAACATACACAAATCAATCGATGTAATACACTATATCAATAGACCCAAGGACAGAAACCGTATGATTATCTCCATAGATGGAGAAAAAGCATTTGACAAAATCCAACATGCATTTATCATAAAAACCCTACAAAAAATTGGAATAGATGGTCTCTACTTCAATCTGATAAAAGCCATCTGTGAAAAACCAACAGCCAATATCATACTAAATAGTCAAAAACTGAAATCCTTCACACTAAAATCAGGAACAAGACAAGGATGTCCACTATCACCACTCTTGTTCAATATAGTTTGG
>NW_004624743.1:11042089-11062852 GCF_000247695.1 Heterocephalus glaber | reverse complement strand
GGAGATACCTCAAAGAACTAGGACTGGAAGTCCCATTTGACCCAGCTCTTCCCCTGCTGGGTATCTTCCCCAAAGAATTAAAAGAATCATACCACAGTGAGGTATCTGTACCCATGTTCATGCAGCACAGTTTGTAATAGCTAAAACTTGGAAGCAGCCCAAATGCCCATTAAGTGGAGACTGGATAAAGAAAATGTGTTTTGTTTTTATAAAATGGAGTACTACTCAGCCACAAAAAATGAGCAATTAGAGACATTTATAGCTAAATTGATGCACTTGAGGTGATACTCTTAAGCGAAATAAATAGGATATACATGTGTAAATACCAAATAGTTTCTCTAGTGTGAGAAAATGAGAGTGTAAATAAGGACTGAAAGGTATAATAAGTAATATAAAATAGGAAGAAAAGGGGCAAAGGGCAAGGGGAAGTGGAAGGGGTAGGGGAAGGAAAGAAGGGAATGGAAGTAATATGAGAAAATTTAAAAAAGGAAACAAAGTGTTTGTAAATAGGGAGGGCAGGGGCAGGGGGAAAATGAGTACCAAGAGAGATTATGTAAAGGTGCAAATTTCCAATGATCAATGTCATTATTTTGTATACATAAATTGTACCTATAAAATAAAATTTAAAAATTAAAAAAAAGGTCAGTCTACTTCCCAGGGAAACTATTTCCTAAACTTACAAATATTTAACTTTTAGTTGAGTTAGGAAACTGCCACAGTAATGTAGCAAGAGATAATAGTGGCTTGGCATTAATGACACTTCAAGTTGACATTATATTTAGGATTCTGAGATATTATTTGACAAATATGACCTAACAAAATGGTAACTTCCTACTAGGAAATTCCAATAGGATGGACTCATTTGTAAAATTACTGATAGTATTATATATACTTCTGATGGATGAAGAACTAGGGATGTGCTATTTCCTGCCTTCAGGGAATTTTAGAATCTTTTTGGAAATAAGGCACATGTACATAATAAAAAATATAAACACAGATAATAAGTAAAAGAATATAAGTAACCAAGTAGAGGAAACCAAATTGTTGAGAAAGGATGAGATCTGAGACAATACTAAAAATCAGTAATCATTTCCTCAACAAAACAATGGGAACATGTCAGTTCAGTAAGAGGGTGTTGCCTTAAGCAAAAGAAGAGTACAGCTCCATTTCTCCAATGCCAGCATGCATCAGAAACCCAGCTAGGTGCAGAATGTTTAGTTAGCTCTTAGAAAAAGCTGTGAAGTAGACATTATGATGCTCATTGTTTAATTCAGTAAACAAGTTCATAGAGCTCAAGATACTTGCTTAAGTTATACAAGTGGTATGTAATCAGTTACAAGTGGTATGATTAATATGTAATAAATTGTACCGGTGAAGGTAAAGTTAATATTGGGAAGAATAGATACTGGAAAGGCCAAGAGAATAAGGGAATTCAGAAGAAAATGGCACAGCAGGAAGAAGAATGGCACGGGTCTGCACTCAGACACACTTAATAAATTCCAGATCCGCTAGACATCGGTTGGGTGACTTTGAGAATGACTGGTATCTCTCTGTCTTTCTCTTTTTCTATATATTACATAGAGAGAGCGATCATATATATGATATATAATCAACTTTATATATTTTCAGTAAAATCACTTTTAACATAATTTTAACTAGATGAAGAAAATATAACCATATTGTTTATTAAAAATCATATGGAGACATTTACTTAACAACATTTTCTAAGAAAAAGTGAGCATCATTGCTCACAGGCTGACATGGTCTAACTCTTCTCACACTGATGCAAGTAGTGATGAAGAAATACTTAGTTTTTGAAGTATATAAACATCTTTATATTATGGTAGATGGAAAATGTGTTTTGGTTGTCTCAGCTCTTAATAGTGTGGAAAGTAAGATCATCTCCTAAAAGTGAAGCTACATGAATCAGGAAATCTTTGTCTATTCTGCGGGTTACACAGCCCCACCAGCTCAGTAGCTTGGCGCTACAAAGGTGTCCTGTTGATGACTCTTTGACCTGCCGATTCTCCGTGGCAACCACCTGAAGACTTCGTGCTTTGGATAATAAGGGATTTGGGGGAGAAAGGAAGAGGAAGACAATCCTGAATGCCTCCCACTGAGAGTAACAGAATCCCTGTCTACTCAGTACCCTCTGGTCCTGCCTGTTGGTGAGGGTGGGAAGCCCAGCCTTCCCCATGGGCAGCAGGGAACTGAAGGCGAGGTGGCATTGGAAGCCTGCCAGACAATGTGAGGAGGTGGGGTTTTCCAGCTGGTAAGTGTACAAAATATTTGACATGTGTATTGCATAATATGGAAGTGAGTTATGAAAAATTTAGTGAAAGCATAGTCAAGCACCACTGAAGATACAATTAGAGACCATACAAGTATGGTAGTTTTAGTCTGTGCTGTCTTGATTTTCTGAGCATACAAGGAGAAAGGCTGCAGACCGACATAGTAGGGAGTCAAGAGGGAGAAATTACACTGCAATCACAGGAGAGAATTTGAGTAATTTTCTTATAAAACATCAAGTGTGGGCGAAAAGCCAAGTGAAGTCAGAAGGGACCAAATCTACTTCATTTGTGACTGATACTGTCAGAGCCCGGACACATGAGTAGGGATGCTTAAGGTTGATGCTCATGTGAACAGAGCACCTTGCCAGAAAATTGCTTCTCTAAATTAATGGAAATAATAACATGTCCAAAATTGTTTTCTATTGGGTATTTTGCACCACAATGAGCAACAACAACAATAATAATAATGCATGAAAATGAAGAAAAATAATTTGATAGCCCCATACTCATTACGAGGGCAGGAGGGAATAGTACATTAGAATCAGTGATGGTGTTATTTTATCACTTTCTGTTTTTATTAAAAGAGGTGGCCTCCATATGTTTACCTGATTTTTTTTATCTTCCAGTTAATTATACAAAACCACTTATAATGTCACTGCCATTTGTTGACAAAGAAATATATGAGATGCAGCACTTATTGAAAATACTGAGTCAAGTTGAATATGGTTTTCAAATTTTAAAAACTACTCAAAAATTCATTTACTTTAAGAAAAAGAATGTTAAGCATTTTGGGAAAACATTTATGTACCACTGAAAATGTACTTTCGTGACTTAATAACTAGAAACATATCATCTTGAATTGAGAAGCTTTGATTTGTGCTGCCTACCCTACTTACAACTTACCCAAGGGAAGTTGTATCTGTATCCATGTTGAAATTTCAGCACTTACGCTTATTGTAAGCATGTATTGAGGTCTGATATTTAATTTTCTGCTAGATGTTTGATGATTTAAGTTAAATTCAATTTCATTAATTTTTTCACTCTTTATTTTTTATCACTACATGTTTCCAATACATAATGATCACATTCCTCATGGGGAGTTGGTACATGACATGACACATCTCAATTCTTTTTTAAATCCCTTCCCCTCCCCAACTTCATGTCTTAATTGCCTTCCCATATGAGAAAGATTTATCTCCCTACTTCTTATTAGCTATCATCTATGTTGCTCTTTATTTACATTTTGGATTTTTCATATAATAGAAACCACGCAATATTTAAGCTTGTGTGTCTGGTTTATTTCATTGGAATTATGCTCTCCAGGTTTATCAATTTTCCTACAAATAACTCATTTATCCTGATTTTTGAGTGTCTCTCCCTGATCTTTCACTGTTAGCCTATTCAATACTTACCAGGATAAAACCATGAGAAGTGTGCAAGTTAGCTGTACAAAGCAATGTATAGGTGATGCCAAAAATATATTAAATTTTTAAAAGATCTTGTGAGTTCTTCATTATTTAAAATTAAACTGAAATCAGGTTATTAATGTTTGCCTAAAAAAGCTACAATGCAGCTATGTTATAAGGGTGAGTGAGCACTTCAGTTTCATGTGTCTTCCTCTATCCTGTTACCTCTCATAGGCTAAAAATGCACCTCCTTTTCTCTATCTTTAGCATTTATGACATAATGAATACTAAAAATTGTAGGTAGTATGAGTAATCCCATCAATTATGAAGTTTGGCTACACATTCTTCTACATACTATGAAGAAAAAGCATTTTTTAACATTGAAACTATACTTAAAATGTTTTCTTTGAATTTTACATTGTAGTGTGCTCTCATTAATTTTGTTTCTGTCATAAAATAAATTATGGTTTATAAATTGCCTTTGTACTGGACTCTTATTATATATGATCTTTTCAAAAAATGGAACACAATCTTCCTCTATCTTTAACATACATTAAAATCCTATTATCAATCTTGTTTTAAAAATGTTTCAGCATATAGCACACTTAACACATAATGTATACACTATATTTCTGCTTAATAACAAAATGAATAAATACAGTAATTGACTAAGGTCACTTGTGTTATGTTTCCGCTGGGTTATTTGAAAATAAAAGGAGACAATTAAAACTGTTAAATTGTGACTCACAATGTGTTGCTAAGAAAGGAGAAAAGTGAATGTTTTCTATCCTTTTTGAAGCACAGAGTAGTTTTTGAACTTATTAGGCTCCCAGGAAATTATTTAACAAACATTGCCAATTAAAGAATTCATTATTTTCATATGATTTGCATAAAGGGACTGTCAAAAATGTGGCTTATTTTTAATATTTAAGTTACTCTCTTTTAAATTTTTGAAAAACAGATTCTGCTCTTTTACATTTATTACTAGCCAGAACTGATGGAAAGGTACAAAAAGTAAAATTTCATTTTAAAAGCTGGCATTTACCTCACATGAATAAATTATTTTCTAAATGTATCCAATGATTTTAGCTATGTAGAAATCATCTATTTCTATGAAAATAGTGAAGCCATCTTAGGGAGAAAGCTGAGTTCCTATGGAATGTTTCTAATTAGGCCTTTGCCATAAACATGAGGGCATAGCACAGTAACTGCCATACGCCCACAAGAGTGTGCTGTCTTTGTACCCGGTCAGCACCAATGTCATGGCAGGCTCCCAGGGTCACTGCTGTCAAGAGATAGCTCAACCTGGAGGACCACATAACCCTGACTTCTTCTTGAATTTTAGATGCCTCCAGTGAAGATCTTCCTCACAAAATTTTATGCTCCTTTCTTTTTGATAGCCCCAAGGCTGCTTCCCAAAGATACCTGTGGGCTATTATGTTTCTTTAAGGAAAAACAAATGAATAAGTTGTCACAAAGATTTTCTCTGCAGACGCACACACATATATACACACACTAATTAGAGATCATATCCCAGACACAATCACAGGATTTTCTCGGCTTATTTTTATTGATAAAAGTAAATATTCTTTGCTTATTTGCATTTGTAAGACATCAGAATATTATAAATGTTACTAGAACTAAGTTTAGACAGTAAGAATGTCAACAAGTTAACTTGGAACTCAATGTTTAGACATATTGTATAGATACTAATATTTATGGTGAACATGGTACAATTTTTGTGTGCTAAAATCACAAAAAATTTTAAAGTGTTACCTGTTAAATAGAGAATATTCAGACTCTTAAGAGTTAACAGCTCTAGGACAGGTTTATTCAGCATTATATTCACACATCTTAGCGCTTTTTTCCCCAAAATCAATATCTGCAAATAATAAATGAGATCCCAGAGGGTTGAGTTAAGCCCCAACTACCACAGAGCAACTCTGCAATTGGTCATTGACTCAATAATGCAGGTGAGTGCCACACTATAGAATATCTTTAGCACACTGTAATAGAAAATTAATAGCTTTCAAATCAGCACCAGGGGTACCCTGAGGATTATATAATAGCTTGAGTTAGAACAATCACCCAACTCCAAGAAAGATAAAATGTCATAAAACCCGAGATAGATGCAAAAGCTCCAACATCACGCTTAATTTGTTCCATGCACACTGAATTTTACTCAGACAACACAAGGCTCCTGATCTAAAAGCATCATGTTGACAACCATGTGCTAATAATGCCCAGTGCAGATGTGTTCATGGCTTCTCTGGGAAGTTTATATATAACGGTACAATGATTTACACAGATGAATCAAAAATCTGTGCATAGTAAATATTTGTCCTTAAAAATAGTAAAACGATAAACATCCTACATGAGTGCTCACACCACATTAAAACTTATTCAGGTAACAAAGTTGCTCCATTGGAACCATGAGCTTTATTTATTCTTTTATCTGACCATTCTCTCATCCATACTGTCCAGAATTATAGCCTGACTGTAAATTCTTAAACAAAATGAAAGAAGGAGAACATAAAAATGAATAAAATAACTTATTTGTCCATTCATTAGCTCACAGAGCTGGGAACGAGATCTACCAATGACTAATAAGTCAAGAACCTGAATCCTGCCTATCTCAAAGCAAGTTCACAGACCTTGTGAACTCCCTAGAATAAAATATATCGTCAGGAGACAATAGCATGTGGTAGAGTATCAATTATTCATTCACCCAATTTTCAATGCCAGGCAAATCTGTGGATACTGAACGTCCCCAAAATAAAACTTGAATGTCTTTTTATTCCTACGTTGAACATATTAAAGACAGGCAGAGAGACAACAAAATATTTCTAAGCTTAACCATACAGTTAGCCTGTATCTTTACATCACCTGACATTTTAAAAAAACAGATCTGTTTACATTATTACAGAAACATTTCTTTTCACAGCAAAGAAAAACCACAAACAATTTAGGTTGTTAAATCAATAGTATTACCTCCCAGTGTTTCTTGGGAAGTGAAATATGGGGTTTCAATGCATAGTAAGTGTTGGATGTCAAATCCAAATTATGATACTTATTTCTCAAACTCCAAGATTAACAATTAGCCTTACATAAAAAATAAAAACTAAACCAAAAACCATAACATATATTCTTGAGAAGGCATGAACACTAAAGAATGGTAGAGACTTACCCACAGGGTGCAAGCAACCACTCATTCACCAGAGCTGAGAGCATGTGCAATTTTCCCAAAGGCTACTTTGTCTTCTACTTTCCAAAGGAGTTTCACCACCTAAGGAACACTCCCTGCAAGGGTATGAACTAACAAATAAAATTGTCCTTCCTGGCTTTTTCCTTCTGGTTATTTCTCTGAGTGGCTTGTGCCACGCACACAAAATGGCACCTTTCTCTCAATGCAGGAGCAGGCTTTATATACCCAGCCCTGCATGTGAGTGTGCCACACATCACTGGTTCCTTATCATGCTCTTGTTAGCTTGTCCAATCTATGGCAATCACTTCCGTCCCAGGGGTTGAAAGACACAAGATGCAGGGAAAGGGGGAAGCAAAAGCTGAAGAAAGATCAATACTGCACTGTGAAACAAGAAGTATAGGCTATTTACTTTTCATTGATCTGATGATGCGGGAGAAACACCTCAAACTGGCATTAAATTGAAGGAATACATCTTCTGTGTTTTTTCGCCTCAAGGTCAGGAAGGAGCGAAAAAGAAATTAGAACAAAGAGAAACTAATCACCGGAGTACAATAAAACTATTAATCCACATTACAAAGCCACATGGTAACATAATTAAATTTCAGACTAAATGAGGTTCACCACAAAACACACACTTCCCAGATTTTGTTGTGTTTTTTAAGTTGTTTTAACGTACACCTGAAACAACCACCAAACAATGAGATGTGCGGACTAAATTGAACCAATCTTTAATCCCTGGCTACAGGGCTAGTATTATTCTGCAAAAATCCCAAAGTAAGACAAATGTCCAGAAACTAATTAGAAACAGGCTCTACTCTAGCCACAGAGCAAAGCACTGAATTTTAATTCTTACCTTCTAAAGTAAAAAAAAGCTCTCAAAAAGATTGTAAATGGTTTTATAGAATTTGACAAAGAAATCTGCACCATTTTCCTTGAGGGTAGGGCTGGGGTGCAGCTCAGTGATAGAGCAGGTAGTTAGCAGGTGCATGGCCTTAGGATCAATCAGTAGCACCTCAAAGATTTATGTATAGATAACTGAGGGTTCACAATATATACAGTCAATAGGATGTGATCCTTACAGAGATGGAATTTGAGTAGACTTATTAGACTAGTTACACTCCCTTTAGCTTCAATGTTAAGAAAATTCTAAGTCGCTATTCATTTTTCTATCCATTAATTCATAAAGGTTTCTTTAGGGTCAATCTATGCATACCCAGATGAGTAATTTTAGTATAATTTTCAGATACACACTGGTTTTTATCTGAGTGAAAATTTCATAATTCAGAAACCAAAACATTGAAGGTAAATTGAAAGTATATCAAGTTAACCAAAATCATCTGAGAGAAACTTGTTCTATGTATTCTGATTCCATGTGTTTTAATAGTAATTACAGTTCTCACCAATTCCATTTAAAAATGTTGCTTTAAATTTGCTGAATGAAGTTATTGAACTTCAGAAGAAATGAGTGAGGACTCTGAGCCAGGAGGACTATGAAACTTTGCTGAGAAGGCAGAGAAACTCTTCTCTCCTACAATAGCCTATTCTCATCAAGTTTGCCTCAAAATTCAAAATAAAAAAGCTAAAACTTCTCAATACCATAGCTATCTCTTTTCTTTTAATTTATAACCGAAGGTAATTCAGTCCTCAATACTGATTTTATTATGCAAAACTATAGTGATGTTTAGATATGGTTAAATTTCCTTTTTCTAAAATTTCAGTTAAATTATTCTATTTTCTAAATTAAATCATCTTAACTCTAAGGCTTAATTTATATGACTAAAAATTGTAATGAATATTTACTTAATACAATCATTTCTAGGGGTTCTAGTATTTTGTCTCTTCCGTAATGCCCCTTTTCTAAAGGGTATATGACTCAAGGCTCCACTCAGTGCCTGAAACCTTAGATATCACTGAATCCTATCATTTAATTCCTTCTCCATCTTAACTATGCACTTATTACAAATTGTGGCTCTAACTTTGGGGACTTCACTTAGATAGGAAAATTACCTTAATTTTTTTTTCCTTTTTCACAATTTCACAGATAAGAGATTTGTTCTTCTCTAGATCTTAGCAATCTCAGCATACAATTTTTTTTTCTTTCCTGATAAAGGAGACAACCTTCACTTATTTACTTCAAGGAAATAGCACTCCTCTGCAAAAACCCAGCTGCCAGCTTTGCTACTCTCATACTTTGTGGCCTTGTTAAGTTAAAGAAAAGTTACATAAACACAAGCACTGAGATACCGCAAGAGTGGATTTGATAACCTTGCCGGCTACTAAGTGACCAACAGGAAAGTTATTTATATGGTATGGAGACCCTGGACGAAGGGATGAGTCACATCCCAGGCAGGACAGAGCAGGACTCTGCAAGATTTCATCACACTCCTAGAACAATGCACAACTGACATTTATTCTTTGTTTGAATCCATCATAGGAAAGTATCTAATGTTTATAAAACCTTACTTTTGTATCAATTCTAAAATTAAATATATTGAAAAGATTTCTCAATTTTTTCTGCCTCTCTCTTTTTCTTTCACTAGCCTGTCACATTTAAAAATATTTTTAAAAGCTAGATGCTCTTTAAACTAGCTATTATTTAAATTATACATATTTTTTATTTATCAACATTGAGAGTAGGAATTAAACAAACCTGAAGATAAATCCTTATGGGGTATTTTATTAAAGATATTGGGAATTAATTCATTCCAAAGATCAGATTACTTAGAAACTAATTATGGAGTGGTCTTTTAAAAAAACATAAACACTTTATTACTCTTAAAAATTGGAGGTGAACAACACTGGAAATTGAGTGACTTAATAGATATGTCAGTATTTATGCTGCTTGGCAGTAGTCCAGAAACTTCTCTACTAAGTCAATCTGCTAAGAGCATGTTTGGGCAAGAAGCTACTTTTTGGGAAGGAGTAAATTTGATACAGAAAGAACAGCAAGGATAGCAGTGTCAGATTCAGCCCAGCATGGACCCATCCTGAGAAATTAATGCCAATCATGGTTGGCACGTGGAAAGGTGGAAGTATAGTTGCTGCATGATGTCTAGGAGGAATGTGATGAGAAGTTGTCATTTCAACACAGATTCTACATCTGATTATAATTCCCTCAGAAGGGTAATGACCGATAGTTTTCTTTTGTTACATAATCAAAAAATGCTCAATGTTTGAGAGTTTCAAGATAAATGAGGGAGAAATTATCCTTTCCTCTACTCAATCCAGATTTTCATTCCCATCTTTTGTTTCTAAAACATTATCACCACACATTTGAAGAATTTTAAAGAATCCATGTAACATTTATAATCTCAGCTATCCTACAGAGCACTTCTACAGTTGAACCAGTGGATTTTGAAGAGTAAACCTCTTGTATATAAAAATGATCTGAGATTCACTTATTAAACTGAAGGAGTCTAAAGATAAAAACATTTTGCAGTATATGTATTATTCTCAGTCCACATATGCTTGCTTCATAGTGACTTGTTTTATGCTTATTAAAATATTAAAATATCCGTAAGATTCTTATTATTTCTTTTTAAAAATTACCAGTCAATATAAACTAAAATTTATTATAAGTTAACATTTTGAGCTAAGATGAAGATAATTTCTGTTACATTTCCTAACATGACATAGACCATGATACCAATTCTTAATTACATTTGATCATCTAAATAAAATACTAAATATACCAATTAATTTTACATCCATTGTAGTATTTTTCAGTAGTAGCAGTTATTACTGGTCACTTAGCTTGATGCTTCAGGCATAAGGATTCAATAGGCTCCTTAGAAAAAAAATTAGGAAATAACTTTATTAAATTTAACACTTTGCATTACTACATGTATTCCCTGGATATCATTCTTACTCTATTTGGGGTATTGACAAACAGTGATCCCTATTAGCGGAGCATTTTTACATATGTTTCTATTTTACACTCCTAATTTATCCTTCCAAACTCCTAAATCTGATCTACATTTGCCCATAATCACACTATAACCTCTTGTGTCTGATACTTATTAAGTACTTACAAGCAAATAGCGAAGTTCTAGTTTTCATTAACGGGAAACAAAAGACACATTTTATGGTTTTAAAATGTGTAATGACATCATGAAGCCAAGGAACCATGTTTTCGAAAAATGGGAAAACACAAAAAAAGTACAGCGAACTACAAAAAATTTTTAAATGTTATGTAATTATTTATTATTTATTGTAGTTTTCAAAGTTTATAATCTGCTAATTAAACCTGTCTGTATTAGTTCACTCCAATCTAGCAGATAGATTGCTGGACAAAGACAGATAACACTCAGAACTTATCACTGGATATCTGTTTAAAGTTTTGGGGAATTGTACATTATCTTCTTTGTCTAAAATCTTCATGTAAAGGGAAGAATAGTTTATCATTTTCATATTTTCTATTTCAACCTTGACATGTATCTTTTGGAGGGATTCATTCTTGACACACTTGTCAGCTTGCTATTTCCATTTTTAATAGGGTGAATAATAGGTGATAAAGGTTGATTAGAAATGAACCTGGAGATGTTTCTTTTATTAAGACTTTGCTTTCTTTCACACATAAGCATTTAATTTAATTTTTGTCATTAACAAGTTACATGAAAGGAATACATTGCTTCTTTAGAATTTCATATTGAATATATTTTAAAACGTGCCACTTTGGATCAAATATAAAATGATCTGGAAAGTCAGGTGGTCTTCTTTTTCAAAATAAGTACATATTAAAAATTGTACAATTATTCTTTATTTGCAATTAGGAGATAGATTTTGCATTTCAGACAGAAAGTCTTAACTTGAAGCATTCTAATATAACAAATCAGGTATTTATAGGAGCTGAAGACAACTGGATTACTCCAAAATTTATCAGAATGTTTTTACCATTCTCAGATATGTATTAATAAGATCATAAGTGTTTATTACTAAAATATTTAAATATTTTAATGTACCTATTTTAAAGTGATCAGATTCAGTTTTTCCTCCTGAAAGCTTTCTACCTGATAATTTACATACTGTTGCTCCTGTAATCCTGGCCCATGTGATATCGTCCTTAGCACCTAAGTGGATAATAATCAAGTCACCAAGGGCAGTGCCGAAACAAATCTGCCCTTATCAGGGTATAAAACAAAGAATGCATTCTGCTCCTGACCCCAGAGAATAAGAAATAGTATACCTGTAAATCTGGACTAAGGTGTTGTAGAAATTAATAGTATTGGACAAATATTAAAATACATAGAGATATCCTTGCTCCTGAGAGAAAAAAAATCACCAGTGAGAAAGAAGGTATCAGGATGATGGTAAATGAAAAAGGAGAGAGAAGATGGGGCAGACCAAAGACATGTTTATTAAAAGGGACCACTTTTGAATAGAGATGTCAATATTTAAATTGTGGTTTGTACTGTTGTGATATAAGCCCAATGTGTCCCCAAAGTTTTAGTAAGTGTTGCCATTTAGTTAGGTGCTCTGTGTATGTGTTTGTATGTTTGTAAATCATGGAAAGAGAAAACATTCCACATAATGCTCAATGGAGTGCAAAAATCTTCAATAAGCAATGCAGTAGAAGAAAACGTAAATTCAGGAAAAATTCTACTGCACAACTTAGAGCTATTGCCAATTTGTTTCAAGTCTATTTTATCTACACCTTATCTACATACTAATAGCAACAAACATTTGGAATAAATAATCTAAACACTTACAGTTACCATAAATATAAATTAGATTTTAATTTATATTAGGACATACTTACATGGATACCTGTGCTGCAGATTTTCAAGACCATACAGATTCTCCTTTCATAGGATAAGAGACAGAACTCTGCAGAGGCAAAGCACATGAGTGTAGAGTCGATTTTTGTTACTCAATTACAGCTGATTCTTCTCTCCCATGACATAGTAGAGGGTTACACTCTTTTGAGCCTAAAGGATGGTACAAGCCATGTGACAAGTAATAGATTCTGGCCAGTGGGCTGGGGAGGAAGATATGTGTGCATGCATCAGCTACAGGGAGGGTCATTTGATTGCCATGTCAGAGACTTCTGTTCTCTCACACAACTTTAGGGCCACATGATCCAGATGGTGGGACTGCAGAATGGTGGAGAGTCTGTTGTCCTAGGCTACTTAATTATTGCATGTGGAAATTTCCTTCCAAACTCATGGAGGCTTAGCTTACATTAAACTGCAGAAACAAGGAACAGATTTTTGTTGCCTGATGCCACTGAGAAGCTTGAGAGTATTTGGTTATTATGATATATTTCAGCTTATCCTAATGAAAAGCTAATCTTAGAAGTTGGGAAGATTTGAAACAAAAATTTAAAATCTGTGGCCTTGCTATGGGAAGCTGAGATTACAGTTTATTATAATCCAGAAGGGTGACAATCTGTCACTTGCAGTGACAAACCTCAAATTGAAAGGTAGATTGTGAACCTCATACATTTGTAGTCCAAGCAAAAAAGTTGGAAAAGTGAATGATAAGCATGTGAGTTGATTACTGATATCTATATTTGATAGAGTAATAGTTAAAAATTGGTAAATTCAGATAAGAGTTGACTATTTTGCAGATTAAAATGAAAGAACATGGAGAGTCAGGAAATTTTGAATTTGAACTGTGCGAAGCTCTGAGATGACAAACACTAGGAAATAAAATTGAAAAACAACTTGTGGTAACAAAGGTAATTAAAATTCAACTTTTCAACAAAGAAAAAAAGGTATGGATTTTAAGGTATGACTCTTAGGAGACCAATCCCTTGTCCATTAGGCTACTGGGGCTTCTGACTCCTAAAGCTTTTAAGGTAATCCAGAATAAAGGTGTTTTAGATATCATGAATAGTAATTCTTATTACTGAATATAATAAGTTAGAGGAAATATACCTTAAAAGCCAATATTCATTAAGTGAAAATTCTACTTAAGTTTTTGAAAGAGGTAATACCCAAAGAAAACATGACACAGGATGAAAGCTATTAAAATTTAAAACACACAACAGTCCCTCAAACTTTTAATGGCAGGAGAAGTTTGAGAAAGCTTCTCAGCCCAAATGAGTACATTCTCACGATTTCTCACTTGAAGATGTAGCCAAGAAGCATAGTAGAAAAGAAAATGTCTCAGAAAGAGGAGACAAAGACCACATAAAAATACAGGGAGTTCCACACTAAAGAATCATTACTGTTTTAAGTATGCATAAATTGGGTCATTGTCTTAGTTACTTTTCTCATTGCTAGGGCAAAATATGTGACATCCACAAGTTAAAGGAAGAAGGTTTATTTTAGCTCACACTTTGTAGAGATTTCAGTCTATAGTTGGCTGGTTCCAAGGTAGCCCAGCACAGAAATGGGGCATCACAGAGTGAAAACAGTCCATGGCATAGTAGCCAGGAAGCAGCAGCAATGTGCTTCCTTTCCCTTTGTATTCCACCTGGGCTGCAAGCTTATTGGTTGGCTCCACCCATACCCAGGGTGGGACTTCTGCCTTCAGTAAATCCATTCTGCCACACCCAAAACTACACTAAACCACTGAGAGAACTGATACTGTATCATGCAAATTTAATCCAGTATCACACGCCCTTCATCCAGTCACCTCTCTGAAGCCCCACCTAGGAGTGCATAAGGCTTTGGGGGAACATCTAGATACAAGCTATATAAGTATTTCACATTGTCCATCCTTACTTTTGCCATCCTAGTACCTGAATTCCTGTAGAGTGTAGGTAAAGTTTTTGGAATAGGTGGTAATGAATATTAAAATTTTCAGAAAAGTGGATGCCTTGGAAGGAAAACAAAGAGGTTATAGAAAAGAGTAAAAAAAGGAGAAAAGTATGGACCAGTTGGGTTTTCCCAAGACCTTAGGTTAAAAACACAAAATAAAGCTAAAATTAAGACTGGAGATTTGGCTCAAGTTGAGCGTAACCAGAAAAAATGCCCTGGAATACTGACTCCATGAGGACTCTGTATGAGTTACATATGGTTTGCATAAGAAACAGTCCTTTCTATCTTCTTGTAGATTTTGTTTGGGTTCTCAGATGGATGCAATGGAGATTTTAATGTAGAATATGCAGTTTGTTTTCCAATATAAAGGCAAAATATTTGGTTACAATTAAAATAGGGAAAGAGGAGAAAAAAGGCATTTTCTGATGTGATTTGGAAATTTTAAGAGACAGATTAAGTGGGAAAGGAAGCTGCTGGTTGGAACTGATGAGTCACATTTTCAAGATCTATTTTAACATTAAACTGACTAAGGTTATAGAATGATGGGGAAATGGCTGCTTTAACTTATTTTCTGTCTTCATACCTTATGGCCAAATGCAAAATCCACATACTTTAAACTCTCAGGAGCTGTACACTTACTTCCTCATTTGTTATCCTAGCTTTCCCATTCTGCTTCATTTTAACCATCTATTTTGATTGAAATCTTTTAAGATTCTATTTCCTCCACTAAGCTCTCTCAAGATTCATGTTTGCTAGTTTTGATATGTAAAAATGTTTTCAAATAAAAGGACTCAAAATTGTGTTTAAAGTAATATCATTTAATTTATGTATACAAAGATTTGGCTATTGCTATTTGTTTTGTAACAAATTTTGATTTGTTCAATCTGCAAAATAATGAGATTTCCATAAAAACACAGCCTGTCTAAATACAACTATTATATGCACTGTAATTTCATATGTTCAACTTTACGCCTTCCATTAAGCATGAAGACAGGAACTAATTTGTCTTTCTTTCTCAAGAGTCTAACTCAGCACCTGGCAAACTGAAGTCACTTGCTAAGCTTCTTTTCAAAAATGAAATGCACAGGTATGATCTCCAGCCTTTAACTTTGTTTTGGTTCTTGAATACAACTTTGTTCAACCATCTTGTTCATTGTGCATAACAATGATCACAAGAAAAAGTTGTTTATATACTTTATTTTAAGGAAATTAAAAGCAAAACACAATTATGATGAAAAGCAAGGCATGAGACAAGTGTCTGGAGCTAGGAGTCGGCGTCCTTGTCTATGATCTCAGCATGTTGGGAGGCTGAGGCAAGAGGATCACAAGTTTGAGTCCCACCTGAGGAACTTAGTAACACTCTATCTCAAAGTATAAAAATAAAAAGGACTGGAGATGTAGCTCAGTGTAAAGTCCCTAGTTTCAGGACTCAGTTTCATAATAAAACCAACTAGCCAACCAATCAACAAACAAAAAACAGACAGTAAATAAATATTTGACAAGGAGCAAATAAAACAGATAAACCAGAACAAGTTACTATGTTAATCAAATCATTTTCCCAAATAGTGAGTCTTAGTCATTTGAGTTAGAGTTAACTGCTAACTTAACATACTTACTATACTATATATATGCAAGAGAAAGATTAACATGTTTATTTTTAAGGAGTTAATAAAAATTAACTAGACTGAATATCTATGAATACTTCCCATTTTCAAGATGTGACTAATTCCATCTAATCTAATATCTAACTCTGTCTCCTGTTATTAATCATTTATTCAATTAAATATTTCACTAGACTATGAAGCATAATTAAGAGAAAAATAGATATTAAATTTTCCAATTGTTGTTTATTTTGTGATGGCTGGATGGCCATGAAAGAAAGAAGATTGGTACCATAACCTTGAATTTAAAGTTTTCAAAAAGAGAATGAATGGAGACTGAATAACAAACAACTCAAAGTATGATAAACATAAATATATGGGGCCGGGTATTTAGCTCAGTAGTTCCTCCACCTGCCTCTCAAGGGGAAGGACCCGAGTTCCATCCTGGGTACCAAAAAGAAAAAAAACAAACAAACATAAATATAGTGATCTTTAGCCACAGAAAACAGGAACTGAACTTGAAGCTTGGCAGCAGATAAAATTGTGTAGAAAAGTAGGACTCAAAGCTTTGAATGAATTTTAAGAGAGGCTTAGAAAATATTAAGAGTGGTAGGGATTATTGCAATGTAATATTACATAATATCCATTCTACCAAGTCTGTATAAAAACCCATAATTTCAGCGACACATCTCTGTGCCCAGTGAAGTAATGTTTATTCTCAAGATTCTCTTTTAGAGTATACATTTAATATGATGCTGCATCCTATGGAGAAGAATTACCTTTTCCCATCTCTTTTTTCCATTTGATTTCTACATGGCTTATGGATAGAACAATTGGATATGAAGAAGCCGTTCCGTGCTTATCCTCCCATAGGCCTCTGAAGAATGCAAGAGTCAAACACTGGTGGTTAAGAGTCATTCCATCAGCTCCATTGGCTTTGGAGCCAATGAAGGGTTGACAAAGCAAACTTCTGGGTGTGTCTGAGTGGGTCCTGGAAGCACGGACTTGGGTACCGTTTATGACCCCTGACCTATTCCCTCTTGCCATCATGAACTGAGAATCTCTGCTTATCCACAAATTCTCTGAAAGACACAGTCTGCCCAAATTCAAAGAAGAAAAAAATCTGAATAAGATATATATATATTAAAGAAAATGAAACAATAATTAATAACTTTTCCAAATAGAAAGGACCCAGGCCGAGTTGACTTATTAGTACTTTCTAACAAATAGTTAAGGAAGAAATTGTACTAATTCTCTAAAATATCATTCATAATATAGATGTAAAGGAAGTACTTTCTATGTCATCCTACAAGGCTAACAATTATGCTAAGAACAAAACCAGACAGAGACATTGCAGGAAAAGAACAGTATAGACTGGCATCACTCATGAGCATAGATGAAAAATGTCTCAAAAATATGAGAAAATGAAATTTAGCAACATATGAAAGAAATTACAAGATGACATTCAAAACTCAATCACTAACCCAGTTACATTAGCAGCTTATCAAAAATACCATGATTATATCAATACATGCAGAAAAAATCATTTGTCAAAATGCAACTCATTCACAATAAGAAAAGGCTGTGGACTGGGAATGATAATGATATGTCTGTGTAGGATCATCTGCTGTAGCAAATTCACCACTGAGGTATGAGATGTCTATGGGCAGGGAACACTCCATGTGTGGGGACAGGTGAAATGTAGAAGCACTATGCTTTCTGCACAATTCTGTGAACATAAAAACACCATTAAATTTTATTCATTTAAAAATGTAGTTTTAAAAGTGTCAACCTCATAACATGTGACTACTTATTCTTCTATGGTACAAAGATCTGAGAATCAGCAGAGAGAGATTTCTGCCTGTTACTAATTTTATTAATTTTTGTCTTTGGGCAAATTATCCCACTCTTTAGTCTTAGATTCCTCAACCATCAAATGAGATTAAAAAGATCTATTCCTCAGAATTGTTATATGGGTACTATGTAAATATTATACTGTGTCTAATCTTAAATCTTTCATGTCATGTTTGTATTACAGCTATTTACTTTAATGAACATAAACCCTCTCATTAAGCTATTTTTTACCTATTTGGTTGGAATGGAAGATTTTCTTGGACTGTGTGTGGGACTCACAAAAACAGGCACTGAAAGTAGATGACTTTAGGAATAGCAAAGTCACAGTGGATGAATGCTTGCTACATGCAGGAGGGCAGGGGAGGGGTTATGTTCAGTAATGTAACATTGCAAATGAGGATGTAACCAGCACCAGTTCCAAAAAATATGAAGTCAAGGAAAAGCCAGGGGCACTGCTAAATCCTATGTTTGGATTTAATTTTTCTTGTTTAAAAACAAAAACAGAACAATAGAAGGAAGGATGATCAGAAGCAGGGAGAAAGGAGAGTGAAAGACAGAGAGGGAAGGATACAAATCAATATAATTTGTATAAAATATTATCACAGAAGACCTAATGAAGAATGAAAGAAAATAACTGGACTCTTTTTCTACTGGAAAGAAATGAATATTTTTTTAAAAAAAACTTCTAAGCTTCAGAGTTAAAATGACCATGGATAAAATATGTATATGTTCTTATCAATCAGCAAATAAAGTAATCATGGAGAGTTGTTCACCCAAGATGAGTCAAAGAAAAGCTATGGGCCTTAATGTAGGTAAGGATTCTGCCTGATAATTCATGGTACATTCTTACAGTACATAGGACACAATCCATATTCTAGACCAAAATAAATCTCCCAAATGAAACAGGACATGTGAAAAAATTCAGAGCACAGTGAGCAGCCCTATCTCCGAAATGCATTGGCTGCTGTCCCTCTTCTACCTCAGGAGAACTATGTTGATCCAAATCTTGGGTCCAGAAGCAGAAAACTGAAAAAGTAAGGAGTAACACTGGGGAAGAAGTAAAGGGATTAGATAGAATACAGCTTTTTATGTACAAAGAATTCCAACTGTAAGTGAATATTGGAACAGGAGAAGCTTCACGTTGAAGTAGCAGACGATCCAAGTTTAGTTTATAGAACTACCCAAGGAATTGCAAATCAAGCTCAGGCTTGTGCTTCAGGCTGAGACTTAAGAGGATCACCTACCACCTACAATTCAAAGAAATGGTAACTGGAGCTGTGAGACCCAGTACTCACCCTGAGGGCACACATTCTCCCCATTCGAAGCAAATAAAAATATATCTATGAATTACTACAGCAATATAAAGAAAGAGAAAATTGTGCCTAATAGTCACAGGAAAAATATATCTTTGAAAATAACCTTCACAAGAAAAATAGACCTTTTTTAAAGAAAGTAGCAGCTTAAAAAGAAAGAAAGAAAGTAGCAGCTTGTTGTCCTCAGAATAATGCAAGAGGAAATGAGTTATGTGAAATAGCTGCAAGAAGCCTTGGGGAGAAAACTGAGTTAAGATCTAAGGGGGGTTGGCAGTGTAAGATTGGCATAATAAAATCTACACTGGAAGCAGTCCCAATTGGATTTGATTAAAGAAAATCAAGCTAGTGGTATGAAGGCTACATTTGAGGAACTTACCCAGAATGAAGAGGGAAAATGATTATTAAAAGCTAAGGAAAAGGACACATGTGTTCCTTGTTCCTGACCCTATTGGGAAGTACTCCTATTTTTCCACATCTAAAAGGATGCTGACTTTTGAATGAGTAATACATACTTTCCCATATTAAAGATGGATCTACTCATTGCTTCTCTCTTAACTGATTTGTTTATTTTATATCATAAGTATTGAATATGATTCAATGCCTTTTCTGCGTTAATGGAGCTGATTTCAAAATTTCCTTTGAAATAATGTATGAATTATGTTTTTTGATCTCCTAATATTACACTTAATGTCCTACAACAAATTTGGACATAATGCATTATTTCTTACTATGATAAAATTATTTGTTAATATTTTATTATTTTGTATGAATCTCTAGCTTTCATTTTTTTGTAAAATGTTAACATCATGCATTGGCATCAATGGTTTCTTCCCTCAAAATATATTTGAAGTTTTTCTTTATTATTTTCGTGCACTGAAACAATTTAAGTAGTGTTGAAATTATCTGGCTTTTTCCTGAATTGGTGGATTTCCCTACATTGTTATTTGTCCTCAATATTGTTTTCAGGAGAGCTGAGGAGGTGAGGATATAATCATAGGTCTTTGATGAATTTGTCTATTTACTCTATGGAAGTTGGCCCAGTGTAATTTTCATTGTCCACTGAGATCGTGCTTTACATATTATATTTTCCTAGGATATTATCTAATTCTTTTAAGTTTTCAAAGGAATTTCTACAGACATATGTAAAACAGTCTCCTATATTTATTTTTTCATCTTTTGAATTTCAATATTTGTCTTTGTAATTTCTTATTTTGCATATTTGTGCTTTTACTCTTTGTTTTCTTGAATGAATTATCCAAGTCATTGTATTTTATCTATTATTTTCAAAGAACTATCTTTAAATTAATTTATATCACTTATTTTCCAATTTTACTAATTTCAGTTCCTTATTTCTTTGTCATTTCAGAATAATCCATTATCAATTTAT